>CM034236.1:44300036-44802536 GCA_019916065.1 Vitellaria paradoxa | reverse complement strand
AAAAGTATAAATAATACATTAATTTCCCTACCTCGTTCCTTGGTTGGAGAAGTGGGAATTTGCTGTACGTGCACACTGAATCACCTTTTCAAAATTGGACAACGCAGGTGCGTGAAGAACGAATTTAATTAAAAGGCTTAGAAATTAATTTGGGTTAGAAAACTAACCTTTTCCCTTCTTCTCTCTTCTTCCTTCTCTTTTTCATTTCCTCCATTTTTTTTCCTCTTGGTTTCTTTTTTTTTCCCCGACTTGGTGTGTCCCATGGCATCCCCCCTTCCCTATATATATAAATACAAAGCCCCACATGTGGGGCTTTTTGAGTGGCCCACTTGCGCCCCCAAGATGAAGCTCCATTGTGATGTTAGTTGTAGAAGTGTGTTGCTGGCAAAGAGGTGTGAAAAGCCTTGGTCACCAAGGCTAAGGAGACTTCAAACCCTTGGCTGCCAAGTATCCGTGCAATGATCAAATTGCCCCATTTTTTTTTTGGATCGTCACAAGACCCTTCCGATGATGACAATCCTTGGCTTTGTGATTAGTCTTCCTACATACCTAACAAGGCTTTACACTCCCCTAATTAATATTTTTGCCTTTTGGTCGATTAAAATTATTATAGTTCCCTCTATTATTATTGTGGCTCCCATTTTTGTTTGAAAACGGTTTCTTAAAATTCGTTGAGTGTTTGGGCTTATGAAGATTTTCTACAATGTGTGCATTAGCCCGAAATTTAGAATTTGAAAACTCACGTTGTTTTTCACGATGTTTCTCCTCAATATTTAAGGACACTAAAAGTTCATCAAAAGTATAGTCATCAGGCTTTTGTTTTAGCATCCTACCAAATTCAAACCAAGAATGAGGGAGTTTCTTAATAAGGGAAGCAACCAAAAAACTGTTAGTTAACTCCATCCCCTTTCTTTTAAGATCAAATACAATGTTTTGAAAATCATGGGCCTGTTCCATAACTGACTTTCCATCAACCATTTGGAAGTCCAAAAACTTTTTAGCATAATACCGTTTAAGACCGACATCTTCTGACCCATATTTAAAATCAAGTGCTTCCCAAAATTCAATAGAGGTTTTTGTAGTGCAAAAAATATTATAAATATTAGATGATAGGGCACTCAAAATTCTACCATGACAAAGATAATCTTTTTCATCAAAACCATAATCAATAGTAGTTCTTCCAGAGGAAGAAGACTCCTTTCTGGTTTCAACAATTTCAATAGTTTTAACAGTAGGATATTTTTCAGAGGTTTTAGAAATTTTTTCCTTTCCTTTTGAGATCAAAGCATTGTGAATCACAGAATAAAGACCTAGAGTAGTAAGCCAAAACTTCATCTGTTGTTGCCAACTCCTAAAGTTTTGGCCATTAAACTTCTCAGGCTTATAGGTGTTCAACTCATCTTGACCCATATATATATATATATATTTATATATATTTTAACGATGTTCACCAAACACGTACTCTAACAGAAAATCCTGAAATTTCCTTCCTAAGATTGTTGGGGCAAATTATACGAAATAGAAAATTCTGATAGAAATACAATAATAATAAACGAACAAAAGCAAATAAATATATATAACCAGATAAGGGTTTAGAAAGCCTGTGAGTGGTCGAGACACGCGAATACGCACTTTCCTTAGGAAGGAAACACTCCCTTACTGCACCGGGTTGATGATGCTTTTTCCCAAAGATACAAGACCTTCAAATCTTCTCTTGTGCAGCAGAGATGATTCACGAACCAATTTGTTGCCCAGCACTCAAACTCTCAAAAATATGTGAAACTAAGAGCAGGAAGTTGAATAATTTTCTTTGAGTATTCTGGACGATGTAAATGTAGGAGAGAAGAAGGAATAAACATGAAAAAGATAAATTAGAAGTAAGTTCTTTTGAAATCTCTACATAGTCATATATATAGAGAGATTGAACGTAGTTGTTATGTACGACCAAAGAATCTTAAAAGAAAGCAATAACTTTAGCGAAAATAAGAAAAATGTGGGGAGTGCTTTGACCACTTCTAACAGTTATAACGTTAATCAAAAAATCCTCCAACTAATATATTCTCTCCATGATTTTAGGGAATAAAAAATAAATTAATTAAAATAACAATAAAATTATTAAAATTTTAAATTAAGAATAAGAATAACAGAGTCTTCCAACAAAATGGCCAAGGATAATGAAGGATCCAAAAATGATCAAGGTGAGAATGAGGTGGATCACAAATTGTTACTAGATCTGTTAAATGAAGCACTTTCGATTGTACGCAGACCGCCTGCGACCATGCCTAGATTCAGGAGGGCTGTTGGTCCCACACCGCGACCTCCATATGGGAGGAAGTTATTGAATTGCGTGTGGGAGATTGTTGGGGCTCATCTGTATCCTCTGACAGACAAAGCCTATTACTCACTTGACAGTATGATTGCCAGAGTTCTGGGTTCCACCACATGGTCCACGTTGATGAGTGATGACATTGATACTTTGGGGAAAGAGATGGAATCCCAAATTACTGACGATCTGATCGTAGAAATAGTGAAGGACATGAAACCCCAAAGGGTGGATAGAATAGGATAGAAAGCCTTCTTGCATGGACCATTCTCATGATCAGGAGGACTGGTTACAGCTTGGAATGGGGTTGTGCACATGGGAAAGATGTAATTATACAGTTCATGCAGGCCCAGAGCTGGGTTCTGTTTGGTTACAATATGGGAACTTTTGCGCCATTGGGGAATGGTTTGACGCATAGGATAGGGGTTGTTGGTGTGGGAGTCATTTTGTTTGTGCATTTTATTACTCCTAAGTTTATTATTTTATAAATTGATTTCTTATCAATTTGGCAATCTATTGGATTGGTCTAGACATCCATTAAACCATATGATTGACAACCAAATTTGGTATATGGTTGTTGAAATTTAGCTTGAGTATTAGAAAATCACTTTGACTTTGTGCTTGACAACTTGGATTTGGACCATTTGGCCTTGGAAGTGGCTGTCAACCCTATAAGCCCAAAGAGGTGGAGTACCTACGCTTGATTTCCATATGCATGATCCACAGGCCCATATGACAAGAATCGCATTTCGTTATAATTTCCTCCAAGCATGCTGAATAGCTGTTTGGATTAGTTTTTTTTTAATATATATATATATATATATATATAAAATAAAAAACTATTCTTCTAACATGTAGCACCAAAATAATCTGGGAATTACACTTTTGTAATGGAAGTCAACAAAAGTCCATTGTATTGTGTGTGTGTGTTTTATTTCTTTGAGAATTGCGATTAGAAAACATCATTTGGGTGTGAACGTATGGAAGAATATTATACATGCTTGCGTATTTTACTAAATTATTTAAATATATCTTTTTTTTATTCGTATTTCATACAAAAATATATCTTTAAGAACTCTGAAAAAATATGTAAGTTTTGGTTGAAAAAAGTTAAAAGGTGGGGGGAAGAAAAGAGAGAAGAAAAACAGATAAGTTACTGTAACAACACCAAAAAAAAAAAATTCCTTTGCCGTGTTTGTAATTTCCTCCTCATAACTAAACAACAATTAGCGGACCTCAATTTGGATTTGCCTTTGCTGAAGAATTCCTTGGGAAAAATTTAAGTGTAAAACCAATTTAAAAGTCGCCATTCCAACTTTACGAGCATGAGCAGTGAGAAAGCCACCGCACAAATCTTCTAACAAAAGCAAGATTGAAGTTTCAACACATAGAAACTTTAATAATATATATATATATATATTGAAAAATCTAAGGGTGACCCTCTCTATGAGATCTCCCACTAATGCAAGAAATCTTGTGGAATCCACAAGAGAGGGTAGAAAAAGAGTCCAACTTTAGGACCAAGGGGCATATTGGTGGGGTGGGTCCCATGGAGGTTGACATGTCTATCAACCAAAAGGAGTGGGTCCCTTTTTTTGCCTTGATCTCTTGGATGGGGAGAGAGAATTTCAAAGCCCTGTTAGGTACAACAAATTGTTTGGGGGAAGAATCCAAGACAAAGCCAATCATCATCGGTTCCAAACAAGAGGTGGGTGTTTTCCCTTCACACACCCAATTCAACAGTGGCGGGTGTAGATGCAACGATTAGTGAAAATTGGTACTATTTGGAGTTGTTAGGTTTGATCCCACCGTACCAATTAAACTCGTTCAGTCATATGAGTGTTTAGTATACCAAAATTAACTAAAATATACTGATTTTTATTAATTTTTTTGTATTTTTTTTTAATCAAATTTCATCGCATATCATTTTTACATCAAATCATTAAATTTTTATTGTATTTTTTGACTAACCAAACACTCCCATGATTTTTCAAAAGCCGTAATGTTTAGTGTGAAACCGTACTAATTAAACTCATTGGCCTTCAGTTATATGAGTGTTTAGTATACCAAAATTAACTAAAACATACTAATTTTTATTAATTTTTTTATATTTTCTTTTAATCAAATTTCGTCGCATATTATTTTTACCTCAAATCATTGGACTTTTATTGTATTTTTTGACCAACCAAACACTCCCATGGTTTTTCAAAAGCCGTAATGTTTAGTGTGAAACCGTTTGGAGGCACAATCTCCAGCAAAAAAAAAAAAAAATTACTATTTTTTACTTTTTGAGTGTTTGACAAATCATCAATTTTTTCTCATTTTTCTGTTTGGTTATAATAATTTATCAACTCAAAAGTTACCAAATATTACTAAAAATTGATAAAAATTGTTAGTAGTTGTCAAAAAATTTATCAAACATCCAAAAATTATAAAAAAGTTATTAAAAACTGTTACTTGCTTTACCAAACGCACAAAAAAATTACAACTAGTAACTTTTGGCAAAAAAATATCAAAAGTTACTAAAATCTAAACTTTCAAATGGCACCTAAGAGTAACTAAAAAATAACTTATGTAACATAGGTATAACTAGAAAAAGTAGGAGTGTGACGGAAATGAAAGAGTCTCAAATTAATGTCACAAAACTAATATAATATTACTAGCTCAACCTCTCCCTTATCTAAAAATATAACAACTTAGGAATTGAGCTGAAATGGTAGATTTAATAACTCTTGACTCAAAATCAAACTAATGTCCTTGCATAATCCTAAGGTACTCAAACAATATATGTTGCTCTTTACAATTTATTACATTACATACACTGAGGCTGTGTTTGTTTGCTAGAGTAGAAAGGGGAATAAGAGTGTGCAATCCATGGGCCTCACTATGCAACCACTAATGCAGCGTTTACTGTACCATTTAAAATGACAGATGACTAAGCCGTCACTAATGCAACGTTTACTGTGCCATTTAAAATGGCGGATAACTAAGCTGTTTGGATAAGCAATCCGACAAAATGGCAGATGGGTAATCCCTAGGAGTGGTGGTATTGCATATCTAATTTTTTTTTAACAATATTATAATAAAAAATATGAAGATTGCCGTCCAGTTAAAAATATTTGTCAGAATGCCGTTACGATTTTTGTGTATTCTGTTTTGCCCAAAAAATGATTTTGCGTGGTTAATCTGAAAACGCATTTTAATATTGCATTTTTTATTCTTTTCTCTTCCTAGTGTATATCTATTATTTTTATATATAATCCAATAAATGTAATATGTGACCTCTTGTCTCTATCTCAATAAAAATAGATTTTCTTATATTTTTATTGAGCTTTATCCTCATATGAATAATAAATTCTTGAGAGTTTTAGTATATATCTTTAATTTCTAAGTTGATATGCTAAAAATTTTTTAACAAGAGAATAAGGACGAAAAGGAAAGAAAAGAAAAATGATAAGAAAGAAAAAAAATCAAAATAATGAATAATATATGTGTGTGTGTATATCTAGAGGCATATAGTGAAATAAATTTTGTTATACAAGAATAAGAAATAAAGAAGAAGATGATAAGAAAAATAAAAAAAAAAAGAAAAGAAAATCAATGAAAAATAAATGTGTGTGTGTATATATATATATATATATATATGGGGATATGGAGGAAAAAAGATGAATAATAGATATATACATAGAAATTTAAATTATATCAAAATACATTCGAATTTACTTTCACTAAAATCTAAAGTTTCAAAATTATTTCCTACCACATCTCACATCAAATTATATCTTTTATTCTACTTTATATATCATTAACTAAATATCAAAAAATTAATTTTACATAAAAAATTAAACATATGGTTTAAAAAAAAAAGAATCAAACATAACCCAAGGTTTTAATCCCTACGTATTAAATTCTAAATCATATGGGGGCGAAAGAAATTTGTCCCATTTGGCCGTCAAAAAAAAAAAAAAACTAAATAGCTCCAAGACAGTATTAAGATATAATAGTCAATGTGTACCTTTGGCATTTTGCTCCAAACGCACTAATTATGACATTGTACCGAATCATTTGTAACGTGTATCTTTTACATAGGCATGTGATTCGAGGACTCACATGCGTGCAAGAGGATACAAAGCTCCCCGTACCGTCCATTAATGTTGCTCGGATGGACACGTGTCGGCGTTCTACATTTTGTTTTTACTTTTTTTGTGTGTTTATGAACCCGTTCGGAGGTTAAAAAAACAAAAAAGTAAAACTTTTGGTAATTTTTTTTGTAGTTATAATTTTTTTGGTGTGTTTAGTGGAACAAAGTATAATTTTTAGTAATTTTTTTATAATTTTTAGATGTTTGGGAAATTTTTTATTGTAGTAGAGCAAAAAAGTAGTAACTTTTTTTGTATATTTGGCAAGTTTTTTTACTGTAACAGATCAGAAAAGCGACAATTTTCGTGTGTTTGGTAAAATTTTTTGTGGAATAAATTACTGTAACAGAAGAAAAAAGTAAGAAAAATTATGATTCTACCAAACACATCAAAAGTTACAAAATATAATTTTTGATACTTTTTTACCGTCTTTTAAGCCTCCAAACAGGCTTTATATTTTGTTTTTAAATTTGTTTGTGTTTTCTTTTTAATTTTTTATGAGTCTATAATAAGTAATTTAGTTATTATTGAATGTATTTAGATCATTTCTTAAATAAATTAATTATTTGATTTATTTTTCTATTTTTTATTTTTTATCTTTGTTTTCTATTTTCTATTTTATATGCTTATGTTTTAAATATTTCAAAATAAAGAAAACAGAAAGTGAATTTGGTTGGCATTTTCTATTTTTTGTAATTTGAGATTTTTCTTGTTTTCAGATAAAAACACTCAAAATGACTTTTTGTCATTTTTTATTGTATATGTAAACTCGTTTTCTATTTTGTAAAACAGATTTTGAGAATACATGTAACTAAATATGTTTTGAACTGTTTTCTTTATTTTCAAAAATATAAAATAAAAAATAAACTCACAGTAAGTATACCAAATGATACTTTAATATTTGTATTTTTCAATCGCTCCGCTTTTTAAGGAATAGAGTGGGGAAACAAACATCACTTATTTATAATGTCCCATCTTCTTTTGTTTTTTTTTTTTTTGTTTTTTTTCGTATTTTATTTTGTTGCTAATCTATCCTATAAATCTATA
Source organism: Vitellaria paradoxa (assembly GCA_019916065.1). Classification (NCBI taxonomy): domain Eukaryota; kingdom Viridiplantae; phylum Streptophyta; class Magnoliopsida; order Ericales; family Sapotaceae; genus Vitellaria; species Vitellaria paradoxa. The sequence continues at coordinate 44,795,027 of CM034236.1, read as the reverse complement.
GTGGTCATTTTACTAATGTTAGAGATATTTGGATAATTCTTTAAATAAATTAGCTGTTATTTATATTTTTTGTTCTCGGGATAAAAATTTTGTTTTATTTGTTAATGTTTGAACATTAAATGTTGTTTCTGCATTAAACGTGAAGTTATTGTTTTGTCTTAATGCAATATAACTGGTTTAATTTAGTTTAACAATAGTAATTTTAAACAAATTACTCCAAAATTATTTTCGCTAAGTTAAAAATTTATAGATTTTTGTTACATAAAAGAATCATACATTTTTTATGTCTTTTAAATAAAAATTCATACCAAATAAATATAAATTATGTATTTACATTGAGATTATATCACAAACAAACATACTCAAATTTGTTTTAAAATAAAACATCATATAAAATTAAAACTCGTGAGAATGCATAGGACATGGCTAATTTTGAAGAAAAGAAAGAGGCTAACATAGTTTTGTTATGTCAGTCTTGTGATATTGATTATGAACCGTTGGATTTTAATTCAACGATTCTGATACATTCACACTATTTTAATTCAAAATAAATATGAATGAATATCGACCGTTGAATTTAAAATTAATGGTTCGGATTGTAAGTTATGAAACTGACATAGTATTACTATATCAGCTCCCCCAAATCCAATTTTGAAACATAGTTAATCAAAATTTATTTGCTTGCTACTTTAGCATTTCAAATTCTTCCTTTTTTTTCCCCTTTTATTTCCTCTCTTATTTTGAGGCAAAATATATTAAAAGGATAGTGTGAATTAAATGATTCTTGACTAGGGGCTTTAATGTCCTCTTCTTAGTCTTAGATGTCCCCCAATCTATATAAATATATACACTAATATATAAGACGAACCCTAACAATTAATCCAATTGGTGAAATTAAGATTGGAATTCGGTGAAATGTACATTTTCACAATCTTAGAAAATGCCCCTAAGAATCAATAATATTTAAGAACGTAATAATAAATTTAAATTCTAAACTTCCACACATTCTCCACCAAATTCTAACTACTAAGGTGACATTTCGTTTACTTTTCTTTTTTTTGTTTTATATGTTAAAAATCTCAAAATGAGAAAATAAAAAATACTCTATTTTCATTATTTTGATATTTTTATTATTTTGAGATTTTCCTTATTTTTTGTTAAAAAGTTTCAAAACGATTTTTTATCATTTTTCATTTCATGTGTAAACTTATTTTCTATTTTCTAAACAAATTTTAAAAATACAAATAACTAAATGAGTTTTAAGCCGTTTTCTTTATTTTCGAAAACACAACAAAATGAAAAATGACGTTAAAACAAAAAATAAAAAATTAAAATTATAAAATAAACCAAATAACACCTAAGTTATTTAAACTTTTAAAGAATTTAATTTTTTTAATTATTCACTTTCAATTACTTCTTTATCTATTACATTGGTTAATTAATGTAATTTATTACTTTTTAAAAAGAATTAGCGCACAGAAACACATATTGTTTTTGTGGCCACCTCATGTTAGACACGCACACACGAATGTATATATATGTATTTATGTATATTCAATTAATAATATTTTGAGGTGTATAAAAATTAAAATAACTAAATTCACAGCCATATTTATTTGTTTTTGCAATCCCTTATTAGGGGTATTTGGTAAACCAAAATCATAATTTTTTTTTTTTTTTGTAACTTTTGTTTTCATATTGTTACATGTTACTTTTGAAAAAAAATTATGTATTTGATAAAATTTTATAAGAGTTGAAAAAAATTAAAAAATTAATAAAAATTAATAAACTTATTAAAGAAAGTTAGAGTTTCAAAAGGAGCCTTAATTGAAGTTACAATTTTATAGTGCTAGAGATTGAGGCTTGGGGTTTTAAAAAAGTTTTCAGCTTTTTTGGTAGTTTTTTTTTTTTTTCGTAGTATATGATTTATTCACTATAATTTGATTTTCTTTTTAAAAAATATAATTTTTTGATTTGTTAATCGCATTTGTTAAAAAAAAATTCAAAAAAATCATGCCAATTTGGATAGAACTAAAAAAATAAAAATAAGATTTCTCGTTACTTTTTATTCAAATGATTGGTTTTTACCCAAATATACATGAATTTTTAATCATTTTTTTTACAAATGCGATCAATTAGTTATAACTTTTATAAAAAAAAAAAAAATCAAATTTTAGGGAATATTTAGCTAGTTAAAATTAATTAAAATTTAAAAATTTTTATCAACTTTTTATATTTTCTTCTAATTAAATTTTGTTACATATTATTTTTAGATCAAATTTTTATATTTTTATTATATATTTTTACCGATCAAATACCCTTTTAGTGAAAATTTAATATAAAAAGGTTACAGAAACAATGCCTTGGAATGTGAAGGGAGTGACCAACTCTCATCCTCGTCCGAAACTTCAATATCGAATCACCAGCTATTATCGAAACATTAACGTTGAAAATGAAACATTACCCAAATATAACAATAAGGGGCCCGTTTGGTTTGCCATTTTTTATTGAAAATTTCCAAAAATTTTTATAAATCTCTGTTAACTTTATATCACATTAACTTTTTCTCTCATTGCACGCATTACGAAATCTCTCCAAACCACAATTTATCTCAATTTATCTCATTTTTTCTTACTCCAAACAAACCCAAGGTATTGTCAGACTTTTTTTTTTTTTTAAATTGATCAAATTGCAAAATGAAAGTGTTAGTTGTTTGACAACTGGTCTCTTGCACGGTGTCCGAGACCAATTTCTTGATGGTAAGGCAGTATATGCACCGAACTGACTTTTTGGGTTAACATTATCTCAGACAGCATGTTGTGCGTCTGAACTGACTTTTTGGGTTAACATTATCTCAGACAGCATGTTGTGCGTCAGAGTTTCAGTCTCAGGACTGTGCATGTGGTGCGTGCGTGGTTGAAGGGGGTGGCGGACAGCAGAGTGTCCGCCCTATAACATTAATGATTTAAATAATTAAATTTATTAAAATTTATTTAAGTATTTTTAATTTAAAATATATAAATATGTCTTAACCTTCACATTAAAATTTAATGGCTTAAAAAGTAATTGTTGCGCACCAAATTGTGCCGCGTCATCACCGGCCCGCTTGGCCAATATTGTCTCTCTCCTGCGGCCCGAGGGTGTCGGGGGTTTTGTTTCTCGCTGTGGGGAAAAGGCCTCGATACCAGTGGGAGGAAATGAAACCCCTTATAAGGTGGCCTCAGTCCCCGACTCCAGTCGATGTGGGACAAATCTAGACCCAACAGTAATGTTACAGGATTGATATCAAACTCGAGAGCGCTTTGGAAATATAATTTTTAATAATTTTTAGTATTTATTTATCAAAAGTTATTACTTATAATTTTTGTTTTATTTAATAAAACTAATGCAACTTTTTATAATTTTTGATAATTTTTAGTAATTTTTGTCAATTTTTAACATTTTTTAATAACTTTTGAGTTGATAAATTACTATAGTAGCGTAAGAAAGTGACAAAAGTTACTAGTTTATCAAATGTTCAAAATAAAAAATTAGTAATTTTTTACTAAAAATTACGTTGCCAAAACCCCCTCAATGCCAGCTTGCCAAAATCTTGCATGGTTCAGTTTAATTCAGATTCATGTTTAATTTAAAATTGAACAAATGTTTTTCAGTTCCTAGGTTTGGGTTGAGTACTTACTAACCTCATAACCAAATTAACAATATCAATTTGCTAATTTTGTAATCTTAAATCGAACAGAAATTGGTATAGAACCAAACTAACTCAAACCAAGGGATCGATTTGGTTCAATTTTCGAGTCATTCGAGTTGTTTGTGAACCCTTAGTTGCATGCTCATGAAAGGGGGACTGCCAAGTCCCATAACATCAATGTATGGACTGCTAAATTGAAATTTAACAATCTAAACCTATTCAAATAATTTTTAGTTAAAATATATAAAAAAACTTGAATGTATTTAAACCATTAAATTTTAATCTAATAATTAAAAAAAATGATATCACATGACTAATATCAAATCCAACACTACAAGACTGACATCACCCCCCAAAATCTTATGCCCATATCTATGTTCTCGCGACTAATTATTACACTTTATTTGTTTAGACAGAAATATATATATATATATATATATCATCTTTATAATTTAAAAATTAACACATAATTTTTTTGGTAATTTAAACTAAAATATAAAATTATAAAAAATATAAAAAGTACATTTGACTTAAAAAAAACTCTAATTTTTTCTAATTTGAAGATTTTTTTATATTTGATAAAATTTTAAAAGTTAAAAAAAAAATTGATAATTTTTGTATGTATTATTTTATTTTCCCTCTTTGGATAAAGTTAAAAATAATTAAAAAGCTAAGAATTTTTTTATTGTGGACAAAATGGACAGCAAAATTTAATTAAAGTTATGTCGCACATTTTATATAGGCTTATACGTGATCATTTAAAAAAAAAAAAAGCTTAAAAAGATGATAAACAAGTTGAGCCTTTCTAAATGAATACAGTAATATTCTATTTTAACATAAATATAAACAAAAATATATTTTTATCTATTTATTTATATGTAAATTTTTTTCTTAATTAATTTTAATTCATAGGGCATAAATTCAGTTAATTTTATATTTTAATTCAAAGAACAAGAAAATTATGAACTCACTTTTACACTAAACGAAAGCAGTATATACTGTGTATTTTTAGGTTAAACTATACTAAAAGAAAGTATAATTATCCTTTTTTTTTAACTATAATAAAAGAAGTCACTCTTATTTGTTAAATATTTTTCTAAAAGAAAAAAAACAGATAATTTAGTTTTTCAGTTCATATTTCTATTTCATTCTAAAAAATATTTATATACACTAAAAATTACCAAAAAAATCATTTTAACTTTTTCATTCTCAAATATATTCATATATATTAAATAATAAAAAAATAAAAACCAAACATTGATATTTATTTAGGTTGTGTTTGGTAATTTTAAAGTATAAGTTTTCAAGTGTTTTTAAAGTATAAGTTACGAGGTGTTTAAATAATATGAATTTTAATGTATTCAAGAACATAAGTTTAAATTCATACTTGAAAGTTTATTTTTTAACAAGTTGTAAGATATTTATTAATATATATACAATGAAACATATACCTTTATTTATTTATTAAGAAGCCATCACTATAGCAAGTATGGATGTTTGGACAAGTATGTATAAAACATTATATTACGACATATATATTGAAGTAACACAAAAAAAAAAAAAAAAATTCATTAGTAAAACTCCAAAACATTTCAAATCCAAATAGTTAAAAAAAAAAATCTAGATCGCAATAACACAAAAAGGAAATATGAGCAATAGAGTTTTATTAAGAAATGTCAAATTTGGATTTCAATATTTTCACAAGAGTATTACTGTTCAAAATTTTATGAATCCCCCCAAATTGGAGTCTTCAAAAATTAGAACAAAACACTCACTTATGGGATATGACATCTTCTACAAATCCATAGATTTAAGCATTAGAAATATCATGTATGTAAATTTAAGAATATCAACAAAAATAAATTAATGTTAAAACATAACTGTTTGCTCCGTGATCTTTGTGAATATGCCATCTATGAAACTAGAAAACTAAAGAAAGATTATTAAAGTTTGATATTTTTCTTTATCACAATCAATATGACGGTTATCACTGCGAAAAAATATAGTTACATTATAAAAAGAGGGGATCTAATCATATATTTATTCTAACATTGACCCGTGCAATGCATGAAATTATATAATAAATTTTCATTGACAAAAATAAACTTTTAAATATATTATAATTATTTTAATAAAGTTGTTTAATTTCAAATGATAGTTATTAAATTATTTTTTTATATTTATATTTTTTATTTATGTAAATTTTAATAAGTAGATAGAGTTGATTAAAATCACTTTTTTATATGATTATTAAAAATTTATATTTTTATGAAATCTCAATCTGATTCAATTCTAAAAATCTAATTTGGCTCTAAAATATATATTAAATATCAAACCTACTTAATAGACCTGATCTTTTTTTATTTTAAAATGTTTGTCAAAATTTTAATGTATACTTCTATATTTTTAATTATTAACCTGAATTAAAAATATTATTAAAATAATTTTTCAACCTAATTATTAACATGACAAATTTAAATTTTTATAAAAACTATTACTCCTAAACCTAATTAATATCTAGGTATTTTTATTAATATTAACATTTAGGCATTTTTTGTGCTTTTAAATTTAAAATATATTAATTTTTTTAAATCTAAGTAATATTTGATAATTTCTAATCCCTTTCCTAAATTAATATTTAGATTCAAAATTTATAACTATAACAAAATAATAAGCAAATGGGTCCAACTATAATGGACCAATAAGCAAATAAGTCTATTTCATGAATTCATGAGTTTTCATATTAATTAAGGTCATTTGCCACAATTCTGATGGCTGTATACATAAAAAAAAAAAAAAGAGTAAAGTTTTATTCATCTATCGATATTAGACAAAAAAAAAGTCAATTATTTGTGAAAGAATGAGAAGAAATTATTTAGAGAATGAAAAATATTAAAATATGCCACGTAATATTAAGATGAAGGAAAAGAGGAAAAAGAGAAAAACAATCTTTTACTAATAGATGTAGATATATATAAGAGTAAACTCCAATGTTATTAGACTCTTCCACAAAAAATTTAAATGGGTTTAACAATTAGTCAATATTAATCATCTAATCTCAGTATCTCTATTATTCATAAGCCCAACAAAATAAGTGCAAGACGGATCTTATCATTTAAAAACTCTTAAGCATGATTTAGCACGAACACCTCAATGCTCATATTTTAAAAACTCATCATAATCTATTATATTCACTAATTTCTCATAATTTATTTATTTATTATTATTATTATTATTATTTTGGAAGGAGGAAGAAGGAGTCAAACGTGGCAAGGGAGAGCGCACAAGCCGTACGGTGGTGCTAAAATGCGCGGAGGAGGACACCACGCAAAACGCAACACGCATGATAACGCTTTTGTTCGTGTCTGTCTTTTACTGTCAATTCCCATTTTCTTCACTTTCTCGTCACTTTTTCTCTCAGACACACACAACTGACCCCGTTTACTCACACGCAGAGAGAGAGAGAGAGGGAGAGAGAGAGAGTTCTGAAACGAAGCAGAAGCAAGATGATGGATTGGGAAGGACAACAGCAACAGAATCCGCAGCAAGAAGAAGTGATGAATGGCGGCGGCGGCAGCAACAACAACGGCGGCGGCGGCGGGAATGGGATATTTGTGAAGGTGATGACGGACGAGCAAATGGAGATCCTCCGCAAGCAAATCGCCGCTTACGCTACCATTTGCGAACAGCTCGTCGAAATGCACAAAACCCTCACTTCTCACCCCGATCTCTCAGGTCCCTCCTATCTCTCTCTCTCTCTCTCTCTCTCTCTCTCTCTCTCTCTTTCCCTTTCTTTCTCTTTCTCTCTCTCTGTATGTGTGTAATAGCCCTCAAAAATGGCTTCGTTCGAGACTCAGTGATCAAATTTTTTCAAGGAGGATCATAATTCGCCGCAGTTCCTGAATTACCACTGTGACAGAAACCTAATAATTTTCTTTTTTGCTTCTTTTTATTTTTATTTTCTCTTGTCTTTTATTTTTTGATATGCAAGTTGAATGGAAAGGTTACCTAATAAAACATTAAAGAAATATTTTGATTTTTTTAACCTTTTACAGAATAAAAAGTATTTTAACAGTTCTTGTCAATGGTCAAAGTTTGAAATCTTACCTAAGCTGGCACCAGTCCTGTCAAATTCACCTCTTCTCATCCCTTTTCAATTGGTTCTCTAAGAATTATATATATATATACATATATATATTCACATTCCCAACAATTCAACTAAACATATGATCATTCCCTGGCTTGATCTTATCCAACCATGATGTTTTTCATCTTGGTCAACGGAGAGTGGTAAGGCAAGATCCTCATTCCTCAAATTGCTTTACTAGTTATTGTTATTGCTATTCATTGCTGTTGTTTGTCAGTGACTGTTCCAGTTATTTGTTTCTTATTTGCCAATAATAAGTAAGTAATTAGTATGTTTAAATATTATGAATTTATGTGATGGGACCACATTCCATCCCTCCTTCCTGGGTTTTCAAAATTGTTCTGTTTTCTTTTCAGTCCGTTCTGGACTTTTTTTCATTATGTTGGGCTTCATTTGGCAATATTTTCAACTTTGCATGTGGGTTGTGCTCAAACCTTATGCAAGGTTTGACTTTTTGTGTTAATAATTTGTATCAGGCTATTTGTTTGCATATTATATTTGATATTTTCGCTTTGAATAATGACAAGGTAATTCGTCTTAATTGTTGTGTTAGTTTTTTCGGACTAGTTATTTAGATATGTTATTTTTTACATATTATATTGATTTTCGTTTTGAATAATGACAAGGACATGTTTTGTTGGTGTTTTCGTACCAATTATTTGGATTCTCTTTTTAAAATAACAACACATCTTTGTCTTATCCGGTGGACGTGTTCTGTTAGTGTTTTGGTGCCAATTATGTGGATTCTCTTTTTAAAATAACTACACTTCTTTGTCTCATATTGTGGAGCGGAGTATTATCTTATTTATTATTTTTTTTATCTACCACATTCATGTTGGTATCATTTTGTTCTTTAGATTTTGGTTAGAGAAGTTAATTTATTGAACTTTATTTATACTTTGATCGTTACAAGTGATCTAAAATGATTCAAACTTAGGGAAGGCGAGAAGTATCCTTGGAAAAAGGAAGCTGCCTTCCCTCCTTTTGTTTGTTTGATTGAGTATGAAGGAAAAGAGAGATGATGGAAAGGGTTAATTTAACTTTGCATACTTGTATATCAAAAGGTTTAATGCCTTTTGAAGGACGAATGATGAAAGGAGGAAGGAAAGGGAAAAAAAAGGGGGAGGGTCTAAGCCTTGAATCTAGGCAAGATGAAAATTGTGTATGTCCTTTCCACCAAAAGATAAATTACGTAGATCCCTCCCCTTTGCCTTCATGCCTTTCCTCTCTCCTCTTCTTCGTGAATGGTGGGAGGAAACCTTAGACAATGCTGATATAGAATATAGACATGATATGACTATGACACAAATATGTTGATTTTAAATAAAATGAGGATGAGACATGGCAAAGATACAACCCCAAAAAAAAAAAAAACTATAATTTTTATATATTTTATTATGCACATATATGTGGATATAACACTCACAGGAAAAATAATATAATAATGTTTACATAATTCAATATATAAAACATAACAAATATTAGGTACAAGATCTTATGATTTTAGCGGTTGATGTTATACCTAGACTTGAATAATTTGATATGCTACTTGATGTGTCTAACAAATATTTCGATGTTTCCAATAAGTGTTGGGTACAAATACTACACCAATTTTTGAAGTGTCAATACTTAATAGACGGAAACTCTTAACATGTTGATCTCTTCCTTAAAAAAAAAATTAACAACTTTTATTTTAGATAGAAGGACTTTATGTGAAAATGATTGATATAACAAAAAAAGAAATTTTTTTTCCGTAATCATTTTTATTTTGTTCCAATAATATGTTGTTTTTCCTCCTTTTGGTTGACTTGGGTAGAAAGGATTAGGTGGATTCAGTCTCTCACCAACTGCATAAGTAGTTTAGCAGGCTGGGACAACCCTTTAGAACCATATAACTCACATTTAAGTCTTCTTAAATTTTCCCAATGCATGTGTTTTCTTTTTCTTTTTCTTTTTCCTAATTGTTTGGTCAAAATTATGTGCATGACTTTATAGTGCTGGTTTGAATTAAAGCCATGACCACCAGCGCATGACTAAAAGATCGCCTAGTGGATTCTGGAAGACTCGGCAATTGTTTTCATCAAGCTAGTAACATTGGATAATACAAATTATCAACCAGGAAACTCCTCAATTTTAGTATATGGTCACTATACAAGTGGTAGATGGATGTTAGCCTTTAAGCTACTTGACATGACTTCCCACCCTTTTTTCCAAGCTTTGTCTGCTTGTGAGAGGAAATAAAATGGTAAAAATCATCTGGTTTGCCTTATTATGATAAGTATACATATTCTGATCATTGTTACATTTCCATTTTCCAATATGATTAGGTACATGAATTTTCTAGTCATTTCATATTTATGAATCTAAATATCTTTTCTAATTTGTGAGTACATGCATATTGGAGATTACTTTCAACTATTATTAATGTTGTCATTATTATTTTTATTATTATTACTTTGGGGTTTGGGGGAGGTGGGGATCCAAAGAATCAATGCATTTTTTTTTTAAATGTTTTAAGTATTTGTTACTCTTGAATGGTTTGTGGAAGCCAACCTTCTTTGATCCATTTGACACAAGCAATTCTAACAGTTACCTTTTGTTAATTTATATTATTGATATTTGGCACTTTAATTACGGTACTAAAATTTTTCAGCTCTGCTCATCTAATATATCTGTCAAAATGATGATACATATTACTTGTTGGAAAGATATTAAGATTTTGTTTTTGCTTCTTAAAAATCTTGCTCTTGCTCTCTCAGGAGCCAGGTTGGGAAATCTATACTGTGACCCCCTAGTGACATCTGTTGGCCACAAAATTACTGGCAGACAACGGTGGACTCCAACACCTGTACAGCTTCGAATCCTTGAGAATATATTTGACCAAGGGAATGGGACACCAAGCAAGCAGAAGATCAAAGAGATAACCTCTGATTTGGCTCAACATGGCCAGATTTCAGAGACAAATGTCTATAATTGGTTTCAGAATAGGCGTGCTAGATCAAAAAGGAAACAGCAGGTTGCAGCACCTAACAATGCTGAATCAGAGGTGGAGACAGAGGTTGAATCACCAAATGAAAAGAAGACAAAGTCAGAGGATTTCCAGTCTCAACATAACCCAGCTCAAAGGACTGAGGATTTGTGCTTCCAGAACCCGGAAATAAGCTCTGGGATGCATTCTGTCGATTCACAGTCCAATAAAGTGGAGCCCATGTTTTCACCAGATGGAAGTTCAAAACCTGCTAGGAGTTTGGGACAAATGTCTTTCTATGATACTATGTTATCAAATCCAAGTATGTATATCCTTTAAATTTGCTTTCTTTTACTGGCCAATCACACAAGCTATTTTTGTGTTTGACAGATTGATTTACAGATACCGATGGACCTTATGTGCTGACCTGTCATTTATCTAAGTGGATGCATGTGGTAGTTGAAACAGTGAAGATTATTTCATTTTTGTATTCAAGATTGTTTTTCACGTGAATGAATGTTAGATTTGTAAGCATTATTAAGTATTGACTGCTAGGTCAATTTTATTTTTTCACTTGTGATCACAAACACATGCACAAGTACTTTTACTCATTCTAATCGCATTGACTATTTACAAGTCTAACTACCAAACCTTTTCCCACTTGGTATGCCCATTTCTTCATTCTTCTATTGTTGTGGCACATTACAACTAAATCTAGTCCACTTTGTTGCATTTTTTTTTTTTTGGGTCTGCTGTACAACTGTACCCATCTTTGTATAATATGTCTCTCTCCTCTTTCAAAATGAATTTGATGTCTCAGTTAATGGGTTATCATTTTGTATAGCAACACCAAATGTTCATGTTGAATGCATTTTGTTATCTGTTCACCAATTATGGTCTAGTCTCCTAGCTTGTATTTGTGACCAGGAAAGTTTGTAGGTCATGGAAACACAAGTCTTATTTGCCATTAATCTGAGTTACTAGATTATAAAAGGATTTTTATATGTGTTACTGTGGGAGAACTGTTCATCGTTTATGCTCATATTGAATAATATCTTCACAACATACCGTTAGGTTGGCGTATATGGTCTCAACTTTAATTCCAGCCTTTTAAATATCTCTTGCGATATTGATTGTACCAAGAAAAAAAATTTTTTTTTTTTTTTTTTGGTAATTATTGTACCAAGAAAATTGTTACCATTTTGCGTAAATAAGAAACTTTATTAATTTTGTTACTGTCATTTGTCAATGGAAATACACTAATTGCTTGTTTGTTGACAAATGCAGGAATTGACCACTTGATTGGAAAGATGGAAGTCTCAGGAAGCTACAATCCATATCTGCAGGCAGACGACTACAACATGACAAGCTGAAAATGTTTTTAGAAGTATGTGTGATTTTTGCTTAGAAAAAAAGCATCGAGTAGAAGCCAAGTAATACATGGATTGTACCGGTCTTAGGTAGCAGTTAAAAGCAAAAGTTACTGTTTGTTGATGAAACATGGACCGTGCCTAACATGTTAAAGCTGCTTATTGCTTCAGGATACCACCTATCTTTGAAACTTTTTCGGATTCGTTTGTATGATAAATTTCTTTTGAAAAGGTTGTGTCTCAGGTTGAATATTGAACTCTGGTAATGCTTTGGGGAGTCTTATTGCCTGGGTGTTACTATGAATGTTTTGTTAGTAATCACACTTCTCATTGATCAGTCGAGAGTGTGATGGGGATCTATCTTAGGTGATAGGGATTCCTATATATTAGGACTTGTTTCTAGTGTTACTATTTTTTTTTTTTTAAGTATTATTTAGACTTTGATGCTGCTGGCATTTTATTATAGATGAATGGCAAGGCAAGAAGCCTTATGGACAGAATGGGCTTACAGGAGGTGTGAGTTCCTTACAGGGAGAACTGGAGTAGACCCTCAGAGACGAGTGCACACCTGATCAATGGGAGTCTATTTTGAACCATATCCTGTCTTAGAGTCTTCTTGCATTTTTGGGAAGTTCAATTTATTCAGTTAATCCTACTAACTACCACATGACCCTGTTAATTCAAAATTTTATCTTTATTATAGTTTTTGGTAGGATTAATTTGATTAGAACTTTAAACCCACCAACTTTTTTTATTTCTTGTAATATAATTTTTTTACCTTTTTCTTTCTGGGTACTAGCTTAAGTTTTGGGTGTGAGGTTTCAGGTGCTGCAGTGATTCCTGTAAATATAATATTAATCAATCTACTAGTAACGAAACAGCCCATATATGCACGTGAAATTATAAACTCAACCCAACAGGAGACTACTTTCAAACAATCGATTTCACCAATTCGCGCATTGGTAAAAGCGTATTGTCTGCCTCTGGGGAGTAGTTCGGCCTCTTTTAAGTGTTCTAGCCAGCCAAGGTGGCTTTCTGCTCACCCTGGTCTATCACTTAAAATGATTTTCAATGCCATATTCACTTGCACTTCATTTTTAAATTTTGTCCCTCAAAAAAAAAAAAAAAATTGTTGTGAGAAAAATAGAGTACAAAAAGTTAAAATATAGTCGATTTAACTGGTAGAAATTAATCATTACAATTAAGGGTGGAAACAGTCTAAGTCTCCCCATATATTTTAATATTTGGATTTGATTTTAAACTATTTGAGATAGAAATAGGAAACTTTTCAATCCCTTAACTTGTATAGATTAAAATGTAAATTTATTATTTAGATATTATTTGTATATTATAAAAATTATACAAGGAAAAAAATTGATTAAACAACACAAACATCAAACAAAAAAAAAATGTAAATTAAATCAAATAAAAAAATGTAAATTATACTTACCACTCCTAAATATTTGACTAATTACAAATAATTATCCTCGATGTTTAAAATTTACTCTTTGTTTTGAAATATCTGTTACAACTAAATTCTTATATCCATCTGACTGCCAATATTAAATGAAAAGCAATGTAATCAATATAGAAAAATGATATGAAATGTTATTTTTATCCCATGGGCTATAAAAAAACACCATTGAGATTTTTAAATGTTAAAAAAATCATTAGTCTTCTAAAATTATAGCCTAATTACATCTCTAAAATTGAAGCTTACAACTATAAATAAAAACAATGAAATAAAATAAACATATTATAAATTAGTTCCTCACACATTGTAATTTTTTTAAAAACTTCTACAGATCTTGAGATGATTTTTTTTTCTTTGACATTTCATGTAGTATAAAAAAATAAAATAAACATCTCATATGTTTTTTTCTATATAATTACACTACTTTCCATGACCAATGACATAAATTAATTGTGCTAAACATTTCAAAATAAATAGTGTAAATGTAAATTTAAAATGTTAAAAATAAGTACTTATAATCAAACAAATTTGAATAAAGATACGTACAATTTACCCAATAAAAAATATTTTATTATTTGTTAGATTATTAATTGAATATTTTAACTTTGTTTAACTTTTCTTAATTGTAAAATAATTATAAAATAAATAACAATAAATTAATTTAAAATTAAATAGACTTAGAGTGTGCTTAGCACACTAAAAAACGTTAAAAAATTTAAAAAATCTTAAAAGTTATTCACTTTTTACCTCATTACACGAATTACGAACTCACAAATTATCTCAAATTATCTCACTTTTTGTCACTCCAAACACTTATTAGCCCGGGGTTGAGATCCGGGCTGCCCATTGTACAACCATTTTACAATCTCATAAACGGCGGGAGCTCCTCCTACAGTTTAGCATGTTACTCAGCCTCCAACATCATCAAAAACGGGGGAAAAAGGTGTAGTGATTCTATTATGTGCAAATAACTCTTCACTATGAAATACAAGAATGCTAGAAGTCCATCGTCGACTTCTTGTCCCTATACACTGCTATAATAGGCACTTTAATTGTCAAAACAAATGACTATACGCAAAGAATTTTAAAAGAATTTGAGTACATGGTATAGCAATATAAAAGCACATGTTTAGATACAACACAAAGGCACCTCGATCTAGTTCGAGGAACCCAAACAGGTTTTTCATCAACACGAACCTCTAGCTGAGGCTAAACGATGTGCTGCGCGTTCTAAACTGAGTTCATGTCGACGTAAACCATGCCACAGATCAATCGAACCATCCTTCCATGATCCAAGCTTTGTTATTTGCTTGTGCAATGACTCCAAGTTGACAAGAGGGACAGTTGTCGGTCTCCCGTGAGCACACTGCAGAGATCAAACTCTCAGGAATTATTTAACTGCACCAGCCGCTCCCCTTTTCTCACTCTATAGTGATTCAGAATATATATATATATATATACACACATATTTATATCCTCAACTCACTTGGAAACACAAGGACGTTTGCTTCAACTCTTCGACGATAAGGGAACACTCTGAAGGTAGCAATGTGTCCCCAAACATGATTGCACCTAAATAATGAAACCGATAAGCCAAGTTTGGAATATACAAAATCCTTTCTGGACGTGTACCAGTTAAATATCATTTAACACTCTTCGTGCAAACCATAACTTTCTGCCAAAGATTCAGAGTTTGTACCTCTACATGCTTTAGAATTAAGGATCCGATGAACAGATGGTGGAATTGTGGATGATCCATCTGTATCAGCAAGCTGCTGATTGCAATACAAATTGGAGTCAGAAAGTCACCAAATATTATTAGGGAAAAGGATGATTTCAGGCAAAAAATGATGAATCAGAAGAAACAACACGTATCATTGAATTATCTATCCAAAGAAAAAAATATGGAACTGTCATGTAAAAACTTCTCGATAGTGTCACCTGTTGAAGAAATTCTAAGAGATCTCCGTCGGTCAAATTGACTCCCAGAATACATGGCACCTGCATGCATAACCACTGCAATTGTTATGTTCATTGTTCAGACAATGAAATAAATACCTACATGTTACTTGTGGTGCATCATCAGAACCACAAAGCTCCAACTTCAAGAAATTGGGGCAGCCGCTGTAACAAAACAATAGAGAGTAGAGATCACAGATCTCTGTATCATATTGATGATATTCTCCATTATGTGCAGATTTGAAAAAATAAATCACATGGATGAGATTTAACTAAATCGAAGCAGCTATAGTTTACTTTGTTTCCATTTACAAAAGTTGATTGATCAATTTGTCCATCTATGGAAGTAATAATAATTATCTGATAATCATAATCACCACATAAACATGCAACTGCATATAGATAATAGATGATTGTGATTGATCAGAGAAACAAATTGATTTAACTTACACAATTAAAGTTGAAAGACTCTGAGAGAGGGAGGGAGGAAGGGAAAGGGGGGGGGGGGGAGAGAGAGAGAGAGTGGGGGTTCACCGCAAGTAGTGTGACAGCAGTCTGCTGCTTGTGTAGAAGATTCAGATTCCTGTAAAACATATAAAAAGGGTGGTTGCCATAGAAACCTCGGATAAAAGATGAATTATAAATAAGGCAACACTCCAACTTCATACATTTTGCAAGATTAGCTGTACAAGCCAATGAAGTGCAGGTACCCCAAAAAGGCTGTCATATCCGTGACAGACACTTGACGAACACATATATATTGGACATGATGAAATACAAGTATGACACCACATGATGTGCCAATTCTTTTAGTATATATTTTCTTTGCACAAGACATTGCTAAAATACACCACAAAACACAAATGCGGTTATTTTACAATTTCTGAAACTATTTTCAATAGCAAATGTGAAATTACAAAAGTCTTTCAGGTTAAAAGTGATTAAAAATAAATAAATAACACTAACGTTTGCATCAAGTGGTGAAACCCCATAATACAGTCCCCATCTTCCATTACTTTTGTAGGGTGGATGGTACTTAAAAGTTATAAATTGAAATGCAAAATTAAGAGTTATATTTTTAATACTTTTGGTGGTATATGAATGTATTATTCGTATCAAAGCTAATAAAATAATACTTTTTCTTTTAATCCATCCTCAAATTCTCAAAATTGTCTTGTTCAATGTCCATACCAGTGTTACGTCCATATTCCACATTCATGATGTAGGTATATGGCCATGTCGGTAGTACATGTTAGTGTCAGTGCATGCCAATGTCATGATGGCCCCCGCCATGTCAACCATCTGGAAGGCTCCACCCTTGTCATAGGGCATACCTTCCCCACGGGATTCTCCCATGGCTACGCCATCCTTAGTAACTCCAGGAAGCTCCTGCAAGCCCACCCAACCATGTAAACTGCCTTGCAGTAAGAACTCTCCATAGATCTCTGCAGCAAGTCTCTCCTGCAGGACTTTCCATAGGACCTCCTAGAAGCCCCCAAGCTTAGGACCCACAGTCAACTCCTGGTTTAGGGGAAAGGCTTGCTAGGGATTCCTCCCACCCATGAGTACGCCTAAGGGTCTCATGGCTTTCCTACTCACTCACGGGTTTATTGAGGACTACGGACTTGGTGGCTAGAGTTGAGGATTCCTCGAGGTTCCGTTTGACCAATCTAGAGAGAGACACTACTAGACAAATTGACCAGAACATGCTCACTCATACAATACAACCACAATCCACGTACCACCCGACCATGCGGGGACCCCGACTCTACCTAGCCAAAGTATCCTCTTGCCAATGGTTGGGTCAAGCCATACAAAGCTTGCCACCTGTGCCCGGACACACCATCCTAGGCTGTGGAGGCCAATATCCTTAGTCTGACCATCCCCCTACAAATACCCCTCTTCTTCAACCTCCCCTTTATTCCAACCCTTCACCATAGCTGAACCTCTGTTCGATGCTCTCCCCCCCCCCCAAAAAAAATAGCCTAGCTGTCACATCGCTAGCCTCCAATGAATCCCGCCATTAACGACCATTAACATCATTCCCAACCGACCAGAATGTCTAGCTCACTCAGAGTCATCCACACATACCTATTCTTCTTATTGAATACAAAATAAATCTGAGACAAATTTTGGTCACCAACATTAGTGTCACGGTTAAATTCTTTTAAGGGAATTTATGCTAATATTTGATGACCCTGTGTTTGTGTTTGATGCAGACACAAATCGAAGATTGTCTAGACAAGAAAACAGATATTACTTTCTAAAAGACATTGAGCCTGGAGCATGAATATTGCAGAGCCAACCCCAATTTTGAATCTGTTCGCCATAATTATGCAATAACTGGTACCCAACTTCAGGCAGGACCTGTTTACATATTTGAAAACAATAAAAATCAACAATGAAAAGCTTAAGAATATCAGATCATGTAAATTAAGAACAGAATTTAGGGCTGTTAGCTACAATAGAAACCCAAAATATACCATGAAATGAACATACCAACTTTTGCTCAGTATCCAGATATGTGATTGTCTTATTTTCTCCGGAAAGCACCTAAGAATATCACTAGTTAACTGAGCAACGCTGTATTTTTTTAAACCTGTTGAAACAACAAAGATGCTGTACCTTTTGACGCAGTTCTTCCAGGCGGATCCTTTCATCTGCAGCATGCTGCAAAAATGGATAAATTAGTAAATAAAAATTGCATTCACCTAAAAAGTAAAAAATGCAGCCAAATGCTGGCAGAATGGCCCAAATTCTAACCCTATGAATATCACTGTGTGCATCAGTATGCAGAAGTGTGTACATGTCTGTGCCTGCAGTTATACGTGTATAATTCACTAGACATCCAGTGGATAAGTGACCAAGTCTGACATGATTTCCCAGTTAAAAAGTTCTCACTTAAGAAACTATTTGATGTCCGCAATCCACTTTAAGACTCCTATGCAACGTGCATTTCAAGAGTCGATTACATTGAAGAAAAAGTACATGCATCTTCTACAATTCTATTCTTGAGAACTCACAGATTTCTTCTTCTTTTTCCCCCACTAAATTACCTTCTATCAGAAATGGAAAAGCAAGAGCTGTATCTCAAACAGCAGTGCAGATACCTGGTCTATAAGAGCAAGTATTCCACAACCCACAACTGGAATGAATTTGTTATCCACCTGTTGGAGAACTCTGGCATCTTCCAGACAATTTTTATTGACAGATTCAGGAATTAATGAATCACCAGCCAGGTGCAAGATGCCAGATGAGATATCAAGTATGGTATCCTCACTGTGACAATAGCATACTGTCTTGCCATTCTGCATAACCAAAAAATAAAAAATAACTTTGAAGTCAATAATTTCATAAAAGTACTTTCCAAGAACTAGTATCATGGTGGAGTGGGACTGGAAATTGTTTAAGGAACTCAACTGCAGTCTTTGGAAAGTTCTTCTGCCATTTTATCCCAGAAGCTAAAGGGTCATTGACATCTGAAGGATAAGAAATAGTAATTTCAGAAATATATCATTTTTATGGTCATAATGAATACAGTGATAAGTGAGAAGAAAAGGTCATATAGAAGTAATTGTGAGGATTGGAAAAAAAATATTGAAATTATTCTATTAAGGGATTGTAAATAATTTTAGTGTGCAAGAATACAAGGATGTAAAAACAAAACCAAAAAAAAAATACGAAAAGAAAAGAAATTTAACCAGAAATTATAAAACTAACAGTCCAAATGACAATCCTATATAATGCTGGCAGAATTATGATTGATAGACATCCGCCTACAAAACCAGTTAAGACTATCCTATAGATCAACAAAAAAACATAAAAAAAAAAAAAAAAATTTAACCAGATTTGATAAAACTAACAGTCCAAATGACAATCTTATATAATGCTGGCAGAATCATGATAGATGGGCATCTGCCTATGAAACCTGTTAGACTATCCCATAGATCAACAAGAAGCAAAACTTTTGCCTACACAGAACAACTAAATTACCTTTGCCTAAATGCATATCATAAATGCAGGTGGCCTCTGACTTCTTTTGCTTTTTTAATTTTTGAATGTCAAACGCATCCAGTGCTTCCTTCTTATCTGGTCTGAAAGCAAGATCTTAGCAAAGCTAGCAATTTGCAGGTTTGATCAAGCATTTTAAGGTTAGAATGGAAATACAAAAAGTTATGAAACCTGGTATAGACCAACAGATCTTCTACAGAATTTGATTCAGAATGTAGTTGACATACGCCAGACGATCTTTTTTGTGACTGCTTCCACTCACTAGTTTCTACAAAACACAAATGCATCTCAGTTTTCTGGCATATTTGTGCTGCAAATATATCCTACAAATAGTTGGCACTAAGGAAACACCTTGTGAAATATGAGCATCATCAATGGTACAGATTTTGGGTCCTGTGTCTGTAGTCAAGTGGTTGTTTAGAGCGAAGAATTTTTTCTTCCCTCGGTAGAATGGCGGAGCTGAATGGCTTCTTCTTGGCCTTCTCTTACAAACATTCTCTTCTTCTTGATATAAAATACGATCCTTTTGGTTTTCATGCTTATCACAGTAAATTGATGAAGAAATCCGGCAAGATGTTACTGCACCAGAGTGACTATTATATTTACCACCCGATTCTAGACATAACAAATCTGTTTCATCACTAAATATATCAGAATGTTTTGGAAACAGTCCATTGTCTGGATTGTGTTTTTTCAAAAATCCACAATTATCTTCCTTGGAACGAGCGTCATAACTCTTGAAATCTGCACATGCATTTGTCCGGCTCGACAAGGAGCAGTTTTCTCTGCTTGAACTATTTCGCATAACATCATCAAAATGAAAAGCACGGTCCTTAGTAACCCTATCTGCCAAATAGTCATATCCATCACTAATATCATACTTAATGCACCTTTCATGTGCATTCTTATCAACAAATTGTTCTACACCATGAGATTTGGCCCCAGATACTGGATCTGACATAACAGAAGGCCATTCAGAATCAAAAGACCAATGAGTAGAGCTGCCAGATTGTCTGGGAGGGGACCACATACTTGTTACATCATTCTGCCATAGGTTCCTTCCACGAAAATCAAACCTCCTCTGGTCCTTGTCATCAACTTCTCTAACATCAAACCAATCATCAGGCTCAAGTCGCTTTCTTTTGGTTCGCACGCCCAGAGTCTGAAAGTCAAACCCTTCAGAGCTCGCCAGTGATTCCCCATCAAGTGACAAGCTTCTCCAAGAAGAGCAACCATGCAGAAAGGGCTTTTTAAAATCCTTGCTGACCTTGTCCACATCATCACTAATTTCGAAACAATCACTAGATACAGCACTCCCAGTATAACTACTGTTTATATTGGCATCCACATATAGAGACTCATCCTCGAAACGAGAACCTAAAATACATTCTGCATGCTCATCAAAATTTTCTGTCTGGGCAAATTTATTCCCCAAGAAATGGTCTTCAGCAGAAAAAATATTACTATGAAGTCCTGGAAGATAGCTGCCATTTTCTTGGTTTAGAGACACTCTGGACGGGGCACTCAATCCATGGAATGAGTACTCAGTTGGATCAACAAATCCCAACCCAGTCTGTTGCTCTTTAAATTCTGAAGCATTGCGAGAGAAAATCCTATTGTCTTTCTGGTAAGACATAAGGTCACTCTCTTCAGTTTGCATCTGCAGCCAGGGGGATGGAAGCCCAAAAGGTGGATGATTGTGGATCCTGCACCTTTTTTCAATCGCCAGCAAATCTGAAAACATTATGGGAACAAAAGTTTGGATACAGTTGAAGGAAAAGAAAAAAAAAAAAAAATCGTTCTTGAGATTAAGTAATCCAGAAAATGTGGATTTCACTCTTCTAATAGTCTTGAGGAATGCAACTGTTGAAATAACTACACAGTTCCAACTGTACTTACAGCAATAGCAATATCAGAAGGAAGACATTTAATGTCAAAATATGGATCCTACCTTCTTCTGGTGATAATGTACTGTCAGCCGCTCTCTGCATATCTTGTCCCGACATATCAGTACCATGACTGAGGGGACCACCTTAAACGTATCAAAACTCAAGATCAGGTTAACGAAATGAATGAATCAGATAATCATAACACTCAGAAATAACATTATTAATGAGTTTGTAATTTTACCATATGAAAATTTTTCACTCCAGACGCGTGTGATGGCATTTTCAATAAAACTAATAATGGGAAACCAATCCTGAAAATATGATGGAAAAAAGGATTAGGGATCAAATCAAAGGCATAATTTTATCATGTCAGGTTACACAAGCGTATCAGATTCGTAAGATCAGAAGCCCTATCATTCATGGTTTGAAGATATTGCAGAACGTATGATTTTTATCAGGATGGGATCAAGGTTCTCAATTTCCACCTCCGCACAAATACCACTGTGAATGCAGAACAAAAATTTGTGCAACACCCCACCTACACAATGGTGATTCTTGCTGTTGGTTTCTAATTTCAGAGAACCAATGATGGCAAGGAAAGCACATTTCTTAAACAATGAAATATTATAAAATTTTTCATACAATTTAGATTTTAGGAATACTTCTTTCCATGCAGGGATTCAGGCAACCATTTTCCCTTCCTAGTTTGAGATACCCCAATCCAAACCCATTATCCCTGGGGCAGGACTCTCACTCAACAAATTTCTTACTATGCAATGCATACATACCTTCAATAGTCATGAAAAGAGGTGACAAATAAAAGGCCATGAAATTGAACTTCTTTATGGATTTCTAAATGATCCAATGGATAACATAAAGCTCCAGGAGATTCTTTTTATTATATCAGCATCACGTGGAACAAATGAGCCCCATATACACACATATATTTACATAGTCCAATATCCTGGATTCACATAAAGCTCCAAGACAATCATTGAGAAATGGATAAAAACATCAAACCAGTGAAAAAGTCATATTCATGAAGAGCAAACAAATGTGATAAGCCAGAAACACTCACAATCAATCAGCATGTAATATACATCACAATTCATGGTTAAACATGAAGGGACATTACCTTGAATTCAACAGATGTCTTTGATGGCTCAAAAGTTAAATCATACCAAGATCTCGGGCAACTTATGTTCAAAATATAGGTGGCATATGTTTGGGACCTACTTCGCTTTGCATTTTGGGACCCAATGTTAGCATTCTGCAGATCCAAAGAATTAAAACTAGTAGCTAACTGATTCAGCAGTTTATGTATTGGGCCTTTGCAGGTATACCGTGAGTTGATGTCTGCAAGTGTAGGTCAAGAAAAACAAATGGACAAATACTTAATTCTGACAAATGCCATATAGTTCAATCTAGGCTTTGTACACCAAGTCACCATCAAGATATGCAAGTCCATGGATACAGACATATTGAAAGGACTGCAATGAAAAGCACCCTCAGTTTAGATATATAGACAATTACAAATAAGTAATAATAAAACAGTTTGTTATCTCATCAGCATGATTCATTATACCTTCACAGAGCTAGTACCACGAGAAATATGCATATATCCTGAAAGCTTTAAAACACCATCAGATACATTCAACTCATGTAAAGAACTGGAAACCTCAATTCCAAAACCACTCATCAACAGTGACAATGGAGATGAGGAAGGGGTTGTGCATAACAACTCATCATCACTACAAACAAATAACATAAGATTGTAAAAATAAAGACACAAATGGCCAGACAAGGCCCATCTTCACAAATATAGAGAAGGAATACCTATTGATATCAACAACTTTGAAGAGCACTCTTGGATGAACAAGGGCAATTCTAAGCACGCATTTTTTGACCGACTGCAAGATTTTCTTTGTGCTTGCAATTTAGTAATACAAACCACAACCAAGTCAAGTCAGTACACATGATGGCAATTAGATTAATCATGGCAGGTAAGGTTGTGGAAACAACTTCTAAGTTATTAAGCGCAAAACAAAGTGCAAAGTGGGAGGAACCTGGATTGTATATGCTTCCTCCGAACTGGTTGGTTGTAAAATAAATCCCGAACAATAACTGCAAGCACCCAATTTTATTCTTAAAATTAAACATTGCTTAACACCATGGGAAACTCACAAGAAAAAGGACGAGCAACTCCATTCACCAAATAAAGCAGCTTAAATTTACACACACTGGCATTCCTAAACAGAATCATGTGAAAGAAAAATGAGCAAAATAGTATAAACACTCCAGCTAATTCATATAAACAAAACTCAAAAGTGTCCCAAATATTGAGGGAAAGTTGAGATCACAACTTCTTCATAAATATTTAGGGTTATATATGAAATGCAGAAATATTATCACAAAGTATCCAGTGTCCTCCATTACTATAGCATAGGAGATAAATAGATAATTTCCTGTGTCTACAAAATTATCATTTACACACAATCTCATTGCAAAGAAGTGTTAAATGTTTCAATTGAAAGAGGATACGTTGGAGGCTATACAGGAAGTTTGCATATCATTTTTTAATGTGTCTGCAATAAAAGTTTGGTTTCAATAAAAGTAACCACATTCTACTTCACTCTGCTCAACATAGCCTCTGTGAGAACCATTTGAAATTCTGCAGACAAATTGTTCTGTTATTCTGAAATCATTCTTTCCCATATCAAGTCATAGCTTCCATTGAAAAATGCAGTAAAATGAATACTCTAATAAAGCATTTCAAGTTATTCCATTTATAAATTGCAAAACAAGCTAGACAAAAGGCCAAAATACAAAAAGTTATAGTTATGACGGAATAAGGCAGATCGAAAACAAGACATTCCATCTTTTGCTTCCCTCCCAAAAGGAATGTAGGAAATGAAACCCAAACAAAATTACCAAACGGCAAAGACCAAAATATTATTTAGAAAAACAAGCAACAGCACATAAAGCGTTGAGACAATGCCTCTAAAAATTTGAAAATCATGAATTTAATTTTTGACAGCTGCAATGTGGTTGTTTAGGATATCAATACAAGCATCATCATATTTGATAATAGCTTGGAATTATGTCTGGAAGAACCTCTAAGTCAGAACTCACATACAATAAATAGCTCAAAAACATAGTAAAAGAGTGAGGAGAGAAAAGAAGGATATCAAGAGAAAGAAGTGAATCAAAGGAATTATCCTTTATTTATTGCTTTTTCGAGGTGAATCTGCAGTATTGTTCCTGAAATTCTAACAAGTCTGTTATCCTCATATGTGAACAAAGTTTAGCTTCTAACAAACAAACAATGTCACTAGCGTGTCCTCATCCATGTCCTTCATCCTTGTCACTACTAAAGCCATCTTTAGTTTATGTAAGAAGCCCCAAAAGAACAAAAACAAAATCACAAACAGATCTTCTAAAGGGGGAAAAAATAATTTCCCTACACATTAATGACAAATCAAAATGACAATGTGTACCTGTTGTGCCAACATCTTGCCTGCCATCATCAATTCCAAGATACAAGCACTTACATCCCTGAGAATGATGAAAGCCAATCACCACTATACTTAAATAAAGGTTGAGATACCAGAAATTGATAATGGAGAGCTAAACTCAAAATACTAAAGAACAGTCCATGCCTTCATGACTTTGCGATAGCCATTTGGCCTCCCGTGAGCTTTTGTAATGACTTCTAACAGTGAAACACCAGAAATGGAACTTAATGCTTCTCCCCGAAAGCCAAAGCTTCCCATAACAGAATTAGTATCAGCCAGCTGATCAATTTTTGATGTTGCTGATCACAAAGTAAACAGTCAATCATTATACCAAATCATTCTCTATTGAAACAGCGCTTTTAGTTAATCCAGCAAGATAATAATGATACCTAGGTTTAGCAATCCAATGAAGAACTTATATCCTTCTCTTTTTTAAACTAAAAGCTATCACATCCATCGTTATCAGCTTCAAAGGTAAAATAATGCCCATATTCCTGCTTGCCTTACCATTGAATATACAAATCTATAATAGCTTATTCAATTAGAAAACTCTGCAGATTGTAAAATGTATATTTTCTACCAACATTTTGGATTTGCCAGCATTTTGATGTGAGAATTCTATTCCTCAAGAGAGGGGTATTTTACAAAGTAGCCAGTCATATTGTACAGCACCAGCAGAATTTTGGCGAATAGAATATTGTAGTATATAATAGTGCTCATTCAAATAAACACTAAAGAGGCCGGGATTTTTGCATGGGTTTAAGAAAGTAGGAATCAAGATGGAAATGGCTGTCAGCTTATAGTGACATTACTCCCTTATCATTCAAATTGCAACTTTAGCAACTCTTGGTTTATGTTAGTTCTCACTTTGTTATGTTTTTGATAGGACTTCCACTTAATCTAAAAATAGAAAAATAGATTAGTTCAATAAGTCTTATTAATTTCTTATTAGTTATAATCAAGTTTCAAAAAGCTTTTAGGCTTTGTTTGGAACTCATGAAAGAGAAAAAGAAAAGGGAAAGTGATATTTTTCTTCATCCCTATCATTTGCTCTTTCCTTCCTTTTTCCTCCATCACAGTTACTCTTTTTTTATTTATTTATTTATTTTTTTTTCTCTTCTTTCCTTTGGAAATCAAACTAGGAAAAATCAATTACTTCTCATTTCATTTCTCTTGCTTTGCAAAATCAAAGTAAGAAAATAAATATTTCCTTCATAATTTATCTTACTTTCACTCTTTCTTCTTCTCTTTCCCTTCCACAAATTCCAAACTATAAGCCATAAGAAAGTTCCAACTGAACACAAGTTTTCTTTTAAAATATTTGGCATGCGCCCACCAATGCCACTCTCCTATTGTCAAGGGTGCTAGGAAGGGCAGAGCGAATGTTGACCTAACATTCTGCATAATTTGAACGAAATCACTCCCCTCAAACTTGCCCTCAAGTTTGATTTTGCAAAGGATTTATGCTTAAGGAAGGTCTCTACAAAAACAAAGATAAGATATTTTCAAGTTTTGTCTTATTCAATAAGTTGGGAAAGCATTACAAAGCTTGCATAAACATAATTTAGATCCCTCTTTGATAATCTTTTTTGTTTGCCTTCAACAGATCTATGTGTTTGGAGTTGACCCCAAATCATCAAATGTTTTGAGTTACACTAAGAGTATAACTTTCTAACCAAACCAAACCAAACCTTTTCCCACTAGGTGGGGTCGGCTAGAGTATAACTTTCTATGCAAACAAAACTGTGTGTACAACCACGTCACACCATTCCCCTAAATTCCAACTTGAGCTTCAGGTTCTAAAGAAAAGGAATTGGTAACTTCTACAAGCAGAAAACAAAAAACAGGCCTATTAATTGATTTTTGCACACATTTAGTGAGAAACAAATAGAAAAGAAAAAGTGAATGAAGTAATGAAAGTCAAAAATTAGCATTAGCATCCCACCATTGGAATGAGCAATCAAATGTCTTCGCTATCAATAAAATTTTTATTTATCAAAAAAAAAAATGTCCCATAATGATCTAAAAATGGGATTTAATAGAATCCGCGGTACAATTATGAGTTTTTTACATCTAAATTGCAAGCTCAGTTGCTTCCTAAATTCCTGATATCTCCAATAATTAATGAATTATAAATTTATATCCATGTTTATCTCCAACCAGTCCATCACAAGGACATTAGCAGCCGAAATGAAATTAGCTAATTTTAAAAAAAAAAAAAAAGGTTAAAGACAGTTACCATATCTTTCTCCCCATAACACCAATCCATCCCGAGTAATACCACATCCTGCAAGCACGTAGATGCAAAATTGATGAAATAAATGTACAACCAGCGTGCCATGCAACATAACTTCAAGGAGAGAAGAGTAGGGATGAGGGGTAAGGGGGTTCGCTGACCATTGTCCACTACTTTAACATAGCAGGTTCCAGCATCAACTGCAACAGATATCTGAAAGAACAAAATACTAAAAGATATCAGAATTCTTATGTGGCTGTGGACGAATAGAAATTATGGTTGGGTAAAACTTCACGCGGAAAGTGGTATGGTATTGTTAAAATTAGAACTAACGGGGCACCAAATTCTTGTGAATATATTTATTTGTCTTAATAAATGACAATATAGAAATCAAACCCATCCAAAGGACGTTGTTGACAGGATTCCAAAAATCAAAAGGTGAAAATTTTAACATGTATCGAATGACATGAGATTTTATACAATGTAACATAAATGAGAAATAGAAACTCTTTTCATTTCGCATCATCCACGTCCCAAAGCTGCATCATCGTACAATGTTAATGATTAAGTTAATCCAGCCACCTAAATTATACCCGCTAGCTCTATGAAAAAAAGTAAACCTAGCACCAAGGTTAAAAAAAAAAAAAAAAAATATGCCTTATTTACGACGCAGTCTACACTGGTTGATATAAACTGCTCATTTTTACAATGGACTTATCTTGTCAAGAGATTCCCCAGCTCTCTAGGTGGGGATATCCATAAAGAATTTCCTATGTAGTTCATGAAAAAATTGACATCGGTAATCAGCCTCTCCTACCAAGAAACCCTATCCCACTAAAAGGGGAAAATATCAACAAGTACAAAATATCAATTAAAGTTGCGAGCAAATCATGCTTTACATTCATAAGCATAAATGTATGGGAGTAGATAAGTAATGTATGTGAGTAGATAAGTAGCAATTTTTTTTTTCCTCCTAACCTTGGTTGCACCAGCATCGAGACTGTTGAAAACCAACTCTTCCACAACCCGGTTCAAGTCGAAGATGATGATCCCAGAACGAACTGAGCTATGGACAGCCTCAGGTAAGTACTTGAGGTCTCCCATACCGAACCCAAAAGCATAATAATCCTACAAATTTTTTAAAAACACCGAAAAATTCGATAGCACGCATTCAAGCGGGCGAAAAGCACCTGAGATTAGAAACTCAAAATGAAAACTCGCAATTGGTATAAAAATGTCATCTCAATAATCAAAATATAAAAATTTTCGCAGGAATTGAAGAAGGTCGCTTAACCCAAAGCCGAAGATAATTCGCCTAGGGTTAGGGGTTTCGATCGATATTCGTAGTTGAGAGTAGAAAGAACAGAGAAGACTGGTAGGATTTAGGCGGTTTCAAAAAGCTGAAGAAAAAGGCGGGGTTGGAGGATACAGTGCGCCGGCCTGCAGGTTTAAGTTGCGCCTGTGGTGACGTGGTGCCCCCCAGGGGGGAGGAATGATGGAAGCATCTGGGAGAGCACCGGCTGGGTGACGGAAGATTACGTCACTCGTTGATAGTGGACTCCTTTTTTTTGTCCTACAGGTGGTTGAGGAACAATTTCTACAATTATCGCTGGAAAAAAAGTATTTCGAAGAATACAGTTAATGAGAAGCCGAAATATGGTACCACAGTTATGGACTTCTGCATGACCAAAAACTGCGGTTTGGAATCGTGACTTTTCTACTGAAATACCATTCGATATACCAAAAAATCGCCTCATGAGAGCGTGATTATGTGGCCCATAACACACAACTCCCACAGTCAATCTCACTTCGTCTCTCTCAGTCACTCTCATAGTCTCTCGCTCTCCCTCTCTCTCTCACTCTCAGCCTTCATAGCGTCTGAGCTCCCGGTAGCAATGGCAACTCACCAACGGCTACTACAGCACATTATCAGTCACTCTGTCACTCTGTCACTGTGTCTCGGTCTCTCGCTCTCAACTCTTACCCTCACTGTAAGTGTAAGTTGTCAGTTGCTTTATGTTTGTGTATGTCTACACAATTGGTGGCTTTATGTAATTGGATTGTTGAAAATGTGAATTGTAAATGTGAAATGTGATTTGGTAAATCCGTGAATCCCAATCTGTGAACCAATTATTATTGAACTTGCAACCATGATGGGTAGTTGAAAATTGCTGTTGAATTGCAACCATGTTCTTTACCACCAAAAGTAAAGAAAAAGAAGATTTATATTATTTTGACATAACCTTTCCTGTTGTGCCCTTTTCTACAAATAAATAGAGTGAGAAAGGAGGGTTGGAGGATATAAATAATTAAGTTCCATCTCTCTAATAATTGGTTGAAATTTTGAAGAAACACTTAATTTCAAATAATTTCACGTAAAACGTATTCTCTAATTGAAATGAATGGAGGAAAAAGATTCTTGAAGCCAACCCTAACTAATTTGGTACTAACCCTTTTTTGACTTGAGTATGCCTCTCTAACAGTTCCAAGTTCTTAGATGAGTTGATGGTTTGCAAGGATACAACCACTGTCCTAGTCCTGGGTTGAGGCAAACATCCATCTGTGTGAAGTATTAAAATTTAAACGGGACGCTTCTGTATAAAAGCTTTCAAACTAGAGGTTTATTTTGCATTTTATTTGTCGTGTTTTAATATCAAGCCAAATATTTGATTAATCAAGTTTTAGTTATTGAATTTAATTATTATAGTGTTTAATAGTATAATTTATTCAAAATTGTGATTAATGTTCAATTTATTTTGTATTTTGAGTCAAGTTTTTCAAATTAGCATATATAATAGGGTCCTCTGATTTTGCCCGACAAATCAAGTTACATTAACAGAAGGAAGTTGGTAACATGCTTTATTTATCTTCAATGAGTAGGGCACTGCTGAATTCTTTCTTGAAGGCCATGTGCATACACAGAAATAGTATAAATAAGAATTGAATCAATGCCCTATGACTTGTTTGCTTATAAAATAACTTTCAGTTTTTGAGCTGTGGATGTTTTATCTCATTTGTTTTTGTTTTCCCTTCAGTGCATTATTGTTGTTAGAATAACATTGTATATTTTATTGTGTAATTTGTAAGGAAAACAGTGAGCAGCGTCGGGGATAATTGTATGTGGATTTAAATGGAATATTTGTAGTTTTGCTTTTGGTTTTGTAGAAATTGTGCAATTAAGTTAATTCCTATATATGATTTTACATTTTAGTCTCCTTCCAAGGGGCTGCTTATTTACATTTTAGTCTCCTTCTCAAAACCAATTATTAGACAGATGGAACTTAATCTATGCTATGTTCTACTCTTCCATGCATGTCTTGATTGCGATAGCGTATACATAAATTACCTTGGGATAATGATATTTTTAATTATGGTGATGCAGGTGACACTCCTTTAGATTGCCTCATTCTAGTTTGTGGGTCCTTGAATGATTCCATTTGGAGCTCAGTGAATCAACCTGCAGCTGCATTTTTTCTTTGATTCCACTGGGGGAGTGAAAGCAGAGTACTGCCATCATATAGCCAAAGGGGGAAGACCCTCTGTCCCTATTATGATTGTGGCTACTGTATTTTGCTAATATACAAGGCATTTTTTTTTTTGAGAAACTAATTTTATGATTTTGAAACTTGTAAAAAGGTTCTTATTTACTCTTGTAAAAACGTGATTTTTTACATACTGAATCTAGTGACTGGAAAATATTTATTTACATTTGCTTGTCATTAGAATTCCATGGAATGAGGTTGTTGTTATAATTTTGTACTATTGTCCTGATAATTTTCCTGTAGAAATATTGAAATTTATGAGTATGTCTATTCTTTCGTATCTCTATTTCAAGTTTATTAAGAGAGAGTTTGATGATATATTACAAGTTTCATTCAAAGCATACCCAACAAAAACAAGAGCGAGCCTCTTGGCCTAGTGGCCGAGACCCTCATTCGGCTGCTCATTACTCGGGTTCAAAACCGGGGGCCCCCCTCCCCACTTAACTATAAAAAAAAAAAAAAAAAAAACAAAGACAAAACCATGGGAATAAAATTTTTTCAAAATAATATTTTATATGAGACGGACAAAATTTTAATTTCAATTTTTTATTCTTTTTGGTAAGTAATTTTTTTTAATCTCAAAATTTTTTTTTTTTGATAAGTTAATCTCATATTTAGTCTAGCCAAAAGTCACCATTTGAAATGGTGCTTACCTGAGAGGTGGTGTAATACGCGCATAGGAACTGCGCTTTCAAGTGGTGTGCTCACGGATAGAACTGCGCTTTCATGCCGCGGGTCTTCAGCAAACCAAAAAACTGCAACGGGTCTCCAGCTCAACACCAGTCATCTCAAATCGCAGTTACTTGACACAGTGCAACAATAATCGCGCTCTCATGAGGTGGGTTTTTGGCATATCGAATGGTGTTTCAGCAGAAAAATCGTGACCCCAAACCGTAATTTTTGGGTCACGCAAAAGTCCATAACCGCGGTTTCTCATTAACTGTATTCTTCGAAATACTTTCTCTCCAGGAGCAATTACAAAAATAGTTCCTCAACCATCTATAGAAAAAAAAAAGTCTTGATAGTAGGGGACCTAGGTCATACGTGGTTATGCACCCTCACTTGTTGCTTTCTCATTCGCGGAGACAACTGGTTACGTTCACCCACAAGTAACCTAGTACTTATCTCTCTCAAACATTTATGAAAAGGTTGTGACGCTTTTATTACTTGTGAATCATATTTATAATTACATAATTACCATTAACCGTCCCCAAATCTGTTGAAATTTGTTTGGAATTAAGCATGTAATATTTTAACCTTATCTAACTTTGATTCTATGTCCATACAAACTTAACCCTAACCCATCCCAAGCCATAGGTCCAGGCTTGGGGGCATTCTTGCCTTACTCCGGTCCGGCAATCCAACCTTAATTTTATTTTATTTTTATAGGTTTCAAATGAATTTTCCACTACAACAGCTGCACTATTTAAATTTAGAGTCATGACCTAATTAAGATAAATTTGATTGGATTACTAAATATTGTAACAAATACAATACGATAAAATCAATAAATCTTAATTACATCTAACCTTTGATTTGAACACTATAACCCCTACACAAAAGCCTCCTAAAACTTTATTTTTATTATTTTTTAATTATTTATTTATACTGCACCAAAATAAATAATAAACACAAATATTTTTATATGAATAATGACCAAATTAATTTCTCAATTTGTAATTAAAAAATTCAATGCCTGCAAATTTATGATGATTATTAGTATAAATTATTTATTTTTAAAATCAATTGATTAATTATTCTATGTTAAGTTTATGTTATGATTGTTTTACTTTAAAAAAATTAAAATATAAAAAAATAAATCAAATTAATAAGTCAGAATCATATATGCTTAATTCGACTTAAAGCGATACGATTTTTGAAAAGGCAATTAGGATTAATACAAATCACCCAATTTCTAAATCAAATCAACGTTGAATTGGCCTATTTTACATATTTCAAAAAATACATCACAAAAAAAAAAAAGAAAACATTTAGGTACTTTCTTATTATTAGCTTCTTTCTTTTTTATAATTTTTTTATAGCCGTGAAATAAATAAAAGTAAAAATATTAATATCCACATTCCATTATTAGTTTTCTTCACTCTAATTTACATTTTTAAAAAAATTAAATAATATAATTACCCTAGTACCATATGACAAATATTTTGAAATTTGAAAATCAACTATATGATATTTTTCATATTTTCATTCACCAAAAAAAATAAAATGTCATACTTGTCAAATTTTGATCCACCAAAAAAATTAAAATAATTTCATTTACCTTAAAACTCAACCTGTTATCTTCACAAAAAAAATAAATAAATGCAAAAACAAATAAATTAATATTATTATTTCACATATCTACTTGCTTTTTAATTTTTTTAAGTTATAAAAGAATGTTGCATGATAAAAAATAAAATAAATACATTAATACATAGACTTTAGGTTATATTATTTTGATTTGAAGGATAAAAAAAGGTAAAAATATATATATATATATATAATTATAAAATTAATATTAAATTTTAATTTTTACAAATTGACTTTTTAAATAAGTAATTTAAAAAATAATCATGATAGTTTCTTAACGATGCAAGTCTGCTCCCATTGGGAAAAAATTATCAAAACTCTTTAAATGATCAAAAATTATCTATACATTGTAAATTATTGAAAAGACAAACAATAATTCTTCTCTTTTATGTGTATCAAAATATGAGAAGTACTATGTGGATGCGTTTATTTTAATTTCAAGAGTATTATATGAGTTGTTATAAATATGTAGGCAATTTGTGTAATTTATTTTCCTATAAAAAGCAAAGTAGAATGGGGAAGTGGGAGGATTTGGGACATTGACATCACTATCCCACTTATTTGTCAAGTATAAATTTTAATCATTGGACCCCTAATAATAAATTTAATAGTGGTTGTATTTAGAGTAGTATAAATTTGTAAAAGTTATAATTATAAAAATTGTACAGTGACAAAAATTAAATTTTATACAGATTTGTAGAGATTTGTTTTATTTTGTATAGAAACAAACAGCTCTAACATATGTTTTAAGTCAATATAAAAAAAAAAAAAAAAAAAAACATTCCATACAATATTAATATTGAGTTTATTTCTCCTTCTCTCGCAAATAGAGTCTGTTTATCTTTCAACCGTTCTTTCTTTCAGACAATTTTGTTTTTGTTTTTGTTCTTATTTTTTTTGTTTTGTTTATTTTTTTATTTTATATATATATATATATATATATATATATATATATATATTGTTTCTCTCTCTCTTTGTTCATCTCTTTCTACTATGTAAGTTAGATTTCATAATTTTTTTTAATATTGCCTCATTAACATTAATTAATTTGACATTTAACAAAAATATAATATAAAATTACAATCATAATATTAATTTAGTTTAAGATTTAATTTAAAATAGTACAATGGTAATATTTTAATTTATTAAAATTGTAATATTTTAAATATTTAATATTTTAAATTTTGATAGTTGCAAGATTTTTTAAGACTAGCTGTTGTCTCATGTTATGTTTGATTATTGCATGGATTTAGTAAGCTCGACAGCAATTTGATTTGGCTTTTGTTATATGAAAGAAATTCGATATTTTTACATAGCTTTATCTATATATATATTACAAGTGGATTTCTATGGAACTTCCTAGAAATTGTGTTATGGAGAACTATTGTACCATCTTTTGTACCATCTTTTGTAGGAAGGATTTTGGGCTTAGTTGAATTAATATTAATATTTTTTTATTTAATTTATACACTAAACTTTTATGATTGTAAAATATTGTAACATCAAATTAAATTAAAATATTATGATTGTAATTTTATACTTTTTTTGTAAAATATTAAATCAATGTGAAAAATAAACTTATCAAATCTAATTTAAATTGTAGAAAGAGAAACAAATTCACTTGAAAAAAATGAGAGAGTGACAGATGGAGAAATAATATTTTTCTGACAGGCGGTGTCACACTCCTAATTTCGAAATCTAAGACAAACAATATAGGAATATGAGAATTAAATTTAAACTAAATGAAAACCTAAATCGATGTCTAGTTATATAAATCAATCAACTAGAGTGTTTTATTACGTCTCCTATTTTCATATGAAATAATATTAAACAACAGTACTAATTACCAAGAATTATGCAATGGTAGCCCCGAAAGGGGTAGTCGAATTGGTTTGGATGGTAGGCTGAAGGGCCTGGGACTAATAGGTCCCGGATTCGACTCCTCTTGGGACAGTCCTTCCTCTAATTGTGGAGGGCCATCTAACAGCCTTCTCGGTTGAGCCGATCAGCCAAAGTTTGCTTAGCTGGTTTACCTTCTCGTGGTTCTTTGCCGGCTAAAGCCACAGGGCGGGCTTCACCCAGTGCGCATTCATGGGTAACGGCTGCAGAATTCTTCCCGACCCCAGAAGAATTATGCAATGGTAACCAAATCTAGGACCTAAATGGTTATAACAATAATCATTACAAATTTACAAATCTCAAAATATAAAAATCAAGTTATAACTCCAAGTCCTATGATCCACATTTCGATTCATACAAATAGAAATATAATAATCTAAATATAATTAATAATAATAATTTAAGCCAACATGCAATCTAAGCTTAACTTAAGATAATTATTCTTAGTTCTTGTTGCGTCACTTGTGACAAGAAAAGTGAAAAAAATAAAAAAAAATAAAAAAAAAACTCATTTCTGTATGACACTAATATATTAATCACTTAATTCATTATTTCCACAAGTTGATTTATTGTAAGAAAGATTCCTTATAAAATTGGGTTTAGCTATAATTTTGCACCACATTAACATAGAATTGCGTCCATATCTATGAATTTTAAATATATACATACTGTACTATTTACTTAATAATAATTGTTAAATTATGACTTTCGTAATTTAAATGTGAATTTTTATAATTAACTCAAAATCATTACAAAGAAAATAATAATTGACTGAACACTCTAAGGTTATGTTTGTTTGCCAGATGAGAAGCGGGGGATTGGAGAAATAATCTGTGAGACCCACCAAGTGAATTGTTTGTTTTGGTTTTTGTTTAATCTGTGGTTCCCACGGATTGGATATATAGTGAAGGGTTTTACCGGATGAGTAATCCCGTAAGGCATATGGTATTATTAATAACTCATCTTCAGATTTGTTTTTCTCCAAGATCCAAAGATCCAAAATTATTTCTTATCATATCACATATCAAATCATATCTTTTATCTCACTTTATATCCCATCAACCAAACACTCAAAAAATAATCTCACATAAAAAATTAATTCCATCTTTTATCCAATCCTATCTGTGGATCTCACAGTATTACTTATCTCTCGTCATCCAATCCCTCAAACAAACACACCCTAAAAGTACTAAACTTCGTTAATTTAGCAAGTTGTAGTAACTACACTAATATAATAATAATTATTAATCTTCCCTGTATTTTACAAAAATTAGTTACGGGGCTTTTATTATAATTTAATTTCAAATATATTTATTTAAAATACACGATTATACATGTAAGTGTCTGAGAATCCAAGTCATTTTATCGAAATATAAAGATTATGTATTCCGTTTGTTTCAATACAAAAATTTCACTCTTATTTTTAAAAAGTATTTTCATAAAATATAAATAAATATGTTTTTTAAAAGTATTCCACATCAGACTCAATTTGTTTAAGACTTCTTTTGTTTTAAAAATATAAGTTTTTTACAAAATATTTTATAGTAAAATAAATTGGTTGTTTTAATGTAAAATATTTTAAAAGTAAAATAAATTGGTTGTTTTAATGTAAAATATTTTAAAAATACATTTACTCATATTTTAAAAAAATATTTTTCTAAAACACAAAGAACTGGAATATATAAATTTTGTAACAAACTGACCCATAGAATGCGTTTGGTGTGTAAAAAATAATTTTTTTATAACTTTTGTTTCAGGGTTGTTGCATGTGACTTTTAGTTAAAATTACATGTTTAGTAAAAACTTACCATTATTAAAGAAAAGTCAAATAAAGTTGAAGACAATTAGGAAAAAATAAAAAATTTAATAAATTTTAATGGAATAATTTAAAAAATTAAAATTTGATAAAAATTCAAATTTGTCAAAAAACCCCTTAATCTATTACTATTTTAGAGCAAACATTGAAAATTGGTGGAGCCTTTTTTTTTTTTTAATGAAGTACCAATTTTGATGAAACTCTTATTTTTTTTAGGAAACATCAAGTTTAGTGAAATTCTTATTTTCTAAATTAACAATAATACTCCTAAAATTACATATATATACGTGTGTTACTTTTAAAAAGTAAGGATAAAATAGTTAATTTACAATATTTTTAAATTCAAAAATTTAGTTATCATGTTTAAATTTAAAAATAATTAAAATATATTTTTTTATTTAATAATTATTCTTATTCTTGCATATATCTATCAAAATATATATACGTGTGTGTATAGATATCAAAATGTTAGAAAAAAAAAAAAAAATCACACGCATCATGCAAGCACCTGTTCCTAGATTAGGATAAAAGGTACTTGAAACTACTTTTCAAGTTAACTTTATTGATTCCTTAATTTATATAACCGTCCTACCCAAAAAAATTGTCCATTTGTAGTTCCGCTTGATGGCAGTTTCGTGGATAAGTGAAAAACAGAGGTCAAAGTTTTGTAATAAATTAAAAATTAAAAGTTTTTCCGGGATGTGCGAATTGGGTTTTCTAGAACCGGAACCAATGGAAATTCTTTCTGACATCGTAGGGGTTGTTTGGAATAAGAAAAAATGAGATAAATTGAGATAAATTGTAATTTGGGAAGAGTTTGTAATGCGTGCAGTGAGAGAAAAAAGTTGATGTGATATAAAATTAACAGAAATTTATAAAAATTTTTAAAAATTTTCATCAAACCATTACAAACCAAACGGACCTATATAATAACACAAATGCTCTCCGATTTTCTACATGAACTGTATTGCGGACCATTTCTTCAACCTCTCTCTCTCTCTCTCTCTCTCTGAAAACCCTAATTTGAACTCGCCTTTTTTCTAGCTATTCCTATCGCTTACGCAGCTGAGATGACAAGATCAGGTATTGCACCTCCCTCATTACCTCCGCCCTTGCTGGTTTTTGTCTCCTCTGAATTTCAATTTCGACGAGAACATTTGAACTCCGTTAGATTTATGTTAATTCTCTCGAATCAAGCTCGTAACTTTGCAGATTGTGTTAGTTTTCATCGAATTGTAATTTTTTTTTTTTTTGGTGTTGAAAGCTTGGGATTTTCTGGCTTTGCAGGAGTTACGTTTTGTTTATTTCCGTTCTGTTTTTGTGTTGGATTTCAATCCGTTAATTGAAATTTGATTTTAGAGATTGATTGAATTGTGGCTGGTCTTGTGGATGAAGTCTGTGAAATCTGAAATGGTTTTAAGAATTTTTGATGAAATTAGATTTGTTGGTAGGTTTGGTCTAAGATTTTTGTTCTGAAGCTGTGAATTTTGAAATTTTGTTGTTGTCTTATAGAGCGGTTGTGACCAAAACAAACCAGATTGTTCTACACATGTAGTGAAGAATGGAAACTAATTCATGTGACATTAATCACTTGGACTCTGATGTCCTTTTGCCCCCTCGAAAACGGCTTCTTGCTGGGTTGAAGAAACAGAATTTTGATGGCAATTTGCACCAGCCATCGACCTCCAATACTTTGAATGAATTTGACACCCGTCTTAACAATTTGATGAAATCTCATTTGAGTAACCCTAATCTTTCATACGAGGAGAGAGTGGAGGCCTCGAGATCAGCTGCCGCTGCTGCAGTTAAGGCAGCAGAGACTGCAAGAGCTGTGGCTGAAGAGAAAGCTGCCACAGCAGCGAAGGCAATGGCTGCAGCCAAGAGTGCTTTAGAATTGGTTGCAACTATTTCTGAGGAGGCAGCTAGCAATGAAAGATACTTGAAGAAGAACAAGATGAAGAAGCATCTTCCTGTTCGGATGTTGTACAATAAGCATCAGCGTGTTGAGAATTGCAAGACAGATGAAGAGCTAGCCCGTAAATTACATCGAGCCATTAATAGTTCTCCTAGAATTTTGAAGAACTCGCCAACCTCTGAATCAAAGAGTAACAAACATAAGAGGCTGAAAGGCTTGTCTGTTCCGGAAAAAACTAGGGTTTCAAATGGAGGCCTAGTGTGGAAAGGAGACCTGCTTTCTACGAGCAATGGCAATGGGGTAACAGGCGAGGTGGTGGGCTCAAAAAGTTCCATCCTGGAGGGATACGCTGTTACAGTAGATGAAGACACATCAAAATTCATTAAAGCAAATAGGTTAAAGATGGGTAAAGGGGAGGCAGAGATGAGAAGCTTGAAGGAAAAGATGTTGGAATTATCAGATGATACATGCAGCATTGGTAGAAAGAGAGGAAGAATTAAGCAGAAAAAATTGCCCTTGAGCATTTTCACCATTAGGGACGGGGCAAACCCAAAAGAAGACCAGAAATCTGAGAGTTCTCCGTCCACGGAAGAGAACACAGGGAAACCTACTGCTAATAATATGCCCTTGATTTCCATAGAGCCTCCTCAAGATGGCATGAGACCAGTTGAGACAACATCAATGTGGAAGTGTCAAGCATTCAAAGCACCTGTGTGTGTTAAACAAAACAAAGTCATGCAGTCATGATTTTCATATCCTACTGCCATGATAAACGGCTAAAAGATAGATGTTGTTAGCCGAGATAGGAGTCATTTATGCTTTTCATATACATATGGCCTTTCTCTTCTCTTTTCTTTTTCTTCTCTTTTATTTTTTATTTTTGTGTTTGTTTCCTTTTCTTCTTTGTTCATGGGGATGTAATGATTTTGAACTCATTTAAATGTAATTTTTAGCTCTTTTTTTTATTACTCTCACCTTTGCTTCATATCATATTATGCTGCCCATCTCTTTACTTGGCAGCAAACCAAGAGAAAACATGGGAGGATATGTTAAATTGTGTCGTGCTTTGTTGTTATGCTACATATCCATCATGCTTCTTTTGAATTTATGGCATGAATAAATAAAGTTTATCCTTCTGGCCTTATGCCCTTTAATAAATCACTCCATTCGTTTATTGTTTATAAATATATATACATACATACATGTGTATATATATATATAAATCATCCCTGGTTCTTATTTCTCCATATATGTTCCTTGGCGTCTGAAAATATGCAGTGTGATTCGGCACCACCTGTCATATTATTAATTGCCGAATAGAAACTAAAACTAATGCATAAATCTTCAAAAAATGAGAATTGAGAGAGGTACAGCCTTTTTTTTTTCGGTTATTTTTTTGCTGGAAGAAAATTGGCTATTTGCATACTCATGACATGGATGAATCAATATCATATCAGTAAATGCTGTTGTCTTTTATCGACCAAAAATAAATAAGATCTTATTTTGTTTGCCACCCTGTACACAGTTAGGAGATGGGTTTGCTATTTCTGAAGTGGCAAGCCCTCTCTTAATAGTCTTTGAGGTGTGGTGTTACTAATTGACTTCATTGAGTCTTTTTATTTAAATCTTTTTCAGAATGCTCTCATAATGACCCTCTTTCTTTTTCTTTGTCTTTTTTTTTTTTTTTTTTGTGGGTTTTTTTCAGCAGTGGCAGGCTTTATGACAAGAGGAGGAGAAACATTGCTGGTTAATTTTTTTTGGTGGTGCACTGGTCTTCCAAAGAGCTGCTCGTAACAGAAATTTTAATATGGTGATCATCAATCATGATAGTCACGGTTTCCCCTTTAGTAAATTTTGATCCTTGTTTTATGTGTATTTAATATTGTTACTGTAAATTCAGAATATAATTTTCCCTTAATATATATTCTATCCAAAACAGGGGCATAATCAGGAAATTTTGTTTAGGTAAACATTAATTATAAAACACATAAATGATTGATGGGATATCATGGGAGGAATAAAAAAAAAGTTTAATTGTCGGAAAGAGGAGGAGAGAAAGAAAAATATTAAAGTGGGGTTATAGTTGATATTATCGAGTTAAATTTTGTTTTTTTATTGGATAGATACAATTGGTATTGGTTTTTTTTTTTTTTCTTTTGGTGGGTACAATCTATATTGAGTTATTTTTTTTTTTCGCTTGGGTGAGCACAATTAAGCACGGCAAATAATTTATTAAAAAAATAATATACTTTTTTCTTTTTTCTTAAGGGTGGGCATGTGTCCTCTAGGCCAACTGTGAATCCGCTCATGATCCAAAAGAATTATTTTTTTTTGGTAATTACAAAAGAATTATTTTTATTCTTAACTTGAATCAATTGTGATTTTCTGAAGCAGCTATTAATCCATTAATTTTACCCCTAAAAAAAAAATGGTCTTTCTCCATTTTAATGTCTATATTTGCAAAAACTAAGAAATAGTTTTCAGGCCCCGAAAGGGGTAGTCAGGTTGGTGAAGGGTTGAGACCGTAGGGCTCGAGTCACGTGAGATCTCGAGTTCGACTCTTTCGGGAGGTGGTCTTTTCCTTAATGTGGAGGCGATCTTCAACGGCCTCTCCGGTTGAGCCGGTCAATCAGGACTTACCTAGACTGGTTTACTTCCTCGTGATTCTTTGCCGGCTAAGGTTACGAGGCGGATTTCATCCAATACACATCTATGGATAACGGCTGCGAGTTTCTCCCCAACTTCAGAAGAAATAGTTTTCAGGCTTCTGGAACTGACGCCACCTGCTGCTTCTAAAAGATTTCCATGATAATAATAAATTCTTACGTGCAGTGAACGTATTGTGGGACTGCTCGCACGGAAGGAAATCTTGAAGAGCAGAGCATAAAATAAATCGTAAGTATCATTGGATCTATTTCTAGCTTGGATCACTTGTGTACGTATCTTATCTATCCATACCATTACAAGACAAATTTATTGGTTTGGTCAATTTTTTTTCTTTTTTTTTTAATCATTTTTTCTGAAATTTTTATATTTTATTTATTTTTATTAATAACTCTTAATCACTAATAACTACTTATAATTTTGAAAGTGGTGTATAAATAATTTTTTAATTTTTGTAATTACTTAACTAATTTTACTCTTTTACTTTTTTTTTTCTTTAAATACCCTTTAACTATTAATTACACTTATAATGTTATCTTATTATATCTGAATGTCCTTTAATTATTTATTATCTACTTAAATACTTTTAATTAATAATTTCTTATTATTTATTGTTTAAAATTTTTTTTAAATAAAATAACAAATTAATTAATGATATATACATAGTTTTAAAATGAAATTTTAATAAAAATTAGCGTACATCACTTGTATATTGATGTAAAATTAAATAAAATAAAATAAAAATAAAAATTCATGCACAGTTTTAATAGGTTGATTAAAAATAAATAGAAAAATTAAGTAAATATTTATAATTTGTAAAACTAAAAAAATATTTTTATTAATTATTAATAAAAAAAAATTTCACACGCATTGCGTGTCTGGTATGAAATTATGGAAACATCCTGCTCTAATCTTGAAATCCTCTACACAAATTAGTGATAATCCTTGTCAGCAATGAAGTGTATCAGTTTGATGACGTGGAATTTGTATCAATCTTTGATCGCTCTTTTTTTTTCCTCTTTTTTTAATCTTTTATTTTATTTATTTATTTTTATATTTTGGGAGGAGGTCAAGTGCCTTGATACCTTCTTAAGTAAAAATCACCAATACTCTTCAATTTTAAAATGTATCTTTACATTCATTGTAATTAGACTAAAGTAAAAATATTAAAAAATTATCAAAAGTAATAATTTTTTACCTTTGATAATTTTTTTTTTTAATAACTTTAAAAAATTGCATATTCTTTGCATTTAGGCTCACTTGTTCTATTTGACTTCTAATAAATAATTTAAATTTTCACTTGAGATTTTAACACTGTTCATGATTTCATTTAAGTAAAGGGTGTGTAAAAGTTAATTTTTTTAATTTTAGAATGTTAGTGGTCGTAGAGGCAATTAATTATTATTATTATTATTTTTTTTTAATCCCGCTCTCATTGAAGCAAGGTCAAGTGAGCAGCTTATGTTGGTCTGAGTTTTTTTTTTTTTTTCAATTGAAAGTTTAACCATCTGTTTGGTATTTTGATGAGTCCATGCATATTAATTGCTTCTTTATAAACTTCTATGGATGGACCCATAGTTTTCCCTCAATTTGGGTACTGAAGTGTTCATGAAAAGTCACTCTTCCAAGGCATCATTGGGGTGGGTTGTTTATTTTGGTAATCTGTCCTTTTAGCTTCTCTAATCAGATAGAACTTATATGATAATTATTTGGAAACAATTATTCCTGTGAATTTCTGACATAAATAAAAGAGATATGCCTAGTTTATGATAATTATTCTGAACTTGTACCATTAGTAGTACTTGTTGTGTGGTGTGTATATATATATATATATATATATATATGTAATTTTAAATAATTTACCATTAGTTAAACTCAGTCAGTTCCAAATGAAATGAATTACAATACAATTAATTATGTGTCTGCTGATTGCCATAACAGTCAATAGATCTAAATGGGTGCTTTCTCAAGTCTACTTGTTTTCCATTGGAATCAATTTTGTTTTCTTTGGTACATCACTGGATGGAGGATGGCTATTAATTCAACATACACTATGACATGCATTTAAACTCCGTTTAGAGTTACACAAAATAAAATAAAATCTTACAAATTTCTACAACACGAATTATGAGATAATAAAATTTAAATTTTTTACTCATTGCACAAATTACGAAATATTTATTTTTATAATTTTATTTTATTTTATATACTTTTATACAATTTCGAACACACCCTTAATCACGCTTATATTTGCATTGTCGGCGATATATTGTGATGCATGTATGTATGTACGTACAACATAAAGAAGTCATTGAAATATTCATCTCAAGTCGACCCCACAACCGACGGGTAGCTAATTCTGTCATTATTGGCCGGCTATAGAAGTAATCAAGTTTTATTTTTTTTTTTTTTTATTATTGCCCAATGATAAGTAGACATCAAGATTCCTGAACCCGATGCTTTCATTTACCTGGGAGTTACGTTCCAATAAGTGGGCAGTGAATGTCTTTAGTGATTCTGAAATTACGGTTTTTTTTGGAGGTAACTCGTAACCCACGATAATTTATTATAATTTTTAACAAATCACATAATTGATAGATAAATCAGAAAGATATATTATCTCTCACGCACACCCTGCTTCAACTAAGAGCTCATTTGATAACTCAAAAATTAGTAAAAAAATACCAAAAGTTACTTTTGGTGCGTTTGGCAAAATTACAAA
The DNA here is from genome assembly GCA_019916065.1 of Vitellaria paradoxa. NCBI lineage: Eukaryota > Viridiplantae > Streptophyta > Magnoliopsida > Ericales > Sapotaceae > Vitellaria > Vitellaria paradoxa. Next base: position 44,750,899 of record CM034236.1, on the reverse strand, counting down.
TTTTTTCACTTTTTTGATTTGTTATAATAAAAAGTACACTCCATAATTACAACTTTTTTAATTGTTACAGTAAAAAAAATACCAAACACCCAAAAGTTATCATTTTCTTACTTTGTTACAGTAAAAAATTTACCAAACACCCAAAAGTTACTAAAAAATACTAAAAATTTCACTTGATTCAACCAAACACACAAAAAAATGTAAAAAAAAAAAAAAAAAAGCACTCAAAAAACTATCAAAACTTAAATTTTTTTGAATTTCCAAACACCCCCTAAAAATCTAATCCGTGTGCTTTCTGGTAAAAATATGCCTACGAGTTACACGAAGTAATCTCAAGAACACAAGTACAGGTGTTAATGGGTTGTTTGGGTAAACTTGATTAGTCTAAACTCTAACTCTCAACTCAAGTTTTGTATTGCTTGCAAAATTTAAGTTCGGACTTAGATGGTTAAATAATAATAATGGCCGGATTTATAATTGTTCAAATTTTTTTATATCAAATATTTTAAAAATTAAATAATTTATTTTTAATATTATCAAACTATTATTATATCAAATAATAACCTCTATTTTAAAAAAAATGACTAACATTCATGAAAAATCAAATTTTGACTTCGATAATTGATGAGTTTATTACAATTTAAAAACTCCAGTTTAAAACTTCAATTGTGAAAAGAATAAATTACTTAAAATACATAAAATTTGTTTATATTTATATTTATTGTTCACAAACAATAATATAATAAATTATATAAGTAGACCATTGAGTTAAACTCCCGAAACGTAAACTCAACCTATTTAGGACCCGTTTTGAGCTCCAATTGAATATAAGTAAACGAGGACAACTGGGTATGACTGTTCACTTTCTCAAAATTGACTCCCTATAATTTGTACCAGAGTGGTTATATTAATATTTATTGTTCACACACAGTAATATAATAAATTATATAATATATAATAAATTATATAAGTAGACCATTGAGTTAAACTCCCGAAACCTAAACTCAACCTATTTAGGACCCGATGTTTTCAAAATTTTGTACATTAGTAACAGAAACATGTTTGTTAAATCTGTTTACGTTTTTTTATTTTTCAAAAATTGAAAACTTAAACAGAAAAAAGGTATTTTGACTCTTTTTTTTTATTGCAAATATTTTGTCAATTTTAATACTTTATCCATTTTTGTTACATCATATTAAAATAAATTATTTAATTTAAATATTTTATTAAACTAAAATTATTTTTATCAAATAATATAATTAAATTAATTAAATTAATATGTAATATCTATTATTAATTTAATTCTAAAAAATAATTAAATTAAAGTAGTCAATCTAATTAATAAGAAATACATATTATTAAATTATTTTTAATAAATAATAAAATAAAATATATTAATTTAATTTAATAAATATTATAATTAAATTATTTAATTTGATTTAATTTAATTTAATACTTAATTTAAAATAAATAATTTAAATAATATTAAATATATTTTATTAAATTATTTTTAGTAAATAATATAACTAAATTATAATTAATATATTTTATATTAATTGGATTAACAATATAATATTTATATTTTATTCAATTATTTTTAATAAATAATTAAATTAAATTAATATAAAACATATTTATTAAATTCAATTAAATTTTAAAAAATAAATAAAATTAAATATTTTATGAAAATAAAAAATTAGTAATTGTAAACAAAATTGTATTTCTAAACACAATTTTAATTTTCATTTTAGAAAAAGAAAACGACAACATGAAACAAAAAACAAAAAACATAAACATGTGAACGTAAACAGAAAAATGACAGCGTTACCAAACGGTTCCTTAATAAATGGATATGAAAAGAAGTTTGAACTCAACACTATTTTAAAATGGTTGAATTCAAGCCATGCCCTTAATTATAAGTAGACCATTGTGCCAAATTCTTTTAAATTCAAATTCAGGTCGTTTAGGCCCTATTTGGTAACATTTTTATTTTCTGTTTTTCTATTTATGTTTTCAAAATTTTGTAAACTGGTAATAGAAATATGTTTGTTAAATTTGTTTACGTTTTTTTATTTTTTAAAAAATAAAAACTTAAACAGAAAAACGTAAACAGAAAAAAAGTGTTTTCACTCTATTTTTTTCTATTACAAATATTTTGTCAATTCTAATGCTTTATTCATTTTTGTTACATTATATTAAAATAAATTATTTTATTCAAATATTTTATTAAACTAAAATTATTTTTAATAAATAATATAATTAAGTTAAATTAATTAAATTAATATGTAATGTGTAATATTAATTTATTTCTAATAAATAATTAAATTAAATTAAATTAGTTAATTTAATTAATAAGAAATATATATTATTAAATTATTTTTAATAGATAATAAAATAAAATATATTAACCTAATTTAATAAATGATTTAATTAATATAAATATATTTTATTAAATTATTTTTAATAAATATTATAATTAAATTATTTAATTTAATTTAATTTAATAATTATTTTAAATAATATTAAATATATTTTATTAAGTTATTTTTAATAACTATCATAATTAAATTAAATTTATTTAATTTATTTAATATGAATTATACTTTATCAAATTATTTTTAATAAATATTATAATTAAATTATTTAAATTATTATGAAATATATTTTATTCAATTATTTTTAAATGATAATATAATTAATATATTTTATATTTGCTGGATTAAATGATATAATATTTATATTTTATTCAATTGGTTTTTTAAGAGATAATATTATTAAATTAATATAAAATATATTCATTAAATTCAATTAATTTTTAAAAAACTAATAAAATTAAATAACCAAACCAAACTAAATCAAATCAAACCTTTTCCCACTAGGTGGGGTCGGTTATATAGATTTGATGATACCAATCAAATCTGTTTAGGGTCATATCCTCCATTAGATTCAGGTAGGCAAAGTCATGTTTAATAATTTTTTTCAACTTTTCTTGGGTCTTCCTCTTCCTCTCCTATTCCTAGCAATCTCCATACTTTCACACCTTCTAACAGGTAGCTCCGTTAAACGCCTTCTAACATGGTCGAACCATCTTAATCGATTCTCTCTCATTTTATCTTCAATCGATGATATCTTTGTCCCTAATCTCCTCGTTCCTAATCTTATCTTTCCTTGTAATCCGGCACATCCATCTTAGCATTCTTATCTCCGCAACTGTCATCTTCTGAACATGATTATGCTTTACTACCCAACAATCTAATCCATATAGCAACACTAGTCTTATCGCCACCTTATAATACTTACATTTCACCTTGAGGGGGACTTTTCGATCCCATAAAACCCCCGAAGCATTCCTCTATTTGGTTTACCCGACCTGAATCTTATGACTTACATCAGTATTAATCCCTCCATCTTATTGCACCATAGATCCTAGGTTTCATTAGGTGTCAAATCTATTAAAAAAAAATCCGACTGAATATTGTGCTGACTGTCGGCTACCTAACGGACAACTCTCCTCCTTTGTCTGGATTTGAGACTAGCTATGTCAAGAATACCCCAACATAAACGAAGTTAAAAACTAATTAAATTAAATATTTTATGAAAATAAAAAAATTAGTAATTGTAAACAAAATTGTATTTCTAAACGCAGTTTTAATTTTCATTTCAGAAAAAAAAACAACAACAGAAAAAAAATAAAAAATACAAGCATATAAACATTAAAAAAAAAAAATAACAGCGCCACCAAATGAACTCTGAATAAATAAATTAAAAAAAGGACTCAAACACAACTTCTTTATTAAGAAGACCAACTTTGAATCGTGCCATTAATGAATGTGCCATTTGCGAACAGCTCACAATTAACGGAGCTCAACTCATTGCGTTCATTAAAAAATTTTGTAAGTGCGTTTAGCAACACGAAGGGATAAATCAAATGTCAACGTCAATTTACTAAAAGCTTGCATTTTTGGGAATTACATTCTACGAGTGCAATGCATATAACGTTAATCATCCTTGGATTCACGGGTACAAGCTAAAAGCCAGAGTACCAAAATCTGAGTCAAATTCTTCTCGTGTTGACGTCATGTCCTCACAACAAGCGTTTTGTTTTTTACATCCTTGTTAATCAAAAAAAATCCACCGTATTATAAATTCGCCAAACCAAAAATAAGATATTAAAAATAAAATAAAAACATGAATAAATCACAAGCATTAAGGTGTAGGAGGAGGGACGGAGGGACGGAGGCACGTGAAAGACTGTCTTTGGACGTTTGCTTTTCCAAGACTGGATTTATTCTTGGGTCAGATTCCTGATATTGAGCCAGGGGTGTTGCAGGCACTGCTGAGCAGTTGGTCTCTTCTCTGGTGCAAAATCGAGAAGGGGACCAAGAAACTCAGCAAACTCGCAAGCATCGGCGTCAGAAAATTTGAATTTATCAACCAGTAGTCGATCGACTGGGCAGGATTTCAGCCTCCGGATCCTCTTTAAATCACCATGTCTGTCGAAGAAATCTTTTGATTGAGCCCCTCCTATGGCTATCTGTTTCACCATATATATATATATATATATATGGAAATGGTCATCAGTTGTAGCTTATGTTTGAGCATGAAGAGAGGCCATAAATTAATGTGGCTCACCTTCCGCGGCATCTTTCCAAGGAGTTCCATCATTTGAGCTAGGTGATCCTGCAAGAACCAAAACCAGCTCCGTCAAAATAAAATTCAGGAAAGTTCAATCCATTCACAAACTTGTTTCACAATGAATGACTACGTTTACAAAGAAGAATCAAGCAATGCCATTAATTATAACGCAATCAATATCTTATATTCCTAAACAAAACATTCTATTCATAGTAATCCTTAATTACACATCGAAACAATAACGTCCAATTAAGCAAACTTTTGTCCAATAGAAAATAGTTACTGGTAGGAACCATCTCATAACTTTCACAGCAATAAAATCACAAGAAAACACAAAGTGCAGCGTGAATGCTTCTGTTGCCCTTCAGGCATTAGCTTTTCAAGTTCGCCAGAATATGCTGAACATGCTTGTTGAAATTAATGTCAACTTCATATGCACCATCACGCCAAGCACATGAAATTGATGTTCAAGATGTTCATAAGGGCATTTATTCTCTCTTTCTTTTCCCCAAATTTTCTTCGTGGGGAGAGTCGCATTTTAATAATCATCATACATGCCAATGGCACATGTTACTACACTAAATCAGAGCGATGGAAAAGCCATATTACCTCATCTTCACTAAATCCTTGACCACTTGTTGGTGTAAACATCATTTCTCCTGTAGCGAGCTCAAAGGCAGTGCAAGCAAATGACCACATATCAACAGAGGAGGAGTATCCAGTGCGAAGAATAACTTCAGGGGCTCTGTACTGCCTTGTTTGAATTTCCTCTGCAAGCATCTTGTCGGCCCAGCATGCATTTCCAAAATCCACCATCTTGCATCTTAAATCAATCCCATCAAGGCACCTTTCTTTTTTCGGAATTGCTCCAATCCCTCCCATGCAAGATTGTCTTCCTGATATCCTAGCCACAGCCCTCCTTGCTCTCTGCCTTAGTTTTTTTTCAATAACATTGGTGACTCCAGCATTTGGATTCCCCTCGGGCCTTTCGAGAATTGGGCCGAGACCAGTTCTAATGGGGTCTTTGGCAGGATTAATCGTGGACACGAGAAGGATATTTTCAGGTTTTAGGTCCAAATGTAACATACCAAGTTCTCTATGCAGATAATCCAAACCAATCAAAATGCATTTGCATATCTCTCTCACCTTATTCAACGCAAGACCTTTATAGCGACTATATTTGATTAGCCGGAGCAGGCTATCACCAAGAAACTCAAGGACCATACATATATGCTGTCCATTTGGACCCGTGTGCTTGAAGTGGTCCAATAATCTTATAATACACTTACTATTTGAGGGGTCACCATCAGCAATAGCAGAAAGAAGTTCAATTTCATGTAAAGCAGCTTGGGCGAATTGGGGTGCACTTTTCTGGATCTTAAGAGCAACATAAGTCTACGAGGAGAAACAAGAACTACGTAAGCACTAGTGTCCTAAAAAACAATTTAATAGTCACTGATCATCTTTAAAACATGAAAACAAATGCAGAAAATATTCATAGTAGAATCCTCAAAAGTCATAATTCCAGCACAATAAAAAATGAGATGCTCATGTGATCCTACAACACTTCCCTAAAACATGTCCCTTTTTGTGAAGGAACATTTCATGTAAGATGCCAGAAGAGACTGGGTGTTGACTAAAATGCTCTTGCATATGGAGAACAGTACGGAAAATCATTCCTTTTTTTTTGTGTTGGCTTCTTTGGAGGGAAAGGAATATCAGAGTTTTTCAGTTTTTTTTTTTTTCATCTATTTTGTTTGGTTGTTTAGCAGTTGATTTACAACCAGAATTGAATTCCTTCTTGTCCTTTGTAGAGAATATGGATATGGAGTCGTAGATTCTTGTACAAGGGCGGCATCCCCTTGGTGCCTTTCTAATAAAATTTTGATTATGTATTTATTAAAAAAAAAAAAAAGCGAGAGAGAAAAAATTTACAGATGGTCTATTTAGATCCAATGGCCCATCATGAGAGCTCCTATTTTTAACTGATATATATATATATATATATTAACAGTTTTCTCTAAACACAGATAGCTTGATTATATATATATTTAAAAGGACCTAAATCTGATAAACTAATTGACATCCTCATTCAATATTTTCACTACATAATAGCAAATTATTTTTTGTGCACTTATGATTAAGTGATGAACATACTTAAAGTAGAAAAAATTTCCGTTTATTGTTGTTGTTTTTTCACTACTTCACCATGGCCAGAAATAATATCATATGACATCAATGAACTATCTAGTTTTGGCCGCTTGAAACATGAGAGCCTATTCTAGTCCAATACAGACTATTGTGACTAGTGAAATACATAATTAAACCAAAAAAGAAGGTTCCTGTGAAAATCTGTAAACTTTCAGCACATTAAAAGGTAACGGACCGAGAAAAAAAAAAGGTAAATTACACTTTGCAGCATTGCCTTTATATGAATCTCATGTAAGTACCTAGGCAATTATAATGATTAAGCCCCTACACTGATAATTTTTTGCAATGTGGATCTTTTCTAGAACTTTCATCAGGGGATTTTTTTTTTTAATGAACTAGACATGTGTGCATTTTTAAGGGGTAAAAAATTAAAAACATTTATTTTCTTCCATATTTACACAAAATATGCTCCCTTCTATTCACTCTGTATGTATGATATGGTAATTTATATGTTCAAATTTAAGTAAGTTATTTGACAAACTGTTTGCTCATAACCCTACATATAAGGTAGGTATAGTGAATAAAAGTGAGCCTTTTTTCCCCCCTAGAATATGAAAGAAAACAAATGATTTTACATTTTTAACCCTTAAAAATTGAGATGCAACCAATTAATGAAAATTCCCAAACAGTTCCGGTAAGTTCCACATTGCAATATATTAAAAATGTAACGGATTAACTTTAACAAATAAAAATGCAAGTCCTAAAGTAAAATTAGTTGTATGAAGGTATAAAGTGTAAAGGGCAACCCAGTGCACAAGGCTCCTGCATTGTTTTGGGAAAGATCAAACATAGACAACCTACCCTCTTCAAGCAGAGAGGCTAACTCAAGGGTTTGAACTTGTGACCCTCAGGTTGTAATGAAATAACTTCTCCAAGCCACCCTTACAAAGGTACAAAGTGTGATTTACCCCCCCCCCCCCCCTCAAAAAAAAAAATCAAGTTCACAAGTCAATTGAAAAAACATAAATGAAATATTGCAATGGAAAAGAAAAACTGATGACCATCTCAAAAATGGTGCTGAAATCGTACAAAAGTATCGTTCAAGAAAACATATAAATATGGTGCCGAAGCATCACTAGCAATTATAATGCTATTTCTTTTATAGTCCAATAATAATCATCCTGCTCAATGCTACATAAGTAACACCATTCAAATTCCACTACACACGTAAAAATATCTTTCTCCGCTGAATATATTGTTGTTGAAAAACTACAAACAAGCTGAAAAATGAACACTAACGTAATTCCTTCTATATCCTACAACCATTTTGTGACCAAATTATACTACAACACCTGAGTCTTTATCAACTAATTATACAAAATGACATCCCTTGCGTGACTACTGAACTCCAAAAAAACTACTTAGTGCAGTGCCATCAATTCTGAATACCTGCATCCTGAGTTCATCCAACATACAAGTTTAAAGTGCTGGCAAAATCCAAGCTGACCCAACATGGCGGTCCCAGTGGGCTGCTGTTAGAAATGCGTCTGCATATATATAGCTCACCATCCCACAGTAGGTTGAGACTTTTACATTAGGTCTCTCTTTTTTTTTTTTTTTTCATGACAAATTCCCTTGCGAGAAGGAAGAAGGATGAGGGGGGAAACTTGCTTGAGGCTCACAGTACAGGAGCCTGCATCCTGGTTCAACGCAAACTAAAGAAAGTATGGTATGACAAAAACAAAATTTGTTGATTCAATATATGCAAACATATAAATATTACTGAGTAAAGAAACTTGACCAAACTAGAGCATAAACACCTACTTCGCTCAAGCAAAAAGAAAAAAATAGTTTGTAATCTTCCCTTAGTCAATCCTCCTACCAGAAACCCATCACTCGGCAAAACTGGAAGGTCGAGTTGGCAAGACATTGCTCCAGTAATCCTTGGAAGTCTTAACATTCACAAGACAAAATACCAGATCACCAGCAGTTGGTGCGGATCAGAGAATAATTAATCATTCAAAATTGATTCAGTCATCGATGATATACATAAACGTATTGTGGGGCAAATATCCAATTATGAAAATGAAACCGTAACGAAATTTATTTTTCAGACTCATTAGCGTCCAAATTAGGGAAAAAAAGAAAAAAAAACAAAAAAAAATACGCCATTAATTATTGACGAATCTACCAATCACGAAATGGAAATCTCATAAACGAACTAGAACTAGAAATAAAAATAACTAAGATCTTCAAAAACCTAAAATAAATTTGAGATATAAATAAGACTGAATCAAAAGGACAAAAAAGGTGCCGCGAGAGAAATAAATCAGAGGAGAACGTACAGAGGAACGGGTGTCGTAAGCGAGCCAGACGGTGGAGAACTCTCCCCAGCCCAGCTTCCTCTGGGCGACGTATCGGCCTCCGGCGAACGAATCGCCGACCCTTACCGCGTGGTACCCGCCCTTCCTGTAGGAGTCGAAGTCCTCATCCTCATGCTCCGATCCACTCGAAGACGAACAAGACATGATCTGTCTCCTCCGTCTGATCCGACGGTTTTACTTCTCCGATTTCCGATTCCGATTCGGTTACGAAGCTTCGTTAGTTAGCAATGTTCGTTAAGCTTGTCAATAATATAGAGAGAGAAAGAGAGATATATGTGTGTACGTATATATGTGTGATTTAGAGAGAGAAAGTCCATCCACCTGAGAAGGGGGAACTGTTAATTCTGTGTCATTAATACGATGGCTCTGCCCGCTTTTCTCTCCTTTTTGTTCTTTGGGTGCAACCACTTTTTGAAGCCTCGCGGGGTCTCTTGCCGGTTTTGCCCTCTCCACTAACGTGCGCGCCGGGGTTGACTTTGTGATTAGGTGGAGTGGAGTGATCAATGTGGGAGTATAGTGGAAATGAGTCGCCCAACTGCCATTTATCTAATACTCCCACTCGTGCTATATCTCAAATAAAATTAACAACGCGATAAACTAAGGGCCCTTTTTAACCTATTTTTAAGGGGCTGTTTAGTTGGCCAAAAAGGCCAAGAAAATTTAAAAAAAAAATTAATATAAAAGTAATACGTAATAAAATTTAATTAGAATAAGTTGAAAAAAATTAATAATTTTTTTTATTTTTTAGGTCAAACGGCCTTTGAATTAAAAAAATCAGTAGCAAACAAATTATTAAGTGTTTAGGCTATCTTAGGATGACTTTGGAAAGGAAAAATATTAAATTTTTTGGTAAGAAAAAAAACTAATTTTTTAACTTTTTTTATTCATTTGACATATTTATCCTTCATAATTTGAAAGAAGTTTAAAATGCAATAAAGTAATTTTGATGATTAAAAAAAACAAAATATTAGTAACCAAAAACTACTATCCCGTGCCAAACAAAGCCTAAAAAAAAAGCTACATGCAATTTACCTATGAAATATTTTAACTTTTACTCAAGACTTTTAAACATAATCATACGTTGTTTGATGTTTATTCAAATTTATAACATTTAGTATTTATTTTTGGCTAATTTTTAAGATTTTTAGATTATTTAAAATTTTTGACTTAAGGTTTGGCCTAGATTATTGGGTTTATTTTATATCTCCTCAGCCAAGTTTGGCTCAGAGTTGTGTTGGATTAAAGAACTAAAGTGGGGGACTCAACATCTCTTATTTCCTTTCTTCATTTACTTATTTCTTCTCTCTCCTTATTTTTCTCATTCTTCTGGTTCCTGCAGAGAGAATGCCAAACAAAGAGAGAGAAAAGAGAGAGAGAGAAAGAGAGTAGAGAGAAAAAGTAAAGATCAAGGAGTGAGATCAAACGGATCTGAACATATTCAATATCGTGATTGTTGTAGCAGTATTGTTTTGCCTTCATTTGGCTCAAGGTGGAAGATTTTGGCCTATGAAGGTTAATAGATATTTTTTAATTTTCTCTATTTTCTTAAGATTTGATGTAAGGGGGGTTTACATATATGTTTACTCGTATGAATAGCATTATCATAAAATATCACATACTTGATTTGGTCAATAATTTAAAATATATGTGTTGATATATGTATATATGTAGATAGATGTGTGTATATGTATATATGCATACGTGTGGGAAATTTGTTAAGCATATGAGTAATTGAGTTAATTTTTGGTTTATAATCATGTTATTTAGGTTATTACATGTTTATATATGTTGGATTGATGATTTGGGGACTTGGATTGATGATTTGGGGACTTGGATTGTTGAATTAGGGTTTTTGAGAACCTGAAACTTGAAACTAGTTTTAGGTTTCCTTCGTTCAGACAAACGTTTGAACGCTTGAAACGAAAGGTTCATTCGAATAGAACTTACGAATGACTGAGAACGATTCAATCGAATCGTTTGAATGTCCATGTTTGGAGGGCCTGTTCGAGCTAGTGTTTGAAGGTCTGAGTTGAAAAACCTTTGAAAACTTATTTTAAGTTAATCTAAACTCGTTATCAAAACCTTGGCCCCTAATCGACGATTATAAGATGAGTTTCACCCTAAATCACCATATCCAATAAAATGTTAATATATATATATACACATGATGAATGATTGAGTATAGCATAGCTTTGTTTATGTTAAATTATTAAGTATAAATTATTGATAATTAGACATGTTTCACTCAATCATGTTATTGTTACCCATCTTTTAAACTTGTGACATCCTAAATTTTTTATTATTTTTTTAAAATATATTCTTAATTTAATTTTTATTTTATACTTATAAATTTTAATTATGTTAGTTGGATATTATTTTAAAATTTATTTAGTCTTAATCTCAATTAATTAGTAAATTAATTGACTCATTAACATATTAGTTAGTTTTAAGTTAATTGCGTTGAAGGAATGACGTGGCAAACTATATATTACACTCACACACACGTGTCCATATGTGTACAAGGCCATAAATTAGTCATGCAACATGGAGGCTAATGGAAGGAAGAAAAAAAAATATGATGATTGCTATGCTGGCAAATATTTTGTTTTCCCCCCAAGTTAACTTATATATATACATAAAGATATTGGAATATGTGGGGGGGTCTTTTGTGAGAAAGAAAACCAAGAAAAGAAAAGAAAATAGGGAAGGAAGAGAGAGAAAGAGAAGGAAGAAATTGAGAACTTAAGTTTAAGAATAGCGGAGTTTTAATATTTCTAATGTTGTGATCGTCATGGTGGTGTCGAATTGTGATAATTCAGCCCGAGATAGAAAATATGAAGAAGCGAAATTTCAAATCTTTGGGATTTCTTCACAGTTGCTTCTTATTTTCTTCGGATTTGAGGTAAGATATTTATTCTTATAACTGAAACTTAGTATTTTATATAAAAGCATGACATAAATATATAATTTCTCTGCGTGATTATTGTGACACTATGGAATAATGTAAAATGATTGGATTGAACTTTATGAGGTTTGAAATTTCAAAGATTTTGAAATTTATTAGTAGTTGTATGGGTATTAATATTAATTGCGTATTTTGAAAATTCATGCTACTAAGCCGAGATGATGGTGTTGTATTATAAGGGTGGTGTGGGAATATAAGCGTGGAAAGGACTTACTGTTAATATTATAATGATATGTGCACTTACATGAAAAATATGTTGAGGTAATACAAGGGTGGTAAGATGTTATAAGGGTGGAAAGGGAATAGTTTCGTATGCTCATTTTCACTGTTTATTATATGTTAATGTGTTATAAGGGTGATAAGGTGTTATAAGAGTAGAAATGGAGTAGTTTTGTATGCTAATTTTCACTATTTATTATATGTTGAGATATTATAAGAGTAACAAGGTGTTATAAGGGTGAAAATAGAGTAGTGTTGTATGCTCATTTTCATTGTTTATTATATGTTGAAATGTTATAAGGGTGGTAAGGTGTTTATGGGTGAAAAGGGAATAGTCTTACATGCTTATTTTTACTGCTTATTATATGTTAAGGTATTATAAGGATAGCAATGTTTCATGAGGGTGGAATGATAGTAGTCTTGCATGCTCATTTTCACTGTTTATTATATATTGAGGTGTTACAACAGTGGAAAGGGAGTAGTTTTACATGCTCATTTTCACTGCTTAATTATTTGATTTGTACTGTCGTCATCTAATGTAGATGATAATGACAGTTATTATAAGTACTTAGTTTTTGTTTTTATATGAAAATATTTGTTGAAATTATATAAATATTTTTTTCCTACTGGCCTTAGCAATTCACCCTATTTCGTAAGTTTTTATACAGAACAGCCATCTGATAGCAAAAATTAAGCTTAACATATGTTAGTGGCCGACCAAGAGCGATGATTAAATGCTAGTAAAAAATTTGACACATCTGTAATATTTTTTTTAGACAACCAAAGAAGAAATAAACTTATGTAATAAGTTTTATATAATAAGTTACTATACTTTGATTTTTCTGTTAAAACTCAGGATGTGACAAAACTAATGTAATAAAGGGTAAAAATTACCACAATCAAATTTACCCTCTTACCTTAAAAATAAACATGCCCTTAAGAGTTATACTTGGAGACCCCTTCATTTATTTTATTTTTTTTTTCAACTCCACCTTTTAGAGAGACTTTTATTTTTATTTTTTTAGTTATATCATTTTTTTAAAAAAAATTATTTATTTTTGATAAATTTCAAACATATTATTTATATTCATGAAAAAAATTAATAGTTGTACGTAACTCTAAAATTAATATTATTATCCCGATACTAATATTTTTCAAAAAAAAAAATGATTAGTTTGTCTTTATATTTTTGAAACATATATATATATATATATATAAGACATACACATTAACTTCATGAAAACTCAAGTAGTGAAAATTTGGATGAACCCATAAAAAAAAAATTAATCACTATTTAAGATTTAGATAAATTACGTTTTGTACTAATTTAATTTCAATTATAATAGTTAATTCTTACACTTACAATAAAGTTTCAATTTATTATTATTATTATTATTATTATTTATTTTTGTCGTCAATTGTTGCGTGGATACAACGAGAAAATATTGCGTATCCGTTATGTGAAAAATTCCACATGTTCATTATACATGATAGACACATGATATTTTTTTTTTTGATAAATTTAATAAAAGAATTAAATTGAAATTAAACTATAAATATAAAAAGTTAATTATTATAATTAAAAATACAACTAGCAAAGGAAATTGCGCAAAATATAAAAATTCAAAAGTATATGATCTTAACTAGTTAAACTTGGGGATGTTTAAAAGGTAAAAAATTAGTAAAAGTATAATGCATTAGTCACTTTTTAATGTTTAGAAGGTAAACTTAAAAGGATTGTTCATGGAATTACTATCGAGATTCTTCAGACCATATTTCCTAATATCATCCTGATGTCTTCTAACAAAAGTCATTTGAACAGGGTAGATACTTCACGTTTAAATGTTTTTAACAAAAGTGTTTAATGTGACAATCACTTTTGGATGAATGTAGATCAGAACTTTTTGTTAAAAAAATATTTTTAATAAGGTCAAATGACCTGTTTGAATAGTTCTACTCATCTTTATTTATTTTCAATAGATAAGAATAATAAGTACGCGTAAAAAAAAAAAAAAGTCAAGATTTATAAAAATTTATACCATCTTATAACTTTTGTTTCAAACAACCCCACTGTGGTTGCGGATAAGGAAAGTTTGCATGGAAACCTCTTCCTCTAATTTTTGGCATTCCCAGACGCCACAACATCAATTTTTTTTTTTTTTTTAATAATAAGCAGGGGCATTAATCTACCTACTAGATTTTAGAAAAATACTTTACCCATTTTTTTCAATCATAGATTCATAGGCAATTACAGAGTGTTTAAATGTTTTATCGGAAGAAAAAAAATATAAGTAATTTTAAAAATAAGGGAGGTGTAGGTAATTTTTCAAATTTCAAGAAATTGTATTATTAATAAATTTTACCTTAAGGAATATTTAACCAATTTGTCTTGTAATTTTTTATTTATGTGATCTTAGTCTTAATGGCTTCAACTCACTTCTGGGGTCGGGGAGAAACCCGCAGCTACTGCTACCCGTATTCAAGAAATTGTATTATTAATAAATTTTACCTTAAGGAATATTTAACTAATTTGTCTTGTAATTTTTTATTTATGTGATCTTAGTCTTAATGGCTTCAACTCACTTCTGGGGTCGGAGAGAAACCCGCAGCTGCACTGGCGGAGCCACGTTAGGGCAAGAGGGGGCAAGTGACCCCCCTGGATTTTTAGATGTTGAATTACAAAAATGCCCTTGACATTTTACCTTTAATTAAAAAATAAATGAATTCAAAGTTAGGTTATATTGGCTTTATTTAAAAATTAAGGTAAATTCAAAATTTTTCAACATAAAAAGAATTTATAAAAATTAAACCCAAGTATTTTTTTAAAATAAAATATATTGTCCTATTACACTATTCAATATTTTTGTGCATAATATCAAAAAATATAATATATAACATAATAAATTCTATAAACAATAAAAACTTAATAAGAATTATATTTTTTAAGTAATGATAGATATCTTATTAAATCTCAGATACTGTTAAAATAACTAGTTGAACCATTAAATTGAAAAAAGTATAATTAACGGTTTAATGTTTAAGAATAATTTTATCTCTCCCTAAAAGCTACATTAGTTTTCTCCTATTTTTAGTTCGAAGATAACTTGTTACTCCCGTCTTAGATACCCGGTGCCCCCTAACTGAAAATTCTGGATCCGCCCCTGCGCAGCTGCTACCCGTATTCAAGAAATTGTATTATTAATAAATTTTACCTTAAGGAATATTTAACTAATTTGTCTTGTAATTTTTTATTTATGTGATCTTAGTCTTAATGGCTTCAACTCACTTCTGGGGTTGGGGAGAAACCCGCAGCTACTACCCGTAGGTGCGCTTTGGGTGAAACCCGCCCCGTGAACCTAGTCAGCAAAGACTCACGAGGAGATAAACCAGCCTAGGCAAGTCTTGGTTGACCGGCTCAGTCGAGAAGTCTGTTAGACAGCTCTCAACAATAAATGATTACCGCCTCCCCCAAAGGGAGAGTCGAACCCAAAACCTCTTACTAAGCCCAGGTTTTTACGACAGTTGACCGAACCAACCCAGCTACCCTCTAAGGGACAGCTTCAACTCACTTAATTAAATGGGAGGTGGGTACACGAGGATCAGTCACGAATATAAAAAAAAAAAAGAAATTCATACAATGTTCATTTATTAGCTCAAATAAGACTTAGCAAGAGTAATTTTATTAATTTTGTTATTTTTTATTATATTTTTTCTTGTGTTTTATGATACTCTTTTTCTTTTGTCTTCTTCCTACTATATTTTTACTTTTTTTCTTCCATTTATATTAAAATTATAATTCATTTCTCGCTAATTATAAATTATGAATCCGCCACAATTTATGATAGTGGTACAATTAACCAAATATGCTCTGTTGTCATTGCTAATTTAAAGCTAAAGACATGAGATGAGGTTGTGAAAACTATTATCGTAATTGAAGGCATCAACTCGCTTTTTGTAACAATTATTTTTTTTATATAAAAAATACACTAAAAATTTTTATCAAAATTATCTGGTATACATCACATTATAAATCACTGAGGTGCTAATTATTATGTTTGTTATTTCGTGAAAATTATAATCTCGTAATTTGTGTAATTTGTATTATGTGTAAAAAATTTTAATTTTACATAAATTTGTTATAAATCAAATAATTTCTTTATATTTTAAAAAAAATATAAATATTAAAATAAATAAATAAGTCATCTCCACAACCGCAGAGTCGTTGCATACGGCAACAATCGTACGGTTGGAGGCTAGAAGTCGCCAAATTCAGCCGCAACCTATCCTTGACCAGCACGCGCTGCAGCACCTGGGAAGGCAAATTTTCGCCTCATGGGCATCTTTTCATGTGCTTAATCACTTGGAGGCTTAGGACTTGTTTGGTAATAAAATTTGGTTCTACATCTTTATCTTTTTTTTTTTAAGTTTTTTCGTCTTATAAAATATTTTTTTTACCAAAAATTAATTTCCTTTAGAAACTATAACCTAAAAACGTGTAAATAGTATTCATAAAAAAAGTCAAAAATTATTATTTGTTTAAGTAAAACCTATTCATTCAGGTTAAAAAAAAATTTGGTCTTTTTATTTTTTTTAGCTTTTACTCAAATTAACGTATTTTTTAAATTTTTTTACTAATGCAATTAACATATTTAAAAGATACAACTTTTGAAAAAAATTAAATTTTAGCAAAAAAATCATATAAAAAAAACTACTAAAAAAGTTAAAACCAACTTTGTAATCAAAAATTAGGCTTGGTTTGGGAAGGAGAGTAGTTGAAAAATAAGCCAGCTATTTTTCTTCCCAAACCAAGTCTAGCTAACTAAAAATAAACCAGTTATTTTTGTATTTGGGAAGAAAAAATGTGACTTTTTTAGATAAATTTTTAGTTTTGATTAATTTAATATTTTTACCCCTAAAAATTTAAAAAAAAAATAAAATATAATAATGTAAATTTAATCGACCACTGTAATAGTTACTGACTCGGGATGCTAAACGAAGTCTAATCTATGGGGTGATGTAGCTACTTTGATTTATATGCTCAAGATCCCTTCCATTGTCGTAACAGAGTTAGTTGAGCTCATAATTTATTATACAACCGAGGAAATTTTCATTATTAAATTACATTTCCTCTTCAAAATTAAAAAAAAAACAAAATTTAGTTTTTAATTTATATAAATGTTTAACAAAAAAAAGGATGACAAAATTTAACTAGATGACCGTGAGGTAATACAACTATACTTTTGTAATAAAATTTTAGCATGTAATGTAAATCATCCAAATTTACGTACAATACAATCAAAGTCCCTTGACATGATTTATTTATTTTTAAGATTAATTCAACGGCTAACTTTATAATAAAATATCTTCAAATATTAAACTAGAAAAAAATTTACCAACAAATTAAAACTTTTAATAATTTTATAATACTAACCTTTGTTTTTTTTTTCAATTGTCCCGTTTAGAATGACAAAAAATTCTTAAAAACGATGAAAAATATTAAAAAATTCTAAAAGTTATTCACTTTTTATTTAAATGTACGAATTACGAATCTACAACTTATCTAACTTTATCTAATTTTATTTTACTTCTTACCACTCCAAACGCACCTTAAATAATAATTAAAAGGGTTAGCATAAAAAATTAATTTCCTTGTATTGTATTAATTGTATAAAAATATTACAATATTTTAAGTTGGACTACTTACGTAACTCCATGTATCGTTGTGTATATTTGCTCTGTGCATTCAAGATCTACTTTATTGAAATTTTGAGATAGGGAGGGTTAATGGTTTTTATTTAGTTTTTGGTTTAATTATTTAATTTTGTCTAAATCGTTGAGCTTAATTAAATTAGTCGAAATTATATATAGCTCTGTAAATATTGAATTTATAGTTTTATTTTTATATATTTGTTATTATATTAGTTAAAATTATATTTATATATATAAATATTAAATTTATATTTTTATATCCGTACACATGAATGTTTAATTTATTTTTTAATTCTTTCAATTTTACAAATATAAAAATTAAAATCGAACCAAACTAATATATAGGCACCGTTTGGTTTACTAAACACTAACAAAAATCTCTTAAAACTTCTAAAAATTTCTAAAACTCTCTAATATATTTTGGTCTCCTTATATTTCGTAAAATCTTTATAAATTTCTATATATATGTGCAGCTCCGTTTGGTTAGGCCAAAAAATCACCGAAAATTATAAAAATTACAAATATTTCCTACTTTTACCAACTTTTGTCATTTTCGTTTTCTGCGTGTTTATTTTTAAAAATTAAATTTTACAAACTTTTATAAAAATGTTACAAAAAATTATAAAAAGTTACATACTTTTTCCCACATTTTTCAACATTTGTTAGTTTTTTGTATTAGTTTTTGACCAAAACCGTTAGAACGGCTTGTTTTTTACTGTTCCAACAAATTATTTTAGTAAATTTTGGCTGGTCTTTTGAATACCAAAAAGCGATTGACATTTCCTATTTTTTTCAACTTTTGGTCATCCAAACGACCTTTACATATCTCAACAAATTTTTACAAACCCCAATACTTTTTTTTTACAAATTTCAATAACTTTTTCACAAACCTCAATAGCTTTTCAATAAATTTCAATGAATCTTACATAAATCTGTGGGAACGGATCGAAAAAACGTTTCTCACAGTTTCTCTTTCTAATTTTTCATACAAAAGTCAAAAAGTTCAACAATTTTTAAAAAAATTTCTGACATAAATCCGTGGAAATGGACCAAAAAAAATGCTCACGTAGGGATGGGAACAGGACAGATCAGAGACAGATATGGTACTATCCAAATCCTCTACCTACCTCCAAATTTGTCCTGAACACCAAACAGATATTTTTTTTAACCTTTATCTCCACTCTAAACGGAGAACGGATATATCCACGTTTATCCAAAGCTCCAACCTATTTGTTCATCTTCGAATCTACCTTTAAGTTGTATGTAACCTATTACTACCAAATAATTCATCTCTAAAATCAAAATAATACATAATAACATATTTTATAAATAATGTAATACATTTCAATAATCTAGTAATATATTTTAAAAATACTATAATAATTAAAATATAAGAAAAAACATGAATTGATAAAATTTAAAATAAATAAAATTTAAAAGGATTGTAAAAAATAAATAAATATCAAAACGTTAAATAACATGACAAAAGTTTGTAAATAAATTTTAATTTATTTTATATCTTAATCAAATAAATTTAAATTTATTTTTTTTATGATTGCTAAAAATATAAGTAAAAATATAATTTATTTTTGTTTTTTAAATTTTTTTCTTATATAAAACCTGCAAACATAAAAATAAAAGTTGTAAATTTAAATTTCTAATTCTTTTTTGTCCCTATTAACTTTTTACATTAATATAATTTCAAAATAGAATAACTGATTTTTTTCCTCACCATTCACATATAGAAAAAAATAAAACTACCAAAAATTTTAAAATTTTTTTTATAATAACAAATAATTTTTTAGAATAACATAGAATTATAAATTTTCTCATAATAAAATAACTCACCTGCATAAGTAAACTTTTTCAAAAAATTAAAAATGTAATTATCTACACTTATTAAGCTATCTAAAAAAAATTAATAAGTTGCATTCTCTATATATTTTTAAAAAATAATTTTCATTATAAAAAAAATATTGAATGTTTCACGAAACATTTTAGTTAAACTATTTGAAAAATCTATTTTTTAAAGAACTCTTCTAAATATCAATATTCAAGTGTTTAAAAATATATTTTAATTGAAAATATTAAAAATACGGGAAAACAATAAACTATTTAAAGTTCAAGAAAGAAATTACTTAATGAAACAGTAATCTTTTGTACTAAAAATAAGAAAAATAAAATAAAATAGCAAATAAATTATTTTAATTATTTTTAAAATTTTATAGCTAGATATTTTTCTAGAAACAATTGAGTTTACAAGTCATAATGGGGTTTGAAATTGTATAAATTAATATAAATTTATAAAAATTACAGTTTCATAATTCGTGCAGTACGTAAAAAATTTAAATTTTATAGGGATTTATATATTTTTGTAAAGTTCCAAATGATATACCTTATAAAATTTTAAATTTATCTCTTTAAGTTTTCTTGATTTTTGCATATGAAATAAATGATTGAACTTTTAAACTTCAATGTGCACAAAAGTAAAAAAAAAAAAAAAAAATTAATTTATAATTTATTTCCCAAACACACCTTAATTAAATTTACTTATTTAAATTTAAATAATTTTAAATTTATCTATCAATATTCATTTTAATGATAATAATAGTGAAATTCAATAAGTCTAGAGTATTTTGAATGTGAATATTGTTTACCATAGTATGGTGATGATGTTGTCATCATGGTTCTAAATGATTCGGGATTGTTCAAATATTTTTCGGGACAGATCGGCCCAGATTGAGTTAGATTCGGATTGGATATCGGATTCGGGACAGATCGAGGCGGAGGTAATCCCATCCCCATATTTGATCCAATATCTAAATTTTTTTAAAAAACCAAATCTAAATCTGATCCAATCTCTAAAAAAAAATACAAATTTCACATCCATTCGGATCGAGTAACAGATCGAATTTGGACGGGTCAGTCTAGATGACCATCTCTATTCTCACGATTTCTCTCTCTAACTTTTTATCGTAAATGTCTAAAAGTTACACCATTCATCTTAAAAACAGTGATTTAGGTTAGAAATGCCAAATGTCAAAAGTTACCCCAAATCACATTTTTTATTTTTTTCTTATTTTTTATTACTCCAAATGTTACCATAATATAAGAATGTGAAAACCAAAACCAACTTAATTATATCAACGAATAAAAGATTGATCGCGAAGTTTAATTTTATACACTCCTAATTAAATTAACTATTTATAATTTTGTTTGGAGGAATTAAAATTTATCAAAACTTACAAAAAAAATTACAAGAAAAATTACAAATTTTTTTTAACTTTACCTTATCAAATTCCGTTACTTGGCATTTTACGCGAACTATTTTAAATATTTTTGGGCATTTAAACACCACCTATAAGTAATATTTAAATTTATCAAATTCATAATGTTAAAATTGTGTTTAATTTTTAACGTCATTTCTCTGTTGGTGCGGTGAGCTTTGCAACGAAGTGTCCAATTAAAAGAGATTGTGGGCGTCTGATCTCATCCACCGCCATCTCTCTGTCCGGTCTCTCCTCTCTCCAATCCCACGGCCGAGGGGCGGCGCAATCGCTCGATCCGCGATCCCTCCAACCCTTTCTCCTATCTCTCCTATATCCAACTCTCGGTGTCTTAACGTCTCGGATCTTCAATTCCATGCTTGAAAAAGGGTTTGACGTCGCTCAGGGGACAGAGATTGTTCTCGGGGTTTGTCCTTCATTTCCTCCTGTCTCTCTAGCCCGTCTCGATCTTCCCAAACTGTTCGAATTGCCGTATCTTTGTTGGATATAGATATATATTTTTTTGAAATGGCGGGGCAGAACCAGGCCCAGAATGTGGATCTATTCGATGCGTACTTCCGGAGAGCGGATTTGGATCGCGATGGCCGGATCAGTGGACCCGAGGCCGTCGCTTTCTTCCAGGGCTCCAATTTGCCCAAACAAGTCCTCGCTCAGGTACTTCCCACTAAAACTACTACTACGACTACTGCTTCGTTCTCTCTTTTTGATCCAATTAAGTCAATTGATGTTGGAGGACTTGATCGGAGATGTAACGTGTGGAATTTCACTTGCCTGTGTTTTCTATACCGGTGCTGTTATGCAAAGGAATAGTGAATTATTTGATATTTATTGCCTTAACCGTCCAATGAGTCCTTAGTGTTAGTTCCCAAATGAAGTTTTGTTAAAATGTGAGAACAAGGGTCAAATGCAGTGTTGTTAAGACTTGATGGACTGTAAAAAGGAGTATAGCTGTATTGGTTATTTACTTTTTGCTGCTTCCCATATTACTTTCAATTATGGGTGTGTTCAATTTAATTTATGATGGTTTTGCTATTCTTATTACTAGTGCGAAGTGGGGGCACACTACATGTATGGCGACACATTATTCTTTTAAATTTTTTCTTCATTCACCTATTTTTTTTTTCTATTTCAACTAATTATCTCCTCATTTTCATTTTTGTCTTCTTGTATGAATTAATTTCTGATTAAAAAATTTTAGGAGGAGAAGTTAGGAGAAGTTAAATTTGGGAAGAGAAGTTTGGATGTTAAAAGGGTATAAGTGGCTTCTCCTTTGTATATTAGTGTATATATGGTTAACAGCTATATATTTTATGTAGTCAGTTCTTTGCATCCATTTGTCTGCCAGCTATTGTTTGTTAGCCAAATAACAACATTTGTAGCAGGAATTTGTTGGCATGGTATTCTGGTCTATACTGATTTGAGATATGAATTGGTGGTGGTGCAAGGTCAGGTAGAGATTTGAGAAAAAAATTAGTTTACTCAATGCATTATTTCCGTGCGCACGACCCCCTTACCATACCAAATAAACCATCTAGGTTAGGCTAGGTACCTGGCTTGGTTTGGCTCAAGCACACAATGACAATACGCGGGGAAATTCAAAAAAGAAACAACTGAAGCTGATACACTGAGCCAGACCAGAATGTGCGCACAAGAAGGGAAGGGTTGTGCAGCCCAAACTCTAGGACACTCCGTGCGTATGAAAATGAGAATATCGTACGCATGCCATAAACTCAGACACGCCTTGCACATGGGAATCAGGCAGTCATGCGCATGACATAGGGAAGTTCTGCAAAATTTTTCCAAGTCCCAGCCCAAGCCAAATCACAACCCAAACTCATCCCCGATGCCTAAAATGGTAACTAAACTTATAAGATGTATGAATATGACGCCATAAATGAATAAAGAAATAATAAAAATAATCCGGGTCACTACGTAAATCATATGTTGTTTGTTTGTTGGGTAGCGTCTTTGTGAAGCAAGGGGCCAAATATTAGCAAGGCAACTGCTATGGTCGAGTCACACCTGAATGACTGCCAACAGCATGTGGAATGATCCAAATGGATAATCTTGGTATCTGAAGGTTGTTTATCCTGCAACAGGCTTTGATTTGTGCATTTATGTGTGCATAGGTTTCCATGCCTTTACCTCTTTGGTGTGACAATTTCTTTTTCATCCAAAAGTGCTTTTTATATTGTAACATTGGCTGACCTAAGATGCACGGGTACCAAAATGGATGCGTCAACTCAGTGATTCTAAAAAAATGCATGACATGGCATGGCAGAGACTTATGAAGAAACCTTCACTGTCAAGTCCTTCTATCTTTTCCTACAGGGAGAGGTTAGGGACCTTTTTCCTTGGCCAAAGTTATGGAAAAATGCTGTTCCTACTAGAGTCTTATTCTTCACATGTTGTGCTGCCAAGGGAAAAATTCTAACAGTGGATAATCTTAAGCTTCGAGGTCATTACATAGTTAACTGTTGTACCTTATGTTTTAGCCAGGAGGAATCTATTGACCATCTTTTCCTGCATTGTCAATGGGCATCAGAGTTGTGGGGGTTGATTCTCTCATGCTTCGGAGTTCACCTATGCTTCCCAAAAGTTTTCAGAGATTTTCTTTTGGCTTGGTGGGGTCAGTCTCTTGGAAAGCATAAAAGGTCTATATGGAATTTGGTTCCATTCTGTATGTTTTGGTTAATCTGGAAGGAGAGGAATCGAAGGATTTTTGAAGATGACTGTAGGCCTAACTTGAGAATCAAGAGTTATTTTCTCACTTGCCTATTCAGTTGGGCAAGGGATGGAAAGGAGATCGATTTACTTTCTTTCTTGAATTTCCTTGATCATATAAGCTGCACTTAGGGTGTTCGGGTCTAGTAGCATTTTTCTCTCCTTGTTTCAGTTATTCTGTATAGGCATCCTTTCGATGCTTAATTAGCTTTATATTCCTTGAATAAAATTTACTTATCATTTAAAAAAAAAAAAATGGCACGGCAAAGACTTGGCAAAAAAATATATTTTTTTATATGTTTTTGATATTAATACTTTATTCAAATATAATTGAAATAATGCAATTAAACACTCATTAAAATTAAAAATCATGTATTTGATAATTTTAAAGTCAACAAAGAAGTCCCATAATGATTACATTTCATCGAAAATGATAACTAACATATATTTTTAACAACACATTGTTCTATGAATTCATAAACCAAATGTTATTCCATAATTACATTCCATCAAATCATCTAAATATAAAATTTGTAAAAAAGCTCAAAATGAGTTTGTGACGTGTTGAAAGCATCATGTGTTAGAGTCTCTCGTGAGTCTTACTCGCAAATGACATCCTAGATGGTTAGATTGTACTTCCTAACCGTTTGCTAATGTGGGTGGAATTTGGAGATCCCTTTTTTTTTTTATAAAAGTCAAGTATTATTAGAAGAATATCAAGAAGATGCAAAAGGCAACCCAAAGGTCAAGTATTTTAGCTACCTTGATTTTGAAGAATGATAAACATGCAATGGAATTGAGTATTTTAGATGTCACAAGACTTGATGTTTGTGGAGGTATCCTACGAAGATGATTGGATATTTATTTTAGAATTTATGCCACTGCTTACCACTTTAGAGGACTTGGTCTTCTTCATTTGATGATCACAATGCGGGCCTTCTACCTCTGGATAAGATGCTTATGGGAGTAACTTTAGATGGTGGGTATTCCCGAAACGGCAATGGTTTATTGGGTTTTCAAGTTCAAATCTCGGTGGGAAAAAATAAAAAAAAAAGGTTTGTGGGGTTTTGCCCCTTCAACTTTACAAAAATTAGATAATTTGTTTGCATTTTTTTTTATGAGTAAATATTAATTATTAGGGGAAATGAGTTGAGATGATTTCAACCCATGACCTTTGGTTTAGGCGAGCGTGCCTTTTCCACTTCAACTAGCCCCTTGTTTGCAAGTTGTGATTTGATTTTAAATCTTAGAACTAGAGAGCTCAAATAGAATTTTGACATGATCCTGAACCTAGTAGTTTCTTTTTGGGACAATTACACTTTTATCATTTTGTGATTGGACCAAAAAACACATGACCCCCTTCTAGTTTAAAAGCCAACACATAATTTTCTTGTGATTTTAGATTAAAGTGTAAAATTGTTTGAATATATTAAATTTAATCGAATTTTTGCCACACGAGTTAAAATTGGTTGACGGAAAAAATTTCCACAAAAATAGATACATGAAAGCACATTTTTACCTATTTTCATCTTGAAATGAAACATAATTTCATTTTTTTAAAGAATTTTTGCCTCTATTTTTCTGGATAATGTTTTTTGAATGACCAAATATTGAGCCTATATGGCACATGTAATACAAATCTAGTTAAATTTAACATTTTTTTAGCAATTTTGCACTTTAGTCCAAATTACGAACGGGTTATGTATTGACTTTTAAACCAGAGAAATTTCATGTCTTTTTTGTCAAAACCACAAAGAATTATCCCTTTGTTTGTTTGTTTTTTTTTTTAACAACATGCAACATTTTGCGGAGGCTAGTTTGTTTTGGGGTTTCTTTGTTAATCTTTATAACTTCCATTGAAGTTTGATGTCACTGGTATATAGTTTAAGAGAGGCAATTCAGTAACTTCTATTGCTGCTTTCCCTGCATATTCTGCTTACACATTATTATGTATTTGAATGGTATAGGTGATAATTCTGGAATGGAGAAAATTAATTTTCCCCCTTCCGTCACAAATGCCATCCCCCCCCCCCCCCCAAAAAAAAAATATGTTCAGAGTCAAATTCTAGTTAATTAACTCCTAAGTGCTATTGATACATTAAGTGACCATGCATAGCATCTTGGAAGGAAGTTAGTGTTCTTCGTATCATGCTTTTCAACTCTTTGGGAAGCTTTGCTTCTGTATTTGCTCAGGTAGTCCCTTCTCACTAGCAAGTCATTCTTGTGGCTCTTCATACAGATATGGATGCACGCTGATCAACATAAAATTGGTTTCCTCGGCAGAGCCGAGTTTTATAATGCTCTTAAACTTGTCACTGTGGCTCAAAGTAAGCGAGAACTGACCCCAGATATTGTGAAGGCGGCAATCTATGGTCCTGCGTCAGCCAAAATTCCTGCTCCCCAAATAAATTTGGCAGCCATACCTGTTCCATCATCAAATTCTATGCCAGGGGCACCTGCCTCACAGTTGAGTGGTG
Organism: Vitellaria paradoxa; assembly: GCA_019916065.1. NCBI lineage: Eukaryota > Viridiplantae > Streptophyta > Magnoliopsida > Ericales > Sapotaceae > Vitellaria > Vitellaria paradoxa. Next base: position 44,724,348 of record CM034236.1, on the reverse strand, counting down.
CCACACCGTCTCAAAATGTTGGTCTCCGAGGGCCACAGGTATCTACAAATGTGAGTATGGGTCAACAGTTTTTCCCATCTCAACACAATCAGCTGGGAAGGCCACCTCGACCTATGCCTCCTAGTACTGTGTCCCGCCCACAGCAGGGTTTTACAAGTCGAGGAACACCTGGCGTAGGAACTATTGCAGCTTCTCGCCCTCCGAATACAATTATCTCCACTGATTTGCTTGGTGGAGAGGCAGGTGGTCCCCCAGCTGGAGCTGGCATTCAAGTTACTAACAAAGGGATTACTCCGTCCACACCACAGGATGGACTCGGGATGGCAGCACTTGGCATGACAACCTCTGCACAACCTAGACCACAGGCAACCACTGGCCTGATGCAACCTCCTGCACCAAAACCACATGATCCAACCATGCCATCCTCCCAGGTGGGAACTAAGGATTCTAATGCAGTCTCAGGAAATGGATTTGCATCTGATTCAGCTTTTGGAGATGAATTTTCTGCAACTTTGTCTCAACCAAATAAAGTTTCCTCAGTGCCTGCATCTTCTGCCAGTAGCTTACCTGTTTCATCAGCTACTGTTCCAGCATCTGCTGGGCCTCAACCTACAGTTAAGCCTAGCCAAGTTGGGTCTCTACAGAGTGCATTTCCACAGCAATCTATGGGCAGTCAGCATCAGCAAGTTCAGTCAGCAGTAAAAGGTAACCAACAAGTTTCCGTGCAGAGTTCGCCAGCATTTGGTTCTGGTAGTGCGGGTTTTCCAGTTGGAGCTGGAAATTCTGCTTCTGGCCATTCCCAGGTTCCATGGCCTAGGATGACCCAATCTGATGTTCAGAAGTACACTAAAGTATTTGTGGAAGTAGACAGGGATAGAGATGGGAAAATAACTGGTGAACAGGCACGCAACCTGTTCTTAAGTTGGAGGCTGCCACGAGGTAGGACATGCTGCATTTTAAATCTGCATTCGAATTTTATTTGTTTCCATAATTTTTATTCTTAAACGTACAATCTCGTGTTGATCTAATTTTTGTGTTTTCTTAATGTTGAGATTATAGTTTGAGGCCAATAGGACTATGTGTAGATGCAATTGGCTGTTGGCGCTATGCTGGCAACCACTTATCACAATTTTTTTTTAAATTCTATATAAATTATCTGAACTTGAACTGCATTTTAAAATACTGTGTGATATTCTATCCTCTGCTTCATATGTGTGATTCTGTGAGATGGCTGCATGGCCATCTGTCTTTTTGGGTAAGGAACAATGTGTTAAAGATGATTTGCAACTAATATAAATCTTGATGTGGATGAGTGGTTTTAAACGTGTGCGAGAGGGAGAGTAAATTATCTGAACTTGAACTGCAATTTAACGTACTGTTTGACATTCTATCCTCTGCTCCAGATATATGATTCTATGAGATAGCTGCATGGCCATCTTTGTTTTCTTTGGATAAGGAGCAATGTGTTAAAGAAGCAAACTAACACATTGTATGCAGGAGTGAATTAGCACATGAAAAAGATGCCAAAAAGATGGAAGAAATTCAAACAGAAAAATGTGCTAAGGTTTTCAGAAATGACATGATTGCCTTGGACCTTTAAGCCTCGGAGATGATGATCAGAAACAATGGATCGTCATGTTTAACACATTCACTCAGGATTATGGCTTGTTTAGTTTAGTGGGGGTGCAACATTTCATAAAATTTTATTCTTAGGATTTACAAACAAACCTCGTGACTATGCTATCATGCAAAATATAATAGCTTCTAATGAATCACCTTTATTATCGCATACTTGGTTAGCATTGTGCCCCGATTTCGTAGTGGTTATTGGATGTCACTGTTGGACTGTAAATGAACTATTGGGTTGTAAACTACTTTAGTTATCTTTTGTATCAGAAAAAGACTCCTTTTAGTTTTCTTTTGTGCCAGGAAAAAAAGGCTACTTAAAGTTATCTCGTAAAAAAAAGATACTATAGTTGTCTTATGACGTGTTTTTTGACCATTACGAGTATAATTGGCTAGTTGGTATGGTGGGTACTGAGTTAGGCCATATTTTGGAATATGTAGCTACCACGGATGTCCAGCTTTTATTTTAGTTGAATTATTAATATTATGTAGATTCTTATTAATATAATTTTGGGTTATTTACAATATCATTGTTAAACTATGACTCAATATCACTTTGCTCCTCTCAACTAAAAAACTTTACACATTGACCCATTAAACTATTAATTTGTAACAATGTGTTGCAATTTTAACATAATTTAGTCAACTGATATGGATACGAGGTAAAAAGAAACGTATGCCATTCTACAAATAGGTATTTCATAATTTTATTAAGATAAAATAACCCACGTATAAAAACCTATGAGATTTTAGTTCCATAATTTCAGTAAAACTCCTAGGATATTTTTTGTATCAAAATTTTGTGATATGATTTTTTTGCTTATAAAAGTTTATGTACGGGCATTTTAGTCCTAAGAATTTTTGCCTGTGCTTCCCGTGCATGTTAATTGGATAAATTTTGATAAAATTACAACAGTAAGTGCAAGGAATTGACACATTGTTATAGTTTAAGGGGTCAGTGTGTAACATTTTTTAGTTGAGAGGGGTAAAGTGATACTGGGCCATAGTTTAGGGGGTAATCATGTAATTAACCCTATAATTTTATTAGTTATTAGGAAAACTTATTTTACTTTTTATAATATCTCTATTTCTATAATTTTTTCTCTCTTATTTCTTATAAATGTTTTGTTACTTGAGTTATCTTGACCATTTTGACATCTCTTTTGTTTTTGAGTTAGTCCAAAAATCTAATGATTTATATTAGTGTGATCCCCATTGGAGTTTAAGATGTTTGATCCAGTGGCAATTATAGTTTTTTGTTGGAAGCAATGGTTTTTCTTCATGCAAACCTACCATAGAGGGTGGGATTATAAAGTTTCTGTGGGTTTGAAATTAGAAATTGGGAGGATATAAGAAGCAATGAGGTGCGGGTTGTTGAGTGGCTTCTCCAAATGGAAACGAAAGGGGTGGGTAGTTTCCTTATGCTTGGAATTCCTCTTTATATATATATATATATATATATTAGTTTCTTATGTTTAAAATTATTTTAATAAATTTAAAAAGTTTTGGAAGGGGAAAGAAAGTTTCCATTGAAGAAGACTGGAGAAGGATATTGAATTGCATTTTCAGATGGTGTGAGTGATGAGTTGTTGCCTTTTCTAGTATCAGTTATCCAACTTGCAAGGTCATATTTCTGTTAATCATGTATTGTTAAGCTATCTTGGTTTCTGGTTTCATTATAAGGACCAGAGTTGTAGATAACAAAATGTCTATATTTTGGAATCTGAGTCATTACCCTGATTTTTTTTGTCCCCCCTTAAGCTAGTAAAAGTCTACTTATTCTATCAAAGGTAACCATTTTGGAGTTGTTTTTTAGTATGTACATTGGGCTGGTTGGGTAATTGTCTTTGGCAATCAAAGAAATAGCTGTTATGAAAGTTGGTTTTGGTGTTTTTGATAGAAGTTAGCACTCTGAAGGAGCTCAATATCTCCTATAAAGTCAATAAGAAGGAAAATGATACATAAAAACCACCCTTATACCAAAATAAGTTTTTTAGTTAACTTATCTTGAGCTTCATAAGAAATGCTCTCGTTTCTTTGCCAGTCAAGACACCACACGATACAAATTCACAATCCTTGAGGCTTTCTGCTTCCTAATCTTGCAGCAATTTATTGAAGATTTACATGCATTACCAATGGACACCTTGTATGGAAAAGACAGCTTAGGATGAGAACACGGTCCACAGACATTTCTATCCTGTGACACATGCCAGCACCAGTTAACCATTCAACACAACTCAACAAGAGCTTAGTCCCAAACTAGTGGGGGAGATAAGATGGGAGACAGTCCATGTCATTGATGTACATAATACTAGTATAAATATAGTAGAACATGTAATAGATGGAATATACCTTAAGATTAAGATGTAATACTGAGGGTATGCCCTCTTTATTTTGTAACCTTTTCTCTCATAATCCAAATACAAAGCTTAATTACCCCAAAAAAAAAATGGGGAATAACATCTTAACAGTAGAAAGACTTCAGCCAATATTTCCTATTAGCATCAGACCAATCCTAGATATCCTGCTGGAAAGATCATCACACCATAAAGAAAATGGAAAAAAGAACTACTTCCATCCCATAAGCTTGAAATGATTTAAGGAAGTTAAAGATTCCAATCTATTTTGCCATTAGAGATTCTCAAATAACCCTTCACCACCACCACCATATGTTTTTGGATTTTGTGGAGCCTTTGGAGTCTTGGTTCCTTTAGTTTGTGTGTTTTCTTGTAATTGCCTAGTATCTTCTAGATGCTTTTATTAATAAAATGTATTTTACTTAAACCAAACCAAACCAAGCCTTTTCCCACTAGGTGGGTCGGCTTTATGGATTTGTCGGCTTTATGGATTTGACGACGCCAATCATCATTAGGTGTAAAATCCATGAAAAAAATCCGACTGAATATTGTGTTGGCTGTCGGCTACTTAACGCACAATTCTCTTCCTTTGTTTGGACTTGAGACCGCCTATGTCAAGGATACCCGAACATAGGCGGAGTTGTTTATTTTACTTAACACCCCCCCCCCCCCAAAAAAAAAAGAGGGATATCCTACACAAAACATCATGCCAAAACTGAATTCCACAACCATTGGCTGAAGATAGTTCGAATCTTATATGGCACAATTTGCATTAGAATTGAAAATTGGATTTGAAATTATGATGTTGAAGGGTAAACATGGAACTAATGGATTGTAGGACCTAAAAGTACGATTATGGACATGCTACAGATACAACATGATATTGAAAAGCCAACATGGTAATTTTCATTAATCAGGTCACATGACATAGGGAGGTTAGCGACACATGAACATATCCTTTTATCCATATACATGCAAATATTTACAATTTATTTATTTATTTTTGTTACCAAGTCATTTTTATCTGTTCATCAAAATAGTAATAAATTATTTTTTTGCATAAACAAAGTTAGATTTTTAAGCTTTATGATACTAGAAAAAAAGGAGCTAATTAGGACATGTCATGTTAGGGACATAGCAACATATAAAGATATCTTTGTATCCATATACTTGCAAATAATAACATTTATGATTTTTATGTTACCAAATGTATTTATATTAATAATAGCAATTATTTTTTTTTTATGTTATCAAATGTATTTATATTATGTTATCAAATGATAAGAAATTATTTTTTTGCATAGATAAATTAGACCTTTTATAGCAACATGTATACATATCTTTTTATCCATCTAGTTGCAAATAATAACATTTATGTTTTTTATGTCACCAAATGTATTTATAATAATAATAACATTTTTTTTTGTATGTTACCAAATGCATTTATATTATGTTATCAAAATGATAAGAAATTATTTTTACATAGATAAATTAGACCTTTTAAGCTTTTCGATTCTAATACAACAGCAAAATGTTAAATGAAGAGGGATTAGTAAGTGTGAATGTACATTGTTTTGATTTTAGGCCCCGTTTGGAGTAATAAAAAACAAGATAAATTGAGATAAAATGTGGTTTGGGGTTAATCTTGGTGCCGTTTTTTTTTTGAAAAGTCGCAAACCGTGAAAAAGGTTTTTCAAATCCGTTCCCACGGATTCAAAAAAATTCACAAAAAATAGCGATAATGGTACTCGTTTGAAAGCTCTCGATATGAAGAATATAATTGTATAAAAAATTTACACATTCGGTTAACCTACTTCCAAATTTTTTATTTTTTTAGCGAAATATTGAAATTTTTTGAAATTAGTGATGGTGGGAAAATTAGAGGTAGAGGAGTTGTTGGAGATTTATAGAGATTTTTAGAGTTTTGTCTTCATGCCAAACGAGGCCTTAATCATTGGCTCTTACGTTTTGGTTTTAATCATTGGCTCTTAAGTTATTTTCTTTAAATTGGTGATGCATTTTAAAGTAATAGATGCGTCTATTTAAATTGTTTGAACTTCAAAATATGTTAGATTTGTAAATTAAAATATTAATAGAACATTCCTTTCCAAAAAAAAAAAAAAAGAAGAAAAGAAAAAAATTGGAATATGTTTAAATGCTTGGTTAATCTATTTTGGGGAGGGTCTTCTTTGCTGATACAGATAAAACACCTTCTTAGAACTAGCCGTGCCTATTAGCGTTGGACTCAGCTGTGACTTACGTTTTGATTGTTTGGTTCATATTATGGTGGCAAAGTTATGCATTTTTAAATCCAGTCACTATGCATATATTTACTTTTAGCTCCAGTCACTTGTTATAGAATATCTTTTGATGTTTGGACAACCTCATGTCTTTGTATGTTCTTTGTGGTCCATGTAAGAACCTTGTTGCAAAAGTTAAAACTCTTACTAGAGGAGCAAGGTGGACATTGATAAAAATCGTTTTATTTTTTCCCGTTCTATTTTCTTCAAAGGCAGTAGCTTTGTTCCTCAATAACATTGTGTTTGTTTTGCTGTTATGTTGGTGTATCAGAGGTCTTAAAGCAGGTTTGGGACTTATCTGATCAAGATAATGACAGCATGCTTTCTTTGAGAGAATTCTGTATTGCACTGTATCTGATGGAACGGTATAGGGAAGGCCGCCCTCTTCCTAGAACGCTTCCAGGTAGTATTATGTTTGATGAGACACTGTCGCCTGCCTCTGGTCAGTCTACTGCAGCTTGGAGACCTACTTCTGGTATATACTTTTCTGCTACACTAGTTATATAAAGAAAAAGAAATGTGATACAGTTTCCTGATATCATATTACTTCTATCATCTCTTTTATCGTGTTTATCAATTTGTGAATAGGTTTGCAACAAGTGCAAGCTATGCCTGGTGCACAGTCAGCTACTCATGGTCCTAGACCAAGATCACCAAGTCAAGTTCCTGTTCATCTGGCTGAAGAAGCCATGCCACCTGCTCGGCAAAAGTCTAAAGTGCCAATTCTTGAGAAGCATCTAGTGGACCAGCTTAGTGAAGAGGAACAGAATTCGCTGAACTCAAAATTCCAGGAGGCAACTGAGGCAAATAAGAAGGTACTTTCTCTTTTTTGTCCTGTTTACTAATTGTCTGCTTTTTAGTCATGCATTGGAGCTTTGGTTTCTTGCTTGGTTTCCTTCTCGATAGACTAATGAATGTAATTATATATGAAATTTAGGCAGCAAGTATTATGGTATTTATAATGCAAACATATCCATTCTCCAGTCCAGTGCTAGAATTTCCCTGCACCCCTGGTGAAATTAATTGCTGGAATTCTCTTTTTCCTTATAGGAAATCAGTTTGAGTGGTTTAAAGCCTTACAACAGTCGTCTTTATGGGCTTTGGTTTCTAATGATTTTAAAGGAATTCCACTCTTTTTAGTTTTTAATTAGAATTAGGTGGCATTTTGTAGATAGGAGTCTTTTCCTTAATGTTGTTTTTCACACGAGGACTTCTTGTCCTCAATTCTATGTATTCTGTTTTTATTTCCGTTAATGAAAGTTTTGTTATTTATCAAAAAGGGGGGAAAAAGCCTTATAGTTGTATGAGAATGTAGAAAGATGGTTAGCACAGGATGAGTACCAGAAAATAGAGTAGCTTTCTAGGTCTTAAGCCATTTTCTAGAGCATACCATCGTATTTAACCATCAAAATTCATTTTGGGAATGCATGCTAAGTGGATACTGATGAAAATTGGCAGGTGACTTAATTAATTGGGCTAAATGTTGTCCATAGCTTTGTTTTCTCTTGCTTTTTGAATTCGAAGTTACAACTTTGTAAGGAAAAAAGAAACCTTGAAATATAACAATTTAGTTGCTAATTCCAAAGTACGGTGAACAACAATCCCCTTGCGCGTGTGAGAGAGAGCGTATAAGTCCAGGCTGATCATCTAATCAGTGGTTTGTTTGATGATTCTGTTGTCAAGGCAGCTTGCTGATATTGGTGACGACTACTTTTGACATCTAAGTCAGGCACTTATGTAACCAGTAGCTCATAAATTTCTTTGACAATATTGGATCTTTTTTCTAAGCACACCCTCTGCACCCAAAAACGGGTACATAGAGTCTTGTGTTCTGCTCTAATTAAGCACCAACATGACCACAAACTGTTGGATCATCTGACTTTGATGCCCCCTATTCTATTTATCTTTTAGAATGCGTCAGACTTCTATTGTTCAACAAACTATCTTAACAGTGTGGAGGCTTTTGTCAATGCATAAGAACCTTGGCATGAATGGATAATTAGGCTAATGCAAAATGACAAAATATCATTGCGGTCTGCTGTGCACAATCGTGACTATGTGATCTCAGGCATTTGTGTGTGGGTCCATTGTGATCCCCACATGTATGAATGAGATCGCAAAGTCATGATGTGCTCAACATTTTCCAATATTGTTTCTTTTTCTCAAAGCGCTTTAAAAAATTTTGCTTCCTCAAAGTCCGCAACGAAATACAAGTGGAGTAATAATTATAATGTTTTAGTAAAAAGCACTAAAAATACGACATAATATATGAAAAGAGTATGCTCGTTAATTTATTTATTTAAGCTTTCATGCATTTAGATGAATTTTCATGGTTGGTGATGTTTGCATTCCTTTATTAGCTACCCCCACTACATATTACTTTTTCAGTAAATTAATGCTACTGTGGAGTGTGGAGTGTGGGAAGAAGCTAACAATGGAATGCAAATATGACCAACCATTTTAATTTATGCTTTTAATTATTTCTATATATTTTAGTATGTTTTTGCTACTTTTAAATATTTATGAAACATTTTCGAAATGTTTGTAAAATGTTTCATTTCTATACTAACCAATTGTACCTTTACTGAAACAAATTTAGATCCATGGTTAATGGTGAAATGTTTGTTTGAGCCTGTGAAAGTTTATTCTTTTTTCTGAGACACATCAATGCAGTATCAAATATGGTACAGTTCCTTCGGAAATGGTAAGATATTTGGCGCAAGAAGAGGGGGTTGATCCTTATCATCTTGACTTGGTTTTGCTTCCTCTGTTTTTTTAAAAGATCATGGCAATAAGTCAAAGCTCACAGTAGTCAAATAAATTTTTTATTTGGTAAAAATCTCAATTGTGCTTAATGTAAACATCTTAAGGTAATATTGTGTAAGACTCTACATACACAAATTGGCATTAGATGCCTTATTAAGAAGTGGAAGACAAGGAATAGAGTAAATACACTTTCAAATACGAAGTGGTGGAAGGCACCTAAAAGGAGGAAAACAAGTGGCTTTTAAGGATAAAATGCTTAGGAAAGGAAAATGAAAATTAGACGACAACGTAAATGTCATGTTAAATGAAATAATTGGATGTATTAAAGGAGTGTTTGTACAGATATTAAGTATATCTAAGGGAGAAAGACCATCCTCAAAGGAGGATGGGTGGTGGAATGAGGAGGTACAAATGACGATTAAGGCTAAGAGAATGCCATAGCAATTTGCTCAAGTGTAAGTATGCAGGAGCATATGACAGGTACAAACTGGTTAAAAAGGAAGCTAAGAGGGCAATTAGAGAAATTAGGTATCAAGACTTTGGTGAACTATTTAACAAGTTAGGGACAAAATATGGGGAGAAAGATTTCTTTAGGTCGGCTAGAATAGGAAAAAGGAAAAGTAAGGACTTGTATGATGTTAAGTGTATAAAAAATGAAAGTTAAAAGAGTTTCAGTAAAAGAAGATGATATCAAGGAGAGGTGTAGAAGTTATTTTGATAAGTTAAATAATAGTTGTTAGGAGAAGAATTTGAGAGACTTTAGGGCATCCACATCAACTCCTTTAAGAGATTCTTTAAAATAGTGAAAAATGGTTTTATTTAATTTTAGAGATTCTCTATTTAACATAATTTTTCATCAGGTTATCTAAATAATTCTCTACAATAGGCAGTGTTATAGTGCTGCTTTACATTTAGAGAGCCAATGTAGAGATTCTTTAAAATAGAGAGGGTGTATAGATGTTAATGTGACCTTATTTTTCACTCTTCTATCTCTATTTTAGAGAAGACAAAGTGTTTGAAGAAGCTGTTGCAGATGCCTTTCGTAACCTTACTGAGGATAGTAATGTAATTTTTATACGTAGGATCAGGCTTTCAGAAGAAAATGAGGTTAAGAAAAAGATGTAAATAGAAAAAGCTGTAGGTTCATATGGTATTCCAAGTGAAGCTTGGAAATGGTTAGGGGTCAATGGGACAATTCAGTTGAAAAAATTGTAACGGGATCTTGTATACCAATAAGATGTCTAAAGCATGGAGGAAAAGCATCTTATTACCTATCCATAAGAGTCTAAAGAATGGAGGAAAAGCATCTTAGTACCCATCCATAAGAATAAAGTGGATGTCCCATATTGTAACAATCATCGATGCATTAAGCTTATGAATCAAACTATGAAACTTTGAGAGAGAGTGATTAAGACTACATTAAGATGTTTGACAAAAAAGTCAGAGAATGAATTTGGTTTTATACTTCGTAGGTTGACTATGGAAGCTATTTTCATAATAAGAATAATGATGAATAAATTATAGAGAACAGAATAAAGATCTTCATCCAATTTTTATTGATTTAGAGAAAGTATAAGAGAGGGCCCCAACAGAAAAAATTTTACTATGGATGATGGAAAAGAAAAGAGTAGCTATGAAATATATTAAGTGATTATGGACATGTATCAGTTGCTGGCGTAGGAATTGTTAGTGGTGATACGAATTGTTTTCTAATTACAATTGGTTTGCACCAAGAATTTTCCTTAAACCCTTATCTTTCGAATTTGGTTATCGACAAGCTTACAGATCATATTCAAGACAACATCCTTGGTATAGGTGTACACAGATGATATTGTGTTGACAATGAAACTAGGTCTAGAGTTAATAATAAGTTAGAACTTTGGAAGCACACTTTAGAGTTCAGAGGTTTTAGAGTAAGTGGGACTAAAACAAAATATATGAATTTGATTTTAGTGAAATTAAAACACGAATGAGGGTATAATGAAAATTGATGATCAAGGTTAAATTAAAACTATACATGAGGGCGTAATAAAAATTAGGATCAAGTAGCGCCAAGAAGTGATCATTTTCGGTATCTTGGATCAATTATCTATGCAAATGGAGGGGTTGAACAGGATGTTATTTATAAGATTTGATTAGGTTGGTTAAAATGGAGAAGTGCCTTTGAGTGTTTTTATATGACTTTGGGTGTGATGGGGGTTAAGAAATGTGGATTCGAAAGAATTTTAATTCTTTTACTTGTTTTTAATTTTGTATTCATCTTAGGTGGCAACATTGTGACGGACCCTAGAACTAAAGTTTAGGTAAATTTATTTTGTAAATTCTTTGGAATCATTTTTTGAAATTGCTCTCTCTAGTGCCCACTGAGACAACTTCTTTCACTACACACTAGATGTGTGTTGGTGGGTAGCGACGGTCCAATGCTTGTATTGTGTGTCTGCCCTCTTCATTTTATTTGTTTTGCTTCTAAGAAACCATGGGAGTTCCTCTACCCCAACCTATTAAGCAAGGATACTTCAAATTAGGCGCTGCACTTGTATCGGATACTCCAAGAATACGGATACGGCTAGAATACGGCTAGATACGTATTGGATACATCATGTGGCGTATCCTAATTTTTTATTTTAAATTTTGCATAGGATACGGTTGGGATATGGGTAGGATACGACAATGATACTTTTAGGATACGGCTGAGATACGGGTAGGATACGGCGATGGTCCAAATGTAATATTTTAAACATTTTTTAAGGGTAAAACTGATATGATAAAATTTTAGTAGGGGCCAAACTATAATTAATTAAAATATATTGATATGATTGAAGTTGGATTTAACTAAAATTTAGGAAATGAAAAAACTATTTTCATTTTGGGATGTATGAAATTGCATTTGATACTTTTTTTATATTTGTGTTTTGTGTATGAATGATGTTGGTAGTTTTGAGTATGAATGATGTTAATTTATGAATTGAATGGTATTTTTCAAGCTATATAGTTGTTATTTATATAATGTTTAGTAGTATATAAATGCTATCTTCAAAAATTTTTTAAATAAAATGCAGATTTTATTTTATTTTTTTGCCGTATTTTTGCCGTACCCATATCCTCATTTTTGCCCGTACCCGTACCCGCTCTCGTATCCGTATTTGTGCTTCATAGACCCCAACCAATCTTTTGTGAAAACTCATTTTCCTTCTTCTCAAAATGCCATATAAAAAGATTTGACCTAAACGCTGACTTCTTTGTAGCAATCCATCACATAACATATTTTCCCTTCCAAATCCATCTCGTGGAGAACAACTAAAGCAACTTCAACAATTTCGACACAAGCTTACTATCCCAATCTTTGCCTAGGATTGACAATCTCATTGGCTTGTTTACCTTCTTCTTAGGCTGCTTCTTTCCATGCCGCCGTGTTTAGGGTTTGCTTAATAAAAACTCCTAGCTGGTATGGGATTACTATACCCTTCCTTTACCAATTCTATAGATTTCTCCACCGAGGAGTATCCCACACCATTTGCCTGTTTGTATAATGAATGTAATCTGCAACCGCAGTTTCAAATCCAACACCAAGGGGAGAATCCTCAAAAACCTTTCTTCCAATCTAGTCTCCCCAATACACCTGTGTCACCGAAACTTCACCCCGTCAACCTTTGGCTCTTGTGAAATATGGCTAACAAAGTCATACCTCACAAATCGAATTTTATGGCAGGTAAGCCTACTTTATGAGGCATATACAGCTCAATTTTAGTCCAATCATGAGGAACCCAACTTCGCAAACCATATTCCTCCAGTATTTCTCCCCTATGCTTCTAGGCAAAGCTCCATAGCCATTTATATCTGTATCCCTTCTCTCTTTTGTGTTGTTTTAATTGTTGGGTTCTTCCTCATGGTCTCTCCTTATCTCTAGCCCTCATTATTTAATACTAATTTTGGTTGTTAGAATAACATTTGCATCATTCCAATTTTTGAAACAACATAATGTCACTGATTATACGATCTTTGATAGAAATGAATGGACTAAAATGATTCATGGTTTACCTTTGGCTTTCACACCTATTCACTTTGGCTTTATATATCTTATACAATATTCATTTTGAAATGATCAAATCCGAACAATATTAAAGCTTTCATTTGCCTGGTGACACTCGTTTGTCATTGTGCCACGTCCATTAACTTTTACTTTTAAGCTTCATTTTTTTGAATCGTGTAAGATAGTTTTCCAAGAAACCTAGATTTCTCTGGAACTGTACTTTTTTTTCTTTGACAAGTAATTTCTCTGGCACTCTCCTGACACAACGTTTTTCTTTCAAATTGCAGGTTGAAGAACTGGAGAAAGAAATTGTAGATTCTAGGCAGAAGATTGAGTTCTACCGCTCCAAGATGCAGGAACTTGTGAGCAGTTCCCACACACATTATTTTATTATTATTATTATTATTATTTTAATATTAACTAATCTATAGTACTTGCCTTGTTATGCAGTAAATGATCCTTCGATTTGTCTGTGGGTAACAACGACAATAAAAGACTATATTGATAGGAAAGAAACATTTTCTATAATCGTGTTCGAAATTTAACAATGAAAATTAAAATTTTACAGGGATTTTTTCCTCAATGCATAAGTCATTAAAGTTTTGAAATTTGAATAAAGTTCCTTAAAACTTACTAACCATCCTAATTCTAGCAAATTGTATTTAAACATGCATTCTGGCATGAGTGTTATTGAAGAGGAAACAATATTTCAACATTGAAGAAGAAAACCAAACCAGGGAAGCTAAGTGGAAAGAGTTCAGTGAGCTAGTAAGGCTGGAAGAGATCAATTGGAGACAGAACTCTGTGGTACTTTGGCTAAAAAAGGTTGATAGGAATGTGGAGAACACTTATTGAAGACAGTATCACATTGCTAAGTTGTTGGTGGAAGGGACGATAATAGAGGATGAGAATCAAATCGAGGATAGAATTATTAGTTTTTGTGAAGACTTGTTTACATAAAGGGAGGAATGGAAACCCTATTTGGAGGGTTTGTAAAATCAGCTCGCTGCCGTTAGCATATTTAGGATTGCCTTTTGGAGAGGAGTTTAGGATGGGGTGCTGGATAGGATGTAGAAAAGGCATGCTAGGTGGAAGCAGAGGTACCTTTCAAAATAGGCTAGGGTCAACTTGATCAACAGTTCACTGTCTACTCTGCCCTTTTACTTTATGTCTCTATACAAAGCCATAAGCTCAGTTATCAAGAGACTAGAAATCTCTTTAATGTGATTTCTTGTGGGGTGATGGAGGAGAAGGCTTTAAGTACCATTTGATTGACTGGAAAACTATTTGTCTCCCCAAAGATGAAGGAGGTATTGGTATTAAAAACTTGAATCTGATTGATGAGGCTTTGTTGGGGGAATAGTTATGATGATTCACCCCCAGAGAGAGAGAGAATGTGGTAGAAAATTATCACTCAGAAATATGAGGTTGAATGGAGGGAGTAGAATACATTGGCAAGGAGCACAATTGCAGAATCAAGTCTTTGGATCAGTATTTGTAGAAGGCGACACAATTTTCAAAGATAATATCAGGTGGTAATTTAGGATGGTACTAGAATCAAATTTTGGAAGCGCAATTGGTATTCAGAAGGAGAGTTGGAACATCCCTATCCAGAGATTTTTAACCTTTCAGTAAACAAGGAAGTTACTATGGCAGAATGTGTGATCTCTAGGGGATTGGATTTACAAGGTGGCTAGGAGCTATGGAGGAATTTGCATGATTGGGAGATAACAAAGAATGCATAGATGCTGGAATTGATTTTTTTGAGGAAGCCCATGATGGGTGATGATGAACTACAATGGGTAGCTTCCAAGACAGGGAAATTCTTAGTTAAGTCATAAAAAGTCTTTATGTGGCAGTAGACAGATTGATTTTTCATGGAAGAGGATTTGGAAGGGAGGGTGTGATTCCTAGAGTGGCTTTTTTCATGTGGTACGTGCTACATGGAAAAATCCTAGCCATGTACTACCTCCAAAAGAGAGGGCTTGAGATATTTAATAGGTGCATCCTATAGAAGAGTCAAGAGGAGTCAGTTAATCATACGTTGATTCACTGTGAGTAGACAAGGGAACTTTGCATACTGGTGCTTACTAGATTTAAGGTCCAGTGGGCCTTCCCTAAAGAACTGAATGACCTTTTCTGCTCTTAGTGGGCCATCAAACAAAGAAAGCAACATTGGAAAGCATGGATAATTGCCTTCTTCTGCTTATTGTGGTTGGCATGGAGGAAAAGAAATAGAAGAATTTTTCAGAATGAGTTGCCTCCCTACAGGATTAAAAGTATTTTTTTTGTCTCAATTGTATAGTTGGATACATGGGGGTATGGATCTGGATATTGAATCCTTTGAGTTTTGTGGAAGGCTTGACTTGGTAGGGGATTTGTATATGGCATCTTCTCGATGCTTTTTGATTCTCTTCTTTTTAATTAATAAAATTCTTTATTTATTAAAAAAACAATATTCTAATTTTCAAAGAGAAAAAATTTAACCAAAAGTTTAGTAGTAATAAAATTACTATTTATAAACTGATAAAAATTAAAGCATAGTTTCCTTTTTTTTTTGTTTTGTTATATTGTTTTTGGTATTTCCTTCTTTGAAAGAGAAGGTTTATGTGTGTGTGTGCGCGCAAGTAAATATTGCTGCATATGGATTGAAGTCACCACACTTTTCTAGGCAAACGGGTAGCCTAGTCCATGAGATGCTTATCATTGCAACGTTTGAAGAGGGTTTAATCTACAGTCTTGTCCTGTGTTTCAAACCTGTGATGGTTAGATGTCAATAGAGCAGCCTTATCCTTAGACTAATGTAGTGTGGCTTTAATTGTCGTAACCTTGGTTTTCTGAGCGATTCAGTGGAGAACAGTGTGTTCTTTCTTTTTGCTTTACAATTGAGTCTTTTTGAGCAACAATTATGGAAATCAAAACCAGTATTTATACTCCAGTACTGTTAAATACTGTGCCATTTGGTGTCAGATTTTATACAAAAGCAGATGCGACAATCGACTAAATGAGATCACTGAAAGGACTTCTGCAGACAAACGCGAGGTACTTGTGTTTGCCTTGAGATTTTTTATACCTAAATCTTTTGGTACCGGCTAACAGGAACAACTTGCATTCCAGGTTGAGTCACTTGCGAAGAAATATGAAGAAAAATACAAGCAGAGTGGAGATGTAGCCTCTAAACTAACTATTGAAGAATCCACATTTCGTGATATTCAGGTATATCAATTATTTATTTTTGTTAAATAATGGTTGGTAACTGGTTTTTGCTCTCTGGCTAGTTTGAGTGCCTGTGGGGCAGTTGGTACTATTATATTGTGATTTATTCTAAACAAAATCATATTGCCCTAAATCCTTTGTAGGATAAAAAAATGGAGCTGTATCGGGCAATTGTCAAAATGGAACAAGAAGGAAAGGGTGACAGTTTTCAGGTATGTTTTAGTGCTAATTTCTTTCTTCAGGCCATTTGGGACTTGTCCGATTGCAGTTTTCTGGTGTCTACAGGTTAATGCTGTTCAGATCCAATCAGAACTGGAGGAGCTGGTGAAATCCTTGAACGATCGTTGCAAAAGTTATGGATTACGTGCGAAGCCAACCACATTGGTTGAACTTCCTTTTGGTAACTTACTTTTTCCACCGTGCTAATATTTTGGTATAATTACCAAAATCTCTCTAGTCAACTGCTTGCCTTAGTTGTTCACTATTAATGCAAAGTTTCAAAACAAATTATTTCTTATCTTTGGTATATGCGCTTACCTGTTACATTCAGATTGCAATCTTCTGAATAATTTTTCAACACTGGCATGAGATCTAAATATAATATTTAATTTTTGGTGTTTTGCTTTTCACATCCTTTGCCAGATAGTTCTGTCTGGTTATTGTTTTGAATACCTTTCTGAACCTTATGTTTACAGTTTACTTCAAGCTTATTATGGAATATAATATTGGAATGCGCAGCTCCTTTTACTAGGCTGATTAAAATTGTATATTTTAAGATTTCATGTTGATAAGTAAACGTTTCTAAGCATGTGAAGAGAAGGTAATCTTTTAGTCAAACAGGGTTCTGCGATTAATTTTTGGTCACCATATGCTTTCCTTTTCTTGCAGTTCTTATATGTTATAGTGATTTTTTGTTGTCTGGCTCCCAATTTCAGAGTGTCCAGATGGTTCATTGCTAATCAACAATTTTTTTTTTTTTTTTTTTTCTGTGGAAATTATGTATGTGAAACTGCCTCTTAAAAGTGCCTTGTTAAGCATATAGTTTATGAAAACATGCTTTATCATTTTGCAGTGCCATGCCATATTGGTAACAATCAATCTTGTTTCTTCAGTGGACACTCTCCTTTATATTGTGATACATGCCTGTCACTTTATAGCAATTCCTTCTAGGCAAAGTTTAAATGGTATGGAAAATACCATGAAGGAGCTGTGTGATACATGTACATTGTATCAACTATGGGGAAGCCAAATTAAGTTATGAGTTATGATGTGCTAGAAGAGAAAAAAGTTGAAACAGACTTGAAAACTTTCTTTCTAGCAAGCTGAAAGCTAAATATCAGTTTTTGTGGTTCCTTTTTATTTTTAGTGGTGTGTTTTGATTCTGTGTTAATAACTTATCCATCCACTATTTGTTGATTCTGTTAAGGCTGGCAACCTGGAATCCAAGCAGGCGCTGCTGATTGGGATGAAAACTGGGATAAGTTTGAAGATGAAGGTATGTCGGGACTTTGCATTTGGGACTAAGTGAACATTCCGTTTGAGCTTGTGGTGCTCTTGTGGGCATTTAGAAATGAATCTAATGCTCCCTTTCTGATTGGCCTAAACTTTTTATGAATTGAAAATTTTCTGGAATAGGGAATTGAAACTAAGATGTGTAAGTTGTTGCATTGTAATTTTGCTGAACTTTTGCCTCTACCAGGTTTCACATTTGTCAAAGAGCTTACTCTTGATGTGCAAAATGTTATAGCCCCTCCCAAAGCTAAATCCTCATCAGTTCAAAATAAAGCCTCTTCCACCAAAGATGGGGTAACAGATGTTTCGTCAACAAATGCTGATCAGAAGCCAGAGACACTGGCAAATGGAGGGGAAAAGAGCCCAGATAATGCTCACAACAAGGAGGGTATAGCTAGAACTCCCCCTGACATTCCAGCTGATTCCTTGGGGAGCCCTTCTCAAAAGTTTCAAAATTCTCCATCTGGAAAGAATTTCAGAGCAGATGGTTCACCTCATGCTACAGAAACCCAGAGGTGCAGTTGTTAATTTGAATCCTGTGTTTTCCTTTCCATCAGCAATCAATTTCTGTTGATATCTAAACCTTTGAATGTCTTGTGAAAAAGGGCTAATTCCTCCTATCCATCCCCAAAAAATATAAGTAATAATCTGTCTAATCACATCTTAAGAAAAGTGCTAATCTTTTGTTTTGTTCACACATCTGAATTTTCTATGATTTTACTAGTGCAGTGAACACGGGGATGGTGAATCTGTACTCTCTGGAGATAAAAAAATTGATGAACCAAGCTGGGGTGCATTTGACTCTCATTATGATACAGACTCGGTCTGGGACTCTAGTTCTGCTCCTACTAAGGTATATGAAAACTTCTTGATGTCTGTGGCTATCTATTTTGTCTGTGGACTAATTAGAGGCAGTGCAAGTGTACAACCATGCATGTGAAGCTTTGATCCATATTCCCTTGATGCCCTCTCTTTTCTTTGGTGTTGGCATGAGAATCCTTTGCCTGCATACATGGTTAATATTCTTTTCCTCTCAAAATAAATAAACTAAAACTAAAAAGAAAAAAAAAAAGGTGTTGATAAAGAAAAATTGTAGGAAAGTGCCAGGCCTGATCAATTTTTATTTATTTATTTTTATGACGAGGAGAATTTGCAGTCACTATCTTTTGGGTGTGCCCTTGGTAAACTCATCGGACGTACACAATAGTCCACAGACCATATGGATCTGGTAAACCCATGGAAAATTCATTTTAGGCTCACCCCCAGGGAGGAGCCCCCATGGGGTCGAACTTAAGACCTCTCCAGAGGAAGACTTAGAGTTATGGCCTGCTGAACCAGTCGGCTGGTTAGTTGACCTTATCAACTGTGGAATTCGTGTTTTGCCTATCAGTAGCTTCAACTTACACTATGATCGCCTAACCAATGCTGTTAGAGGCTTCCGTTTGGCCATACAAGGATGAGTTTTCTTTTCTTTTATTTTCTCAATTTATTTGTCCCCTCTCCTTATTTTTTTGATACGAGTCCCCTCTCCTTATTTATCCTTTATATGTGGAGGTTTCCACAATTTTATTACTTTTTAAGTCTCAACTAGTTTGGGCTATAGCTTTGTTGATTTGAGTTTTAATCCCCACTTGATGTGGGCTTTTAAGCTAACTTTTCTGGCCATTAAAAAGGCCAGGAGTTTTTGTCATCCCAACTTTTTCGGCTAAATAAGTTGGCTTTTGGAGCTAAAAATTTCTTAAAAACTAAAAAGAAAAAAGCTTAGAAACTTGGGCTTTCCATGTAATGGAGGGTTTAATGAATTTTACTAATTCACAAGATACCCTCACCCAATCAGCATAATACCAAAATCACCCATGTGATAGAACAACTTTTAATAAAATTTAAAATTCCATTTTATCAAAGCGTTAAGCTTTTGAGTTACACAATGAAACTTTAGAAGTCAGTGACTGAGACTAGGCTGAGATTTGTGACAAAAATATCAAAGAACCAATTTGGTTTTATGCCTTGTAGAAACTATTTTCCTAATAAGAATATTGATGGAAAAATATAGAGAAAAAAAAAAGGAAAGATTTTAACTTGATTACCATTGATTTAGAGAAAGCATGTGATTGTGTCCTGAGAGAAATTTTATGGTGGACATTGGAAGAGGTAGGAATACCCATAAAATATATTAAAGTGGCGATGGACATGTATAATGAAGTAGCCACTAGCGTAAAAACTATTGATGATGACACAAATCAATTAACAATTGGTTTACACCAATGATCCATTTTAAGCCCTTATCTTTTTGCTTTGGTTATGGATGAGCTTACCTAGCTTATTTAAGATGATATCGTTGTGTATATTGTTCACATATGATATTGTATTGATAGGTGGAACTTGATCCAGTGTTAATTAGAAGTAAGAACTTTGGAGGCATACTTTAAAGTGTTTTAGAGTGAGTAGGACTAAAACAGAATATATGAATTGCAATGTTGTTAAAAATTAAAAATACGAATGCGGGAATAATAAAAATTTGAGATCAAGAAGTGCCAAAAAGTAATCATTTTTGATAGTTTGGATCAATTTTCCATACGAATAGAGTGATTGAAGAAGATGTTGTTCATGGGATTTGAACATGGTGGTTAAAATGGAAAAAATGAAGATGTTAAGATGAATACAAGCTAATACAAGAAAGTTAGGGTAAAAAATTAATATATTCGAAAGAAAATTGAGGTCTTACTTATAGAAGAGAAGTTAAGAAAAGGTCGTTTAAGATGGTTTGGTCATATCTAACATGTAGGCCTAGAGATGTACTATTAAGGAAGAATGATTAGATCTAAGTTGAGGGTGTAAAAAGGGCAAAATATTGATCCAAGTGTACATGAACTGAAATTATGTAGAAATGCCTAATTTCAAATAATCACATGGAAAGATGACCACAAAAACATGACCCTTGATAGAAAGGAATAAAGAAAAATGATTCACATAGCTGACTTCAACCAGTTTGAGACTAAGGTTTAGTTGAGTTGAGTTGAGTTGAGATATTAATCTTATAAAATTTCTTATAAAATTTACTTTTAGAAATTTTATTAATCACTTATTCAAGTTTTCAAATGATTTTTTTCTAAACTTTCTACCGTTTACCTTCGTACAGATTTGTAGAATGCAATGGAGAATAGTTTATTGATTAGATATTGCTCTTAATAATCTGATGATTCCTGGGTTGGAAAATGGAGTTTGTAATAAAAGAAAAGAGTGTGTAATAAAAATGTAACTAGAACAACAAAGGCAGGTCCTTTGTTATTACTAAAGCAATGTTCAAGGAAATAGTTCTTTGATTGTTATTCCAGAAGGATTGTCGAGCGAGGGGTGGAACAGAGTTGCTGACCTTCCTAATGCCAATGAGTTTAGGGAGTCTTTCAAAAATTTCAATTATTTTTTCATACCGTGATGCTCTATTATCAGGTTTGAAAAATAGAGGCTCCAGCGTGAAACTCCTAAACACCTCTGGGTGAGATCACAAGCCACAGCTTGAAGTAGTTAACCACCTTAATGCAAGACTATGGACTCTGGTCAAAAGTGGTGATTTATGAGAGAATTATTTTCGATTACTGGATTTTTATCCAAAAGGCTATGTTGAAGATATGAAAATGAGATGTGCATCTGAGTCCCTTTTAGGCCATCGAATCTATCTTCTTTTCTAAAGACCTGGGCAAAGCAAACACAATTGTTAATTATGGCAGATGCTACGTAGAAGGGCCATACATTGTGATTTTACAGACCTAGAATCCCAAGTCCATTTCAATTAACATCATGTTCGTATTTAAAGGGGGATGGTTTTCCATTGATGGTCTTCCTTTCCATCTATAGAAACCAGAGGCTTTGTCTAAAATTGCAGACCACTGTGTCTGTTTAATTGAAATAGCTGAAAATACACTTCAGGTGAGGTTCCTCAGCCAGGCCAGAAAAGGTCCACAAGGTAGCAACAAGCTTTGTCAGTCCATGCCCAAGGTCTTAACTAATGGTTTGTCTCCTGGTTTGTCTTTGACGTCCAGGTGCAACGGCATTTCCAAATTTTTGATTGCCGAATTCGTAGTCAGCATGTTGATCGGAAAATTTCTAGTCACTGGAAAAAGACAACTCAAGTTTACTATCAGAATTCTTAGTCAGTATGTTGATTGGAAAATTTCTGGTCACTGGAAAAAAGACAACTCAAGTTTACTATCAGAGGTCTGGAAATAAAGGGTCAGAAAGGAAGTGGGTAGCACAAGGGGCATAAAATTGGTGGTGGCTCTGATTTGTGTGGTGGTGGCTCATGAAGATCGCAAAAGTTGTGGTTTTGGCCATTGTTGTTGATGGCTAGGGTGACTGCGGAGATTAAGGAAGAAGGAAAATATCAATTGGTGGTGGCATTGTTACTAGGTGTAAGGTCTTTAGGGGTTCGTCCACGGAGTACTGCTGGGTGATACTGGGCATGAATGGCAGTAGTAAAAGATTGGGAATGGATGTGCGGTGGCAAGGATGGGTTTGGAATGGCTGGAAGGGCCGGATTTGGCTTAAGGGCAGTGGTGGGACTTAATTTGGTTTGTCCAGATATAGTTCGTCGCATGGAGAAGAGAATTGAGTTGGATGGTAGGAACAAAATGGTTATTTTGTGCCGTCCATTAACTCTATTACATTACAAGGGGGAGTTTGTTACTAAAATTGAAAAGTAGGGATAGTTAATCTCCTTTTTAAGACATGAAGGCTCTCTCTCTCTCTCTGTAATAAACCTCCCCCTGGGGAAGTTAGTATAATTTTCCCTATTTTAATAAAATAGACTAATATATAAAGGGATTGGTTGAGACTAAGACGACATTGAGTTGTTGAGTTATATAAGGGATTGGCAAATCACATCCATCCTAGGGTTCTTATCCACTTCTTGCACAATAAAATTTAATTTTCTTTATTAACAGGGCCTTTGGACTTTAATCGTTCCAAAGATTAGGTTATAACTTTCATGCCATCTAGCTGCTTTGCCTATTCATTAAATTTTAAACGTTTTTGCAGGAAATGGATCATAATAAGTTCAGTGAAAGTTCGTTCTTTGATTCTGGTGACTTGGGTTTGCCTCCAATAAGAACAGATTCTTCATACAAAGACATCTACCAAAGGAAGAGCCCATTTGCTTTTGCAGATTCTGTTCCAAGCACCCCGCAGGCAGACAATCTGTTTCAACAGAAGAGCACATATGTATTTGATTCTGTTCCGAGCACCCCACAGGCAGATAATCTGTTTCAAAAGAAGAGCACGTACACATATGATTCTTTTCCGAGCACCCCACAGGCAGATAACCTGTTTCAGCAGAAGAGCACATTCGCATTTGATTCTGTTCCAAGCACCCCACAGGCAGATAACCTGTATCAACAGAAGAGCGCATTCGCATTTGATTCTTTTCCCAGCACCCCACAGGCAGACAACCTGTATCAACAGAAGAGTGCATTCGCATTTGATTCTGTTCCGAGCACACCGGTGTACAATTATAGCAACTCCCCACGAAGGTTCAGTGGAGCATCAGAAGAGCATGCGTTTGACAGCTTCTCAAGATTTGATTCCTTCAACACACACGACAGTGGATTTTTCCCGCAAGGCGAGTCCCTCACAAGGTTTGATTCCTTCCGCAGCACTGCAGACTCCGAATATAGTCAAGGGTTCTTCCCCCAACAAGACCCCTTTGCAAGATTTGATTCCTTCCGCAGCACTACCAGAGACTCTGACAGTAGTCATGGGTTATTTCCACCTCGAGATATTGCAAGGTTTGATTCTTTCCGTAGCAACGCTGATGATAGCCATGGTTTCCAGTCTTTTGATGACACAGATCCGTTTGGGTCAAGTGGGCCATTTAAGACATCACTGGAGAGTCAGACTCCAAGGAGAGATTCAGATAATTGGAGAGCTTTTTAGTGGAATAGTTCCTTCTCCTTGATGATCATTTTCTGGGCTCTCATCTGAAGAAGCTGCCCTTCAAGTGAGGTTTGTGAGTTTAGGTGTCATGATCTGGTTCTTTCACAGGGTATGAAGTATGTGCCAAATGAAGGGTCGTGATTTGTGGAACTAGCACGAAGGTCATTTCTGGATTTAGACGTATAATTTTGGCTGTTTGATTCTTTTCTTCTAGTTATCTGATATATATATATTGAAGAGTTCTTTTGTTTTGTTTTCCTTTTGTTTGAGGTTTTAAATTTGTTGTTATGTATTTCCTAGATGTATAAAAATATATACAAATGTACATTTTCAATGGTTTTGGAGTCCAGTTTGTTTGATCAGGAGTCGCTGGCGGCTTGTGTTGGCCGCCTCTATTTGTTTCATTTCAATGGTATTATTTTAATATTTCTTTCCTTTAATATTCTTATTCTATTTCTTTAGTATTGGATGTTGGGATCATCCTATCAAGAGCAACATTCGATGTACTAAATTTCTCCCAGCGTGGATCTCTGCTTTTTTTTTTTTTTTGGGTTGTGGTATTCTTTATGGCACACCTTTCTCCTAATTAGATCAAATTCTCCTCCCTTTTTTATTTTTGGGTTGTGGTATTCTTTATGGTACACCTTTCTCCTAGTTAGATCAAATGTTGAAATCAATTTTTGGGGCCCAAAAAAATATGAAGAAGTTAGGGTAAATATACCCCACTTTGTATTTTATTTGCTAAGCTTGGGTGAGCCAAATGATCTTGTACAAAGCTTTTATTAACTCAATGACTCATTGGAAGTTTCTGGTAGATGGTATTGTGTTGTGGGTACCTGGATATGGATTTTAATGAGTTGCTATGCTAGCTTGGGAATTGATGTATCTACTGCACTACCAAGTTACAGAAGGCAAATAATGTCTTCATCACCATAAAAACCGAATAATCACACACATACAAATGCTGTATAAAATTCAAAGGGTACCTACAATACATACACTTCGAAGAAAGCAAAAAAATTAGTAGTTCAAGCTCTTGGTTGCAAATATCTCCACCAAGGAAGACCAGGTCCCAGACGCAGCAAGAGCCAAACCCAAAACCACAATTCCAGCATCCAAACCCATCCCAGTCCAACCCAACTCATTCCTGTGCACCATCAAATGAAACAGAGCAGGCAATACAAACCCCAAAACAATGCAGACACTGCTCCCCACCAGTGACAAGAAGTCTGCAAAATTGGGAACCAAAAGGGCCACCAAGCTCACCCCCAAAACCACAGCCCACCTCAGCCAGATACGGTACCTGCTGCTGCTGCTGGCTTCACAGAACCACCACCTCTCCACCACCTCAAAAACTGGGTTCATCATCAGTGGGAAGGTGAAGAAGAGGTTGATGCAGAGACCCATCTGCACCAGAGTGCTCACCAAGCCCTGCCCAAAGTTGGTGGTGATTATGTCTTTGGTCTCTTCCCCAAATGCAAAGTAGCCCAGAACTCCAAATCCTCCATACATGAAGCAGATGAAAGCCATGGACAGACCCAGAATTTTCCCGAACTCTTGCTTGTCTTTCATCTCCGATTCCAGAGGCAAAACCATTCCAATCCCTTCAAATGCGTACACAGCTACGCCCATTCCATAGAGGAACACAGAAAGACCTCCAAAAGCCTGCAAAGCTGGCCTTCGTTGAAGGAAAATCACCAAGTCTTGGACCATCACCACACCCATGGCTCCCAAATCGACCACATCTGCGAAGATGCTCAGAGGAGCTAAATGGGTCAGCGTGGGAATTGAGTTCAGCCCCAGTTGGAAAGGGAAGCAACCCCAGATGAAGATTGATTTCAGAGGGAAGCCCCAAATTCTGGGGTTGGGGTCTGAGGAGTTGAAGAGGTGGGAGAGAGTGTTGCCGATAAAGATGAGGTAGCCGGCGCAGAAGCCGGCCTGGGAGAGGACGATCATGGCGTCGACGGCGATGCGGCCGGCGGGGCCGCAGACGGCGGAGCCGAGGTCGCCGAAGGAGGCGATCTTGGCAAAGCCGTGGTGGTGGGAGTCGAGTTTCCGGCGGGTGCGGACGAGAAGCATCATGCAGTGGTAGGTGAGGAAGGCGACGGCGAGGAGCGTGAGGGTGCCCATGGCCCAGCCGGTTCTCTTGAAGGTGTAGGGGAGGCCGAGGACGCCGGACCCGACGATGGCGATGAAGATGTTTGCGAAGCTCTTGAATTTGGAGGAGAGAGGTCTGGATTTGGTGAGGAGTGGGGTGGTGTCTCTGGGGGGAGATGGAACTCGGAGGAGAACGTCTGAGGATGAGCTATCCTCTTTCTCAATACCCATATTTCTCTATATATATATATCGATCGTGTTGTATGTGTATCAGAAAGAGGGGAGAGTGAATGAAGGAAGATATACGGGTTTTCTCTCAGATACCCTTCAGCTATTTTGTGCTGAAGGTTTCAATGTTTCAGTACATTGAATCAAACAAGCCCAACCGCGGATGCTCTGAAGAAGGGAGACAAGGATAGATGAGAGCGCAAGGAGAGGGGGGGGGGGGGGGAGAGAGAGAGAGAGAGAGAGAGAGAGAGAAAGAGAGAGAGATAGAGTCACTGCCACTGATAGGCGTGTGACAC
Organism: Vitellaria paradoxa; assembly: GCA_019916065.1. NCBI lineage: Eukaryota > Viridiplantae > Streptophyta > Magnoliopsida > Ericales > Sapotaceae > Vitellaria > Vitellaria paradoxa. The sequence goes on along the minus strand of CM034236.1, from coordinate 44,697,992 downwards.
GTGCAAGGTGCAACTCTTTTTACAGTTAGGACTTGGCTTAAAAGCGCATAAGAATTTGTTAATGAAAAAAAAATTAAAATTTTTTATTTAAATTATGATGAAAAATAAAGAGAAAATACATGAAATTTAAAAAATTAAAATTAATAAACTTAAAAATTAATATATTAATAAATGTCTTTATTTTATTACATTTTTCGAATTCATTTAGTCAGAGATATATATTTAAAATTTTATATTTCTTTCTTTTTTTATTTTTTTTCTTTTTTCACGTCAAATTCTCACTTTAAATATAGTTTTCATAATTTGTATTAACGTGTAAAATTGATAAAATATATTAAATTTAATTAAATTTGTATCTCATTGGGCGAAATTAATTGGAGGAAAAAAATTTCTGCAAAAAATGATGAATAAAGTACAATTTTATCAATTTTTCTTTTAAACTAGAGAATGGTTTAAGTCAAATTTAAAAAGAATAAAGTGTAATTACTCCTTATAATTATATATTTTAACAATATTAAATAGTATTAAAAAATGAGAGTTAATATTGTCACTCCAAAATATGCTTGTGGCACTCCATTATGAAAAAAAAAAATAGTAATACTGTAAGAAATTTTTTTATAAAGTAGAAATATCATTTTCCTAAAAAAAAATAATTATTATGACTTAATATTAGAATAATGTATGAAAGTATTTTTTTAATTGTTGTTTATTTAAGTGAAATGTGTAACAATATTTAAATTTAAAAAAAATTATATAAAAACTTTGCACCTCTTATTCAACAGTACAACCTAAAATGAATTTATATAAAAATTCATAAAACTAAGTGCATTTTACATTTAATAGGAATTTTTAATCAATTCTGCTTTAAAACAGGGTAAATATTACTTACTGTCATACAAGTTGTTTATAATTTATTATTCACAAGTCTTTTTTTAAAATAAAAATATTAGATAAGTAAAATATTTTTGAATTGTTAAATTTTATCGTATTAAAATGCAAGGGTATTACATTATAAAACGTATACACTAAAACGGGTATCACAAAAATAATAGTGGTAGTTTCTGGTAACTTTGATTCCCTCACTGATGGCTTGAACCCTTTCCACCAAAATTGAACACCAACATGCTCGATTGGATGTGGACAACTCAATGATCATGCTATGCAATCAGGTATTTCTCTTTCAAAGTCAAATCATTTTTCCATTTTAACCAAAAGTCTGGGTGAATTGGAGAACTCATATTAATAAGCCACCCCTTTCCAAGGAAAAACCAGCCATAAAACATTAGCCACTCTGTTTCTGGCTTCTTACTTTTATAGCATCCCTACCTCATTAAGATTTTACATGCAACAAATAGGAGCAGTGCTATACAACTAAAATTTTTTTATTAAAAGAATATACTAAAATGATGTGGCTCTTTTGTGAGCTAATGAATTCAAATGAAATAACTCATTAAAATATACTTTTATTACAAAAAAACACCATTATCCTCTCATTCTGGTACAACATTTTGGAAAAATAATTCTGGTAAAGGATCGTTTCTCAGCGAATAGAATCTAAATGCAACCATCAACATTCCTGGCCAAAATTTCAGGTCTCGAGGATCCACTTTACTAGGTTATGTACGCGGAACATATTCTCGTGTTCTAACCACATATTTTTCTGACTTAAGGACATAACTAATAAGTTCCATGTGTAATAGTCAGGCATAATACCCTTATCCAACATTTGCAGAGAGAGCAACATAGCCCTGTGGACATCTCCCTTTCTACAAAAAGCATCAACTAAAGGACTATAACTTCCAATATTAGGAGAGAAACCTCTTCCAATCATATCATCCATTAGTTTAACTGCACTCCCAACTTTACCCTGCTTGCAAAACCCACTAATTAAGGTATTAAACGTTGAGGCAACAGGAAAATAACCGCGGCTAACCATTTCATTCATCAGCTCAAATGCTTCCTTTACAGACCCCTGTTGGCAGAACCCATGGATCAAGCTTGCATACACAACAGCACTTGGAATACCCCCTTCCCAAGTCATCTGGTCAAAAACCCTCTTTGCATCCTCGACGCTGCCCTCCTCACAGAATCCCAGTATCCTAGAGCTTCTATCAACAGCTCTGGGAAACAGTTTCCCCATCTTAGTAAGGAATTCAACGGCTTCATTCCAACAATTTTCCCTGTACAAACCATAAATGATACTATTGTAAGGGTTAATATGGCCCCCAGATCCCCCCTTGTTCTCTTCCATCAATTCCATGATCTTGAACCCTTCTTCCGTTCTTCCTCCAATACACAAACCACTGATTAATGTATCATATGTTACGAAGTTCCAGCTAATTCCAGCTGTTTTCATTTCATGAAACATGTCGAGAGCTGAATCTAACATCCCTGATTCGCAGAATCCACCGATTAATACATTATATGTGTCTATATTTGGAAGGCAACCCTTACCCTCCATCTCCTTCAAATAGTGAAGTGCAAGTTTAACTTTCCCTGTCCTGCAAAAGCCCTTGACCAGGGTGTTATAAGCTACAACATCAACAGTTCCTCCCTTGCTCTCCACTCTTTCTAAAACTTCAATGGCCTCAGCAACACGGCCTGCATTGCAAAGGATCTCAATAACCTTTGTAACAGTGACAACATCAGGGACAAACCCATTCCCGAAGCTCTTCTCCAACAGCACAAGAGCTTGCACTAAATTCTCTTCTCGACAATATGCAGATATCAAAATATTAAAAGTAACTTCATTGGGTTTCTCCATTTCATTCATCAAGCTTCTGGCTCTTCCAACCTTCCCATTCTTGCAAAGAGCATGAAGTAGTGTGTTATAAATAACAGTATTGGGTGTCAAACCATGAGACTTCATCACAGCCAAAAGTTTGAAACCCTCATCAATTCTATTCGTCAGGCAAAGTCCTTTCATCAAGATCCCAAAAGTGTATTCATCACCCTTTACACCACAGCCCATCATCCTCTTCCTATAAAATTCCCTAGCTAAGTCAATATCTTCTTTCACAAGAACATCAAGAATCGAATTGAAGAGTTTCAAGGATGGGTTTTTTTCAAATTTAGATACCAAATCAACCACCTTAATCACTTCTCGAATCATTCGCGCGCGTCCAAGACCGCGGACAATTGTGACAAAAAGGTCCTCATCCGGGGGTGAACCAATTGAGCTAGGCATTTCGTCGAGCAGTTCCATGACGGTGTCAACTCGACGAAAAGTGCACAGCTTGTGGATCAAAGCTCTGTAAGTGGATTGCGAGTGGGCAAAATTGGGGAGCTTGGAAGCCCATCTGAAGGTTTGGAGGGCTTGGGTTGCTGATTTTTGTTCCAGTATGAGATGGGTAATGTGGTCATGGGTCGGGACAAGTGTGGTTGAGATGGGTTTTGAATGAAAAGTGAGAGCAAGTCCCTGGCAGATTGTTCTTCTTGACAAGAATTTCGGAAGTTTTGTGGGGTTGAAGATGTTGAGCATTTGATTTTCTATGTTAAGTACTGAAAGATGAGAGTTTAGTCGTCGTACTGATTTGCTTCTGCTTGCATCTGAAAATTTTGCAATTACACTGGAAAATAATAGGTTTTACAAAGGGAGATCTGGATGCGTATTATATATATATATATATATATAAAGAGGGGGGAATTAGGAGCCTCTGCGCAACGGTGCTTCCAAACCAGCGCGCCTTAGACCACTGCAGTGCTGAGGCACACACGGTAGCACTGGCGAGCCATCACGCTCCTGATCAGAGTGCTCTGAAATGTTATTTGTAATTCGAAGTTTGGTAATATAAAACGCTGCTTTTAGAAAGAAAAAATAAAAAATATATATATAAATAAATACTTGGATGGTAGTTTGTATCCAAAAAATATAAAAAATGTAAAATAAATCTCAAATTCGATCTTAATTCTAATTCATCTGGTGATTCTTTTTTGGCAATAAATTTTTCTTTATTTATGTTTTTTTTTTTTTAAGTACTTACTTGTGGCTTTGGAGTATTTAGCTTAGTTGAGAAAAAAAAAATTAACTTTTTTTTTAGTAACTAGTTAAATTTTAAAAGGTGCAAATTTAACTTTTTTAATAGTTAAGTTTTTAATTTTTTTTTTTAACATTTGACATATTTACCTTTTATAGTTTAAAAGAAATTTAAAATATAAAAGAGTAGTTTTTATTATTTCAAAAAAAGACAAAAAGTCAAGAAGTTAGAAGTTAAAAAATTAGTTAAGCTTTCAAACAGAGCCTTAAGATTAGAAACGCTTACCATTTTCATAAAAAAAAAAATTGTTTGATTTTAGATCCATTCACATTTTTTAAATTCAAAAAAATGTAAATGCATCGATTGTTAAATTTTAATCTAATAATTCCTAACCATAAGTCACTGAACTAGTATATAAACTTATGTCAACCCCCAAAATTCTTTTCATAATTTCTATATCAAAATATGTAAGGATTTTTCTTTATTAAATCATTATATTACAAAGATTTTCTCTAAATTATTATGATCTTTAGTGTTCTTGGAAGAATTCTAACCACTCTTGCTATTTATTTGGTGCTTTCATGTTGAAGCTGTTTGATGTCATTTAGATGATGATGATAACGATGATAATAATAGAGCTATATTTATAATATTCAGATGGTGCTACAAAACAGTATTACATGGTGTATATATATTATTTTAAATTCAAAATCTAACATAATTCACGACATTTTTTTTTTTAATTTTTGGAAGGGCCCCCATTTTCCAAAGAAGGGGTAGCTATGATCCTAACCACTAGTGGACAGCATGGCATAATAGCAAGAATTGTAAAATTTTGGCCCCTTCGGAGGTGGCCGAGTGGAAGTCGGGCTTGCCTTAAGAGCTTGAGCCTTTAGAGGTTCTGGGTTCGACTCTCCCACGGGTGTGGGTTACCGCTGTAATGGCGGGAGCCTAAAGGCCTCCTCTCGGTCGTGCCGGTCAGCCAGGGTTTGCTTAGGCTGGTTAACTCTCCAGGGGCCGTTGGCGGCTCGGGTCCTGGAGCGTGCTTCGCCCTGTGCGCACCCCAGTACGGGGTAGCGGCTGCGGACTTCCACGTACCAGAAGAAGAATTGTAAAATTTTGTACCCTTGAAGATCATAATAAATAACAAAACTTGAAAATTCAAAATGAAAAAAAAAAATCCTTCAGATGTACAGGGCTGTCTCTGGATTCTGGAAGAATCAGCAATTTCAAGCCATGAACAGGGGAGCCAGCCGGAACTCAGAAACCCACAACCCCCCAACCCAAAAGAAGAGGAGGAAGAAGAAGAAGAAAAGAAAGAAAGAAAGAAAGAAAGGAAAAAAAAGAAAAGAAATTGTGCAAACTCTCAACTTTTTTTTAGTCTGTACAAGCCGTTGGAACAATTCATTGTTTCAGACATCACTCAAGACACCCTTTAGAAGATCCAACCCTTCGGCCGAGATGCTCCTCCTCCTGTGAGACCTGGGCACCTCGATTCTGGGAGGCGGATTCGTGGAGAAACAAACCACGAGAACCGTCAGGTTGTCGCAGGTGTTGCGTCTCAGAGCTTCTCTGACAAGCTCTCTCGAGCACTTCTCGGGATCGTTGTGCAGCATGAGTTCCTTCCTCACTATCGTCACCGCGCACTGGCTGCTCATCACGTCCCACAGCCCGTCGCACCCCATGATCATGAACTCGTCTTCCTCCGTCAAGACGACCTCCTCCACCTCCGGCTCGGAGCTCAGTGGGTAGAGCGATCCTTTCGGCCCCTTCAAGTGCCAGTCTCCGAGAGCGCGTGCCACGGAGAGTTGTCCGTTGAGATAGCCGTCGTATATGACCCCGCCTAGTTTCTCGATTCTGAGTCTTTCGGATGTGCAGTTTGGTTTGTGGTCCTTGGACAGTTCGATCGCTCTTCCTCGTTTGCCGAGCACCGCTCGAGAATCCCCAGCATTAGCAATTAGCATTGTCCTGTGAGGGGACACAGAATTAAGACAAATACTAGATTGAAACAATGAAAACTGCAGTCGTAGAATGGGAAGTAATGCGGACAACTACCGGCGGAGGTGCAACCCCCTAAGGTAGAGTTTGGGAAGCAAAAAAAGTCAACTTTTTTTTTTTTTTGGGAAGAAAAAAAAGGTTTAACTTTTTAATAGTTAATTTTTTAATTTTTTTGTAAATTTGACATTTTTGCTATTTATGATTTAAAAGAAATTTAAAATATAAGAGAATAAATTTAGTCATTTTAGAAAAAGCCAAAAAACTGAATAACTAGCTATTCTTCTCAAACAAACACTAAGGGGGTGTTTGGTTGAAAAAAATTAGCTAAAAAGTACAGTAAAAATATAAAGATTTGATGTAAAAATGATATGTGACGAAAGTTGATAGGTTTTGGTTGGTCTTAACCAACCAAACACCCCCTAAAAATTGACTCTTTCAAATATTGTAAATAAACATGAGTGAAAAAGGCTCCAATAATAGCACAAAATCCACATAAACACATCCCAACTCTATTTTCAACCCAACTCTAGAAGTCAAAATCTCAACTTGAAATCAACTTCAACCCAAATTTCAATCGATAATGTGGAATCTTCAGAAAAATCATCGCAATGTTCTATATTATGGAGATATGTCACTCATCAGGTTGTTAGCACCGTTTGTTTCATATCTAGACAAATTAAATGTCAGTCATGAAGCCGCCTAATTCACATAAAATAAAAGAACAAAGTAGCAGAAAATTTTAAATGAAGGATGAACTGAACGATACTGATAACTGTCATTTTGAAATTTTGATGAGGGAAACTAGAAAAAGGCACATAAGCAGACAAAAGTGTTAAAATAAGAAGATGGAAAAAAAGAACATATGTGTTCTGTATATTGAAGTGTTTCTGCCCATCATATACAAGGGCCTATATATATATGCAAGAAGAAAAACCAACTCAAAACCAATTGGAAGAGAGTAGAGGCGCCCATTAGGATTTTAGGAAGTACTATTGTAACAATGTGAGATATACTACCCTAGATGCAGAATGGTAGGACAGAGCATGGAGAAAATCCATCCAAATGATTGTTGACAGATAACATCATGATAGTTTCTACGTTAAAAAATAAATAAATAAAAAGTGTCCTACTCCGGAATAGAATGCCAAAGACAGATCCATTATAAGAGAGAAGAAAAAAAAAAAAAAAAAAGAAAAAGGACTCCACGAAAATGTCACTTGCAGAAAAATCATTCTTGTGAGCTCGGAAGCTCGGAAAGATTCGCTAACACAACTTCAGTTTCTCACTGAAAAGAAATGGTTAAGGCAGATGCAATAGAAGATGAGAGGACTAATCTCACTCTCAAACGGCAGAAGTGTTGAATGCAAGCTCCCTAGGGACTGAGTTCCATTCCAGCAACTCACAGGGGGAAGTGTGGGAACCCCTCAACTCTGGACCAAAAGTATTGTTGTAATTTTTACAAACCTGTATCCAATGTCTGGAAGAAAATACTAGTCTCAGAAGGCATATACCACCGAAGAAACAAAGTAAGGTAAAAAAAATACGCTTACGGGTTTTCCAGTTAACATGACTGTTCAATGCAGTTATGAAAACCATAAAGACACAATTCAATAGCACCAACGAACGACACAACCAATTCTAATACTGATGCATCAACTTGGGCCAGCACTAACAGAATACAAAATTATCACTCAAAAGAAGTTTAGTTCCTCACCGTCCTAATAAAAGGGCAGTGAGAGCAGTGGTGCCTGAGGATTTATCAAGAGATTTTGCATCTGCTATCGCGTGATCAGCTTTGACAAAAGCATTCCTAATGGCCTTTTTTACCACAGTTGGGAAATGTGAATCCTCAACAATAAACTTGAGAATGTTATTTCTAGTGAATGATGCAGCATCTACCCCGCCATGCCCATCAAATACCTGTAAAATAGAAAACTAATCTCATCATGTGACTATAGAAAGCTGAATAATTCAGAGGAAAACTAGGCATGGAATTTCTGGACATGCTCCTTGAAAAGGCACTTTCTCCTTTGAATGTTTTCAAAATCACATTATATGTTAAAACTAGTAGGCAAAATGATCCAACAAAGATGCAAAAATGGTTAAAGATAAATAATCAGGCTAAACCATCTGATTTTTCTCATCAACTGAGATTAAGACCCAAAGAATTTTCTTAGATCCTGTTTTAACTTTAACAAATAAATTAATTAAATCAAAATTTTGCAAAGATGCACTTCATAAGTGATGGACTAAAACCATTTGCTACCAAATTATTTCCCTTGGATATCAATCGAAATAGAAATATAATAAACTGAAATTAATCCTGCACCCCATAAAATGCTCCTGGAGAAGGGAAATCCGACGATGCACCAAGATGTTCCCGAAGATTATCCACGCAGATGTACTCATCTTCCATGTATGTTTTTGGTCCGATCTCAGAACTGCTTCCTGAACGAAAAACCGGTAATAACCCAGAATTCTCACCCGCTGGTGACTTTGAGCCAATAATACTGATAGTTGATACCTAAACACATGGCAAGCGTGGGAATAATTAGTCAAAGTTTTGCTTCAAAACACAGAATTACATACTACAAACTCCTATCAACTTAACAAATGCTTTAAACAACTAAAGGAAAATAATAAAGTATTGCAAACATGGCAACTGCAGAAATAGAAAAAATCCCTATTGCCTTTCCATATGAAACTCTGTTTCAATATATTTTACTGCAAAATAAACTATATAGAAATGTTATAGTCCTGTTCTAATTTGGTTTGCTCAGTGGTTTGATTTCAAACGGGGCATTGAGTTTTACTGTATCCTTGAAGCTATTCGTATAATCCCTATTTACACAGAAGATCAATTGTTAGGCGCGAATTAAGCCGTTAAGTGGATTTGCATCACACCTTGAGAGTTCCTTTCCTTATTATTTCATAGCTTTTTTCTAATAACTAATATATATATATATATATCAATCCTACATGGGACACATTTCCCCTTGCTGCAGCTGCTGTTCTTCTGTGCAATTCACTACATATTAAACACGGCATATTCAGCCCTTGAGGTCTCAATTTACTTAACATACATAAAGGCTTGCTTTGTCAAAACAACAATGTTTCAGAAACGTCAAAAATGAAACTTAACCTTTCAAACACTGACTCCAACATTGGATCCCTATTCCTGATAGAACTGCAATCACACAAATTGGGTTGCAATGGAATTTCAGATTCAACTCACCAATTCAGGTGCACCAGCGAGCATTGCTTGGCTCATGCTATGTCTCATGACCGAGAGGCCCCTCGGAGGCTTCCCAGCCTTAGCTTGGGTCGTATTATCCGATGATGTTTCTGGATCATCATCTTCCATGGCACACACATTTTCTTTGCAACACCCACTGTCTGATACACTCTCTGTGCCTGGAGCCATTTCAACCCCACCTTGCAAAGGGATTAAATTCATCAATCCATAAAAGCACTAACAAAATTTCTTACAACCAATTGATAAAAAATAACCACCCAACCTCTATCGAGGCATCCTCTTTTTGGTCTCTCTCTCTCTCTCTCTCTCTACCAACAGATCAGCAACAGCCCACCCATTTTCTGATTATAAGGTACAGAGACAGCTGTCCAGCTATTTCCTCGACCCACAGAACAAGAAGCCGTTTTTTTTGGGCACCGACACATTATAACTATCTTTCCTCGTGATTTTACCGAGAAACAAAACAGACCCACATGCCAAAAACGATTGAATTTGGCCAAATCTGGATCGAATTTATTTATCAAACCCGCTAAACAGCTCGTGGATTCGAGAAAGAATCAAATTTTGGAGATTCAAGCAGAAATAGCTACAGAGCGTATGAGATCATCTGAGGAGGAGATGATCAACTCAAATCAAAGCATTTGTAGAGTAGAAAATGGAGGGCCGTTGGGAGCAGTCGAAGTTTTCTGTAAGTTTGTGTGTATGGCTTTGGGTACGACTGGCGATCCCACGTTTCCCGGTCGTGATTGAAGGGGGTTGGCATTGTGGGTTGTTGACACGTGGGCAGCTTTAGGGTGGAAGGTATTCTAGTTGACCGGATGGCCTTGCGTTCGGCTCAAGGGCGGGCGTGCACTGCTCACAATTTCCAGTTTTTCCCTTTGCTTTTCGTTGTAAATGTTGCATTTCACAAATTGCACATTGCCAATTTATACTAAAAATCTCACTTAACACTGTGATTTCAATCGTCGTTCCTATATTTAAAATTTATTGCAACATAATATTTTTTTAATTTTTATTCAAGAATTTTTATTAATTAATCACATAATAATTTCTTAAAGAATTTATATAGCAATTGCATCATGTCGAGTGGAATCTTAACGCATTCGAACTTGATTTTAATGAATTTTCATTTAAGAATTTTTGGTTAATTAATCACATAATAACTTGTGCCAAACGAATTTTTGAAATTATAATGACCTAATAATCGTCTTTTAATTATAAAATTAAGAGGCAAACTATTTTGAAATAATTTACTCGTAAATAATAAAATTTATTTGTATGGTTCAACAACTTAGTATTTATTAGCTAGTAGGTCTCTTTTATAAGAAACAAAACTTGAAGTTTTACACGTAATTGGACAATCCTCTTTTATAATTGATAAAACTTAAATTTTTATATATAATTAAAAAATGTGAAAAAAATACAAAATGAAACCGAAAAGTGTTAAAATGTTTTTTGAGCCAGCTCGCGAGTTTCCAATCGACCTGTAAACTTTTGAACCAAATAACTTAAGTCTCGAGCTTATCTTGAAATCTAATTAAGTTAAAAATTCAAACTAGAGTTTGGTTTGAATTGAGTTTAAATCGAGCTCATATCGAGCCATTATCAAGCTAAACTTAAATAGAAAGTGAATACTTTGATTTAATTTCACCCCTAGTTTTGTATAAGTAAGTCTATTTGCACACTCTATTTTAGTTTTTTATTGATTGAAATTACACAATTGCCAATTTTTTATCATATATTTGATGTAATTATAATTTCATAAATAATTTTACATAAAAATTCAATCCAAAGCATTATTATAATGCCATAAATGCTGTTATTTTTTGATAAAATTTATTTTTTAAACAAAGGCACTGTTTGGCATCTCCAAAAAACAAAAAAAAAAGCCTCTAAAAACTTTTAAAAACTTCTATCACATCAACTTTTTTATTTCATTGCACGTATTACGAATTTATAACTTTTCTCACGTTATCTCATTTTTTTCTCATTTTTTATCACTCCAAACACACACAAAATATAAAGAAGACAACTTTTCAAAATATTTTATCTTTCTAAACTCTTTTATAAGCGAGCAAATTATTGCTCAACTTTTCAAAATATTTTATCTTTCTAAATTCTTTTATAAGCGAGCACATGATTACTACTTTGATTTTTGGGGGGGGAAAAATCACTTTTGACATATGAGTAACCTCACTACGTTAAACCGAATACCATGAGATATAGAAAAAAAAAAAAAACCTCACCCCATTAAAAAATTTTCAAAATTTTGGATTTAATAATGTAACATCCAATAATGGGTAAGGAAGTACAAGAAGTATATGAAAGAATTTTGAAGAATCCTTAATTCTTAATTTTTCTCTTAACTCTAATCTTAGAAAATCTTAATTTAAACTTCTTATAAATGCACAATACGTCCTAAACTATATATACAAAGAAACCATAGGCGAAACTGGCTTTTAAAACATAGTTCAAAAAACTATCTGAATGACACTCGTAAGAGTAATCTTCTCATGAGCTTTCACCGAGGTCTTACAACCTTTTTTAACGGCCAAAACCTTAAAACAGGCCTTTTGGTATTTTTTTGTGAACCATAATGGGCTTCCAGCGAGTTCTAGCGCTCCTCGCGAAGTGATTGTACATCGTTGTATCACATGAGCAAACCCCCCACATCCCAATTTTCTCTGTGTTACCACAAACTAATATGAATCTAAACAGACAAATGTCTTGTTGCACTCCGCTCATTATACTCAGACATCTATTTATTTTTCCGTTTCAGTGTAATGAGAATAAATTATAACTTTAATAATTTCCACTTTAATAAATACTCACCTCTTAAGAAACTAAATATTGATAACTCTACCTTAAACACTTTAAATTTAGACCGTTTCTTATCTTGCGATTAAAAATATGAATCAAGTTTAGATAATACTTAAATTTATTGCGGTAAGGGATTTTGTCAGTATATTTTTAGCGTTGTCCGAATGAATGGCAGAATTTATCCGCGGTAAAGGTTTTTTTCCCCTTTCCATCAACCTTTAATGGAATGATAAAGAAAGACCCAGTGGATTCCATTCCAATCAACTTTATATCTTTCCTTTTTCTTGGTAATATTAGCAAGCCGACTAGGTTAGTCATTAGTGTTATTATCAATTACATCACCCACCAACCACTAGCCTTGTTGCCTTATTTATTTGATTGCCGCGCAATCCGTCTTCGCTCATATAGAAATAATAGAAGGAAGGTTCACATTAATTTTAATGCTAATATAATAATGTTAAAGTCGAAAATTATTAAATTAAAATTTAATAATTTAAATATATTAAATATAAATATATTTCAATTATTAAATTTTAATTTAACAAATCGAACATCGCCGTCAAAACTGACATTAAAAATAATGTTAGTTCGTAAAATCTAATAATAATTCCCCACTCCCTACACTAGCTTTCCCCTCTTTTAACCACTTAGGTTCATGTTTATAATCCACGTACATAGCCCGCTAACCCAGCTAGGAAGAGGCTGCCTTTTTTTTTTTTTTTGAAGAGTAACTATTGAAATATTTTTGGTTACACGTATTAAAAGACAGATGCATTAACACCAACAAAATAAAATTTTCTGCAATAATGTCAACTTTTTTTTTTTATATTCCAAAGAAGTGTTTGGAGTCCCAAAAACTATTTTTTTTTTTAGCCAAAAATTGCATTCTTGAAATTGATAAAAATTATAAAAAAATAAAGTAAAATTAATAAAAATTAAAAATTTTTTTAATTTTGTTTTAAAATTTCAAATGTCACCCAAGTGTGTGTGTGTATATATATATATATATAGTTGATGTCAATATTATCCTATATTGACCTGTAACCTCAATATAACCTTCCCAGTCATACAATCGTTGTCATTTTTATTTTTTTATTTTTATGTACACGACCATGTTAGAGTCCCACCCCCACTAGATAGTATCGTTTTTTAATCTTGAAATATTATCAGTATAAATATTTTTTTATGTAAGTAAATTCTAAAATATAACATTTATTTATAATTTTTATTTTTTATACTTTGTTAAATTACAAAATAATCATGCTATATTATAATGTGAATGCGTAAAAAAAGAAAAAAAAATACACAAACAATGCATCAAAATTAACATTATAATTAAAAGTATATTGATCCATTAATCATTAATGGAATCATAAATTTCAATTAGAGGGGGTCAAGATAAAAATAAAAAAAGTATATAATTAAAGTGTCACACCTCAAATTCTACAACTTGGTGTGTGGGCTAACAAAAATATAACCTCACATTAATCACATAAACACATGCCTAATCAAATCCATCAACTCACTGGAGCAAAATAAAATCATTTAAAAGACAAAATATATATATATAGCCGTGAACCTTGGTATGGCAACAATGCTATAAAAAATAATTATAACAACGCTCAACCCACCCATACAACATAATAATCAAAAGTATGTAAATTATATATAATAAACCTCAACTGCTAGGGGTACAAAAAAGAATATAATCACTTAAGCCCCAAAAAGGGTAGTCGAGTTAGTTCGGATGGCGGGCTGAAGGGCCTGGAACCAATAGGTCCCGGGTTCGATTTCTCTTGGGGGCAGTCCTTCCTCTAATTATGGAGGGCCATCTAACAGTTTTCTCGGCTGAGCCGGTCAGCCAGGGCTTGCCTAGACTGGTTTACCTCCTCGTGGTTCTTTACCGGTTAGGGCCAGGGGCGGGCTTCACCCAGTGCGCACTCATGGGTAGCGGCTGCGGGCTTATCCCCAACCCCAAAAGAATATAATCACTTAAGAGAAAACGTATCAAGTCAAAAAGAAAATATAAAGGGTCTAGAGTTCTCGAGTAGATGTCTTAATTTGGGAATCATCAGCAGAACCTATGACAAAGTCTATAGAGTAGGAAGCATAAATCTATTAGTGCTTATTATAATTATAACAAATATATAGATGTCCTAACATATTACTATATAATCGTAATCCATATCACTTAAATTATCTCAACAAATAACACATTAAAATAATCAGAAGTCTAAATTTCTTTGTCTTATCAATTTACATTTTTTTCAATATCACATTATCATGTTAACAGTATTTAAAAATCAATATATATTAGCGGGTCAAATATTTTGCCAATTGAGTTAGTGGCCATAGAATTTAACTCAAATCACACATTCAATGCCTGCCTCATATAACCTTTCCACAAGGTGAATAATGCAAATCAGCATCTATCACTTGGACTAAGCCTCAGGAGTGAAAATACACACTAATCAACTTTCATCTCATTTTGTAGACTATTAACCTACCGGACGTAAGTCATCAATTCTTGTACAAATTTTAAAATTTTCAACCATTGAGTATAAACATATCCTATATTTACAATATCTTTGCATCGAAAACCTAAAATTAATACTTAATATATACATATGCACACCCACATATATATCAATACTACGATATATCATTGTTTAATTTTATTATTATCTCAACCTATCGTCCAATGAGAGTAATCCCATTCCATTCTTATTCAATTCAAAACTTATCCTGTGGGTAATTAATATAAGTTTTATCAGTAACTGTCAACATAATCAATCATATCAATACATTTAAACACACAGTGCAGCAAAAGATCTAGGCATCAAGGTGATGTGCACAAGCAACTAGCACAGTCATGTGCACTGAACAAGTGGACCAGTCAGTCATGTGCTCGATGTGAACCCCGAGCCGCATGAAGCAACATAGCCAGGGGGTGTGCATCTTACATGTGCACGTGACAAGTTCCCACTGGCATGCACGAGGTATAACGTAGCATGCCCACGGGAAGGAAAAAAATTTACAAGCATCCGCACGACAAAGTTATTACAACACTACTTCACCAAACTTTGTTTCTAAGTTTCCAATTATTTCACACTTCAAATTTTCTTATGTAATACTACAAAACAACATATTAAAAATGATCATAAACAAGTTTCATGCTTCAATTTATAAAATAGAACAAATGATTTAGCAAAAAGGTAATTAGATTTCATTTTTTTTTTTAGCATATATCATCTTCATTAACAATCCCAAAATCAAACCATCACATGGTACAACTATATAATAAAGATCCACACAAGTTGGCAATAAACTTTAATATATGATACCAAAGTGATAAGAACATCTCTGCCTCAAACCGAACGAAGAAGGAGAGAGATAATCTCAGCTGAGTCGGTCAGCCAGAACTTGCCTAGGCTGATTTACTTTTTCGTAGTTCTTTGTTGGCTAAGGCCACGGGGAGGATTTCACCCAGTGCATACCCATGAGTAGCGGCTGTGAGCTTCTTCCCGACTCCTAGAAGAAAGAGAGAGATGAGAATGAAGGTGATGGCAGTAGTGTAAATGAAGACCGGGAAGGGAACAACACCGCCAACAAACCAAGCTCTACTTCGGGAAAGCACCAAGACCACACCAAGAACTCACGAATCACCACAAACCAAGATCAACTCAAACATAACAAACCCGAAATTCAAAACCAGCTCAAACCCTCACATTTTTCTTTCTAAAACTCTCTTATCCAAACACGCACATGCCCAAATTTGAAAATGGAGAAGAAAGGAAAAAAGAAATGAAATAATGGTGACATTCAGTAATGGGATGGTAGGATGGTATAGTGAACATGGCTTAATCCAAACCAAACAAATCGACAACCAACCGAAAAAACAAAAAAGAGCAGGTGAGCTGCCCAAGAACACAACCCAATCGAATGCCATACGCATGGGGAAGAATTTGGTGTGTGCACGCCACAACTCAGACAAGCTGTGAGAATGGGAAGAGAGCATACGTGCACATGACACAAAGATAAAAATACTGATTTTTTTTTTCTTTCCTAAGACATGAACAAGACCAATCACACACCCGAACACAACTAAAACAATGAATAAAATAATTATTAAACTCTTAAAATACATAAATATAATGGTATATATGATAGGAAAAGGAAGCTATACGTTAGTTTTTAAAATAAATATGGTTATCTTTTCGGGTCAATTCAGACTTACAAATTAAGAGGATCCCAAAATTCAATTCTTTGCCATTATCACCCCTTTTCTTTTTTGTTTTAATTTCCTTTTAACAAAAGTTCACGCTTTTCTTGCAACGAAGGGCTCTAATTTTAGTTCGAGACGTTATGATTGTTCCATGACCCAAAAAATATCTCCCCTCTGAATGGGCATATTTCTTTTTATTTTATTAGTCTTATATATATGCTGTGTTTAGTGCACAAAAAATTGATAAAAATCTCAAAAAATTTTTGAAAATCTCTATAAAATTTTACACATTCCCATCTTCGTAAAATTTAAAAAACATTCAATATCTTTAAAAAAAAAATCGATAACTAAAATTTGTTTAGTCAAATAGTAAAAAATTTTTCACTATTCTCACTATGGACTCCCAAACTACTAGATGACACTGACTTTGACTATTTTTTGTGGCGTTTTTAAAACCGTTCCAAAGAATTGTAGAAACCATTCTAACGGAATCGTGCAGGCAACTTTTGTCCAAACAGTTTTTATAATCCGTTTGGAGTCATGATTACCTAAAATTTTGAATCCATTCAAACGGAAATCCGATCTGTTGGAACGAAATTTTACTATTCATCTATAAAAAACGCAGTTTGAATAGTGTGCATTAAATACAAAAAATTTTTCTAAACCACATTTTATCTCATTTTTTTTTACTTTTTGGTGCGTCAAACGCAGTCATAATATATAAATAAGGCAGCAACATTAAGGCTGGAGCTGAGAAGTGCCAAGTCTTAATCACTAGGTCTAAGAACGTCTAACCTTAATTTCTTCATTTAGTAAAAAGTTATTTAAATATATATTATTATCTATTTAATAATATTCTACATCAGATTGAAAACATGCAAAGATTTTTTTATTAGAAAGAAAAAAGTACGGTGGCAGCCCACACTTCACAATTGCTCAATGATATCAGCCCACACGCGACAATATTAAATTACACAGTTTTTCCATGATTTGGACAAGCATATGTAGATTTGGATTCACTGCTGGTGCAATGGCATGGTGGTCCTAGCTTGTGCGTGCTTTCTAAGTGTAAAATGTTAATGAAAGTCACTCAATCGAACTTTCAAAGTGGTCCATAATGAGGAGGCATTCTGGCTTCAAGCATTATAAAATGTTAACGCAAGTCAATCAAACTTTCAAAGTCGCCCATAATGAAAATGCATTCAGGGTTCAACGTAATGTTTAACTACTATTTGACACCTGTCTAGACATACTTATAATAATTCCATCAATGTCTAGAATATCATAATTAAGAGATCATGACACCATCTCTAATCTTATAATATTAATTTCGTCTATTTCTAGATACATGTCAAATACTTAAAAAGTTCTCGAGGTGCACAAATGAAATATATAGAAAAATCTCACAAATTTGGATTTATTTGATTTGTTTTCTTATTTTTTATTTTCTGTTTTTATTTTTAATTTTCTGTTTTACGTGCATTTGTCATTTTGTCTTTTTGAAAATAAGGGAAACAGTTATAACGCATTTAGTCACTTGTATTTTTAAATTTTGTTTTAAAAAACAAAAAAATGAATTTACATATAAAATAAAAAATTATTTTGAGCGTTTTCAACTTAAAACAAAGAAAATTTAAAAATAAAAAATAGAGTATTTTTTATTTTCTTGTTTTGAGTATAAAACAGAAAATAGAAAATTAAACCAATTGTTACCTTAGTATTTTATTTTGCTATCAATATCATAATAACTTGTATGTATTGATGTTGAAAGCTTTACTTAATCAATAAATTAACACCCCAATTTATTAAAAAAAAAAAAAAAAACAGAAAGAAAGAAAAGAAAAAAAAAAAAAGAGGAAGATTGTATACATTTTGTTTGTGCATGCAGCATGTTATCAAATTCATCAAAACCTCTAATTATAAAATATCAATAAAAATATAACTTTCCCTTTGACGTGGTATGGACAGTAAAATGAAATGCACTAAACACCCACAGTACTGTTGGTGGTCGAGGAAAATGAAAGCAGCAATATTATATTATTATACTTTCCATCACTTTTTCACCTGTTTTCTACTGTAAAATATCCTCAATTGGCTGTTTCACCTCCTGTTAGAGATTCTAATCTATCATCAGGCTCCTTCATAGCGAGTATATGTACCTATACACACTCCTATTCTTGTCTTTTACACTACCACCACCACCACCACCGCCATCATCTTCTTCTTCCTCTCTCTCTCTCTCTTTCTTTTTTTTTTTTTTTTTCTTCCTGTAAATTAATTTTGAATTAAAAGAGTTGAAAAAAGCAATTGAGGAGGGGAACTGGAAGGTATTTATGAAATTTAAGTTAGCGAAATGGTTTCATTAAAAGAGGAGAGAGAGACCAGAGTTCTGCTTGAACTTTTCTAAAAGTTGAGCCACCAATTGTTTAAAATCAATTTGACATGAGGATCATGTTTATTGCTTGATTTTTGGTAGTAATTGGACTGTGGAACCCCATCATCAAGCTGTTTTCTTTGTCGGTATCCTTTTGTCAAAAATGACCCTTTTTGTCTCTTTGCTTTTGACAAGTAAATTTATCTTTTTATCTTTTATCATTTTTCCTTTTTTCAGTGGCTCTTGTTTTTATCTTTTTTCCTTGTTTCCTTTTCCCAGTGGCTCTTCTTTGGGGTCGGAATGGATGGCCTATTCTTAACTCTGCTCAATCCGTGAGTTCTCTATCCCTTCTCACTTGTCTCTTTTCAAGCTTCCACAGATCTCCTCGCCCTCCAACTTCTTCTGCACCAACTTTTGACTGCTTCTTGGTCATTCTTGTTTTCTACTTTCCATTTTTCTTTTTCCTTTTCTTGCTATTAACTTTATTCTTTAGTTGATTATTAGCGCATAAGATGGATTTCCTTTCACACCTAGTGGCTAATGCTATTATGGGTAGTTGTTGTTTTGCAACTTCTGGCAAGCGTTATGTGTGTTTGAATTTATGTTCCGATGAAACTTGTTAGTTCTCATCATTGAGCTTGACAGAGTTTTGAGCCACTGTTAATAGATTCTAGGGCTGCAATTGTTGTTTTTTTCAGGTGCAGTATGTATATTTCTAGTTTTCTTGCTAGTTCTTGTTGTGGAAATGAGTTCAGAGATTGAGTCTTCATAATGATATTGTTATTTGTTTGTTTGTTTGTTTATCCTAACAATCTTCGTTTACTGTTCTTGAAATGTTCTTTTTAAAATGTGTGGTTAGATATTTCACGAGTTTTGAGTAAATTAACATGTCTCTTTAATCATTTTTCCATTCTGGAAATTGGAATTAGCAGCCAAAACTTTCATATTAAACTGGGTTCTTCTGTGTTTTTCAACTTACAGATTAAAGTTGGGGTTTGTGATTAACCAGTTCGCCATGAATGCTCTATTTTGGGTACTGGTACTAACGGTTTTCAACAATGGACATGTTTCTAATGGAGTTGGCGCAAATTCTTCCAAAAGGCCTGAAGTAGTGAACATTGGGGCTACATTCACTTTTAGTTCTGAAGTTGGTAAAGTTGCAAAAGTTGCCATAGAAGCTGCAATTGAAGATGTAAATTCCAATCCAGCAATTCTTGGAGGAACCCAGCTGAAAATGGCTATGCACGATGCCAATTTTAGTGGATTTATGGGCATTGTTGAGGGTACACGTGAACTTGCAATTTATTTTTATTTTTATTTTTTCTTCATCTACAGACTTCTACTTCTCTTCTAGACAGGTGACACAGAACCACAATTGTGATTATAGTCTCTAATCTTTAATTTTGTTACTGATAACAGCTTTACAGTTCATGGAGGGTGATACGGTGGCCATCATTGGACCCCAATCTTCTGTTACAGCTCACGTGATTTCGAATATTGCAAATGAGCTCCAAGTTCCTTTATTATCCTTTGCAGCCACAGACCCAACCTTGTCTTCTCTTGAGTATTCATTCTTCGTCAGAACAACACAGAATGATCTGTTTCAGATGGCTGCAATTGCAGAGATTGTCGAGTACTATGGATGGAGAGACGTAATTGCAATCTATGCAGATGATGATTTTGGGAGGAATGGGATAGCTGCACTAGCAGATCAACTTGCTGCAAAACGTTGTCGGATCTCTTATAAAGCGCCTTTAACTCCTGATGCTAGCCGAACCGAGATCACAGATGTCTTGGTTAAGGTGGCTTTGGCAGAGTCCCGGATTCTTGTTCTTCACACTTATTCCACTTGGGGTCTTGATGTGTTTTCTGTGGCACAATATCTTGGAATGACAGGCAGCGGGTACGTCTGGATAGCCACAAATTGGCTCTCTACTATCCTGGACACCAATTATCCTCTTCCTCAAGAAAAAATGGAAAACATCCAAGGAGTTATTACGTTGACAATGTACACGCCAGATACTGAACTGAAAAGAAACTTTGTTTCTAGGTGGAAGAACTTGACGACTAACCTAACAGTTAATGGACCTATTGGGTTGAACACTTACGGTCTATACGCGTACGACACAGTTTGGATTCTTGCACATGCAATTGATGCTTTTTTCAATCAGGGTGGAAATATTTCCTTTGAAAATGATTCGAAATTAACTGAGCAAAATGGAGGGGATTTGCATCTTGATGCAATGAGCATCTTTAGCGGAGGGAAATTATTGCTTGACAGCATCTTGAAGGTAAATTTGACTGGTTTAACAGGGCCTATCAGGTTTGCTTCAGACAGGTCCCCAATTCTTCCTGCATATGAAGTAATTAACGTGATTGGATCAGGTGTTAGAAAGATTGGTTACTGGTCCAATTATTCTGGCTTATCAGTTGTGCCTCCAGAAACTCTCTATAGGAAGCCACCTAATCGTTCCGATTCAAGTCAACAACTAAAAGATGGTGTAATCTGGCCTGGACAAACAGCACGGAAGCCCCGTGGATGGGTTTTTCCAAACAATGGGAGGCAAATGAGAATTGGAGTACCGAATCGAGTTAGTTATCGTGAATTTGTAGGACTAGTGCCAGGAACTGATTCGTTCAAAGGGTACTGCATCGACGTTTTCACTGCTGCCCTGAACTTGCTGCCTTATGCAGTCCCATACAAGTTAATACCATTTGGGGATGGTAAAACAAACCCAAGTGCCACTGATCTTGTGCGCCTAATCACAGCGGGTGTAAGATTCCAAGTTTTGTGTTTCAACCTTAGAATGTTACTTGCTTTACGTTTAATTCTTCTGTTCTTCTATATAGGTCTATGATGCGGCGGTTGGTGACATTGCAATCATCACAAACCGAACGAGGATGGTGGATTTTACGCAGCCGTATGTTGAGTCTGGGCTAGTCGTGGTGGCACCAGTTAGGAAGTCCACCACTAGCACCTGGGCTTTTTTGAGGCCATTCACTCCAAGGATGTGGTGTGTCACGGCTATCATTTTCCTAATTGTTGGAGCAGTTGTTTGGATCTTGGAACACAGGATCAATGATGAATTTCGTGGCCCTCCTAAGAAACAACTTGTCACTATTATATGGTAAGTACAGTTCAATTATACTAGCTAGGACCCAGCAGATTCCAAATTACTATTTTATTATTGCAAATACATAAGTTTTGGTGCACTTCGATGTCCATAGTTCCCTTCACTCGGTACATTCTTTTCATTTTTAACAAAAGACCAAAGTTACATTGATGAGTAATATATTTTCAAACTACAACAAGTTTACAGCACAGCATCCACATAAAGCTTTTTTTTAGAGATCTTCGAATGTAAAGTAAAAAAAGTAACTTTATATATTCTTTATTCAGAAACACTCTACATCATCTTCTCTAAACAATTTTCTATGATAAAAAATATATAACGACTCTCTACATTTGAAAAGCAACTTAGAGTTTCTCTAAATAAAAAGTGGGTAGAGATGTTGATGTGAGACTCTTTTTTCAATTCTCTTTCTATTTTAGAGTAGAGAATGAGTTTAGAGTAACTTATGTGGATGCTCTTAACTTGTTCTCGAGTTTGAACCATACCTTGATTGCTTATCTTTGTATTTCCACTTTGCAGGTTTAGCTTTTCAACTATGTTCTTTTCCCATAGTAAGTGATACAGACCTAGTTCTATAATCTTCTCTTTGCCGAGAGGAACCTCAGTAACACTGATACCTTTTATTTTTTTATTTTTTTTCCCTCCCCATTTTATGCAGGGGAAAACACAGTCAGCACTCTCGGTCGCTTGGTGCTTATCATTTGGCTGTTTGTGGTTCTAATAATCAATTCCAGTTACACTGCAAGTCTTACCTCAATCCTCACAGTGCAGCAACTTTCTTCACCCATCAAAGGGATTGACACCTTAATTTCGAACAATGACCCCATTGGCTACCAACAGGGCTCCTTTGCCCGAAATTATCTGACTGAGGAACTTGGCATCCGTGATTCCAGACTCATTCCTCTTACCTCCCCTGACGACATCGCTAAAGCCTTGAAAAAAGGCCCCAGAAATGGTGGCGTCGCTGCAGTGATTGACGAGCGAGCATATCTAGAACTCTTCCTCTCGACCCGTTGTGAATTCAGCATCGTGGGTCAAGAGTTCACCAAAAATGGATGGGGATTTGTAAGTACTCTTTGTCAGCAAAACTACTTTTCTTTTTTTCCCTCTTATCTTTTCATTAATTGTATTTTTTCTTTTTTTTCAAATCAGGCCTTTCCACGGGAATCGACTGCTAACCTCTTATCTTTTCATTAATTGTATTTTTTCTTTTTTTTCGAATCAGGCCTTTCCACGGGAATCGCCATTAGCAGTCGACATGTCCACTGCCATTCTGAAACTATCAGAATCCGGGGAACTCCAACGAATCCACGACAAATGGCTGATGGGAAGTGCTTGCAGTTCACAAGGCTCAAAGCTTGAAGTGGACCGCCTGGAACTCGAGAGCTTCCTGGGCCTCTTCCTTATATGCGGAATAGCTTGTTTGCTCGCTCTGTTTATATATTTCCTGCTGCTAGTACGCCAGTTCTACCGCCATTACGTTGAGGAATCCTCTGAGCCGTCTTCTGGAAGAAGCTCGCAATCGCTTCAGAGGTTCCTTTCGTTCGTTGATGAAAAGGAAGAAGAGGTGAAAAGGCGATCCAAGAGAAGACAGTTAGAGAAAACTTCAAATGGTTCGCCCTCATCGAGTATTGGAAACAGTACGTCAACCGGTATGCCAACCACCACTGGAAATAGAAGTAGTATAGATATGAGTTCAAACAGAAGTGTGAGTTTTGGTTCTGGAGTCTAGTCTGTTATGAACTGATACCAGAACCAGTTACACAATTTTATTTCTCGTTCAATAAAAAGAAATATAAAGAATGAATATATGAATAAATGTATAGAGTATGTAAGAGAGTATCTAGAGCAGGTAGCGGACGTGAGAGGCGACGGTTTACCCTGCGGCAGATGTCAACAGTTCGAGTCCGCTTCAGGAATGAAAAGGCTCCCCCCCCCCCCCCCGGGGGGGAACACTTGGTCTACATTGTCAAACCACTTTTTGTTTCTACCAGAACAAAACACTTGTACTATGTGCATTGATAATTAGATATTACTGTGGATGAATCCAAAAATGCTTTTTGGCAATCTATCATAATATATTGGGTTTCTTGTATCACCGAAACTGTAAGGCTGTAAGCATCCAGGTCACAGACAACAAGAGAAAAACTCAATGGGTTTATACATTGTAAATTAAGATTTAAGTGGGAATTTCATACATTATCCATTTACAGCTATATATTACATTTATACACTGGGATACTACCATATATGGAACTCTTTTGGAGCAATGACTCAATCCATATTGCCTTTGAAGTACTTGTTAAAGCATTCTTCTTCTCTGCAGTGTTGGTACATGACTTTGTATATTTCTATCAAAAAGTTTGGGAACCTACTTGCAAAATAGCTATCAAATCCTTCAGGTACCGGTCCTAGAATTTCCTGAAATAAACACCAAAAGTCAAACGCATATCAGCCATGCAAAGGAATCAGAAGACTTGTTTCTTAAAAACATTATTGGGAAATGGTTCACAAATACATATATATATATATATATATATCCATTTTGGTGAAGAATGCAAGAAAGCACAACAAACTTCGTGTTTGCCGTTGTTAAAAGAGAAAAAAAGGAACTCCATTTATACATCCTACCAGAATTTTTCATCTAGAGAAGCTCATAAATTATTTAACTAGAGGCTTTAGTTTCACATATGGATCACCACCAGGAAGGTACGAGTCAGTGATGATATCTCAGGGATACGAAGTGTTGCTAATCTTGGAACAGCCTGAAACGGTGTAATAAGCCCTTGGCTTTTCTCAAAGTGATAGCAGATGAGGAGAGTTAGGATAGGTCTTAAAGCTGAGTTCTGCTGTGGGAAAGTACAATGACCAGCAAGGCAAATAGATTATCTCCTTATATGCTGCTCAACAACAATTTTAACTCATTTATCAGAAGAACACTTTTAACTCGTGGTTGGCTATATCATCTGTTAGAACTTGTATTAATTCTTAAAAGAGTACAATCAATTAAATTACCAAGAAAAAGGCAGGTGTATTATATTCATAAATACATATGAAAACACAATCCAATTTATCAATTGTCAGCATGAGAAATGAATTAACCTGAATTTCAACAGGGAGTTCTCGATAATGATTCAACTTGTTTCGCATGACTCGCAGTAGGTCACGAACACTGTCAAACTTGTAACGCCTGTACCGTCCAATATTATTAAGGAACGCAGGTTCCATCTTTTCATCCCATTTTGTGCCTAAAGCCACTGGAGCTGTACTTTCTAATGCTTTTAGAAGCGTACTATCACTCTCCCTATCTTCCAACTCTACTCTGTCGCTCGTGTCACGGAAAAATGACAATCTCAACTCTGAATTCCAAAACAAAGGATGATGCAACACCTCCAGTGCCTTGGGCCTGCAAGAAATCAGTACTTATCAAGACAATATATTCTCAACAAAAATAAATTCAAAGAACTAAATTCCAGCAAAGTTAGTGCATGGGTCCCAAGAAGACCAGTGTACTAAGGCTAAGGCACAATCAACAGCAGAGACTACCCTAAAGTGTGCTGTACATTATACTCGAGGCCATATTCTTTTGATTGGACAATTATTTGATAAATTTGAGCATGAAAGTATATTGGACTCTTTTAAGTTTGTGCACTCGAAGAAACCAACCAGCATGTCCAAATAGCATGGATAATGAAATCAAGGGGTAAATAATCATAACTATTACCATATAGTCAACAAAACAATAATGTCCTCAGTTTCTTTACCTTAAATCTGCATTAGGATCTAACAAGCGAGAGAACAGATCGAGAGCTTCTGGAATATACTCCACTATAAAGAGGTCCGCTTTGCTCTTCACAATATTAATGTCACGTTCAAGACGGTCGCCAAATGGATGTCTACCACCTGTGATGCAGTAAAATAGGACACAACCTAAGCTAAACATATCTACTGCACGTGTTTGGCGTCCATGGAGAAGCTGCTCAGGAGCTTGCCATCCTGAACTGCCATAACCTGCAATAGGTATCAGACAAGATACTGAACAAAAGAACAAAAACCCATTTATATTTCAAATTTGAATTGTCAGGCAGAGCATAAATCAGCTTGAGTTATAACACCACCTTAACAAATTTGTGCGTTAAACAGAAGGCTGAACAGGGACAGATAGGTCAATTCAAGAAATTCAAAAGGCTGGATGCATAAAAAGGTAAAATGATGCGGCACAACAATTGAAAGTAAAGAAAGAATAGAGAGAAAGCAAGAGAAAGAAGAAAGTAGAGAAGAAGAGAAGAAGACTTAGAAGAAAAGAGAGGAAAGAAAAACACAGCCACCAATATTATTCAATCAATCAAATCAATCAATGATCTTCTGTTAACCCTAATTAGGGTTTAAATAGAAAACATCATGGGCCTAACACAAAAGGCCTAAAATAAAATAAACCGATACTAAAATAGCCCAAAAACAAATGGGTTCAAATAACCTCTAATAATATAAACTCATTATCAATAAAGCCCAAAACAAATGGGTCCAAATAATAAATAATAATAATAATAATAAAAAGAAATAAATTTAAAAATTGATGTCCTCATCAACTCTCCCGGACTGAGAAGAACTCGACTCCGTCGAGTTGAAAAATTGGCATTATTACAATGTCGCATTTTCCACTTGACATCGAACACAGATAGGCACCGCTGAAGAGGTGGAGGAACGGGAACCGGCATAAAAATATCTCCATAACCCGCAGACAATATTTGAGGCCCAAAGATGCCTCCACAAGATAACAAATTCTCCACATACCAAATTACAACAAAACTCATATCACATGACAAAGTGAAAAAAATTGCATTGGGACTAGGATCATAAAGGATATAGAATGGCCCAACATTTTCAGAATACAAATTTTGGCAAGATAATATGGGGTAGTAAGTAGGCAATGCATAAGTCATCAGTAAGTTACATCCATTAAATTCTTTATTCCCATCAATAACATAAGTAGGAAATTTATAATAATTATTACTCAACCCAATCTTCCATTTAATATCAGCATTATCAAAAAGGAGTGGAATACATGGATGAGAATAAGTGACGAGTGATGATGTAACTGAACTTGTCAAATTAGAATCCCTAAAAAACGGACGAATGGAATGAGATTCAATGATATCGATAGAATAGTGGTAAGACATGCCACATATAACTTGTAAAAAAAATTGTTCAATGTATGCAAGAATGTCTCTGTTATACACTAGAAGTGAGGAGGATTCATGCAACTGAGTAATCTCACGGAAAAACAACTTGGACATAGACTCAAAGAACTCCCAACAGATGAAGTCACTAAGTAAAACTCTTGAGATGCTTAAATAATATCCCCTGAAAAAGTAACCATCACTAATGATAGAGTCTATGCAATCTTGACGATCATTATTAATGATGTCCTCAAATAAACCAACAAAATCAATGTAAGATGACGGTGGAACCAATTCAACCACTTCAGACACATTTTGAGAATTTGGTGACTCGTCATAATCAAATGTCAAAAGAGGAGAATCAATAAGAGAATCACAAGTGTCAACAGAAATAATAGGGGTGTTAGGTTTAAGAGATGGACGTTATAACTCAATGGTTCGTATAGGGTACTTTGACTCTGACATAGACTCATAAGACTCAAACTTATAATATTTTTCAATTTTTAAAGCTTTGGAATAAGCTTCATTTAACGTCTTATGAGTGTATCGCTGAACTACCTCACGGATGCAATGCCGTAGCCCAAGAACAAATCTACTGATAGCACAAGGCTCATTTTGAAAGTTAGACCACTTCCTAAGAGTTTTAAATTGATCAAAATAGTCATCAACAGAAGAATCCTCCTGTTTAAGACGCATTAACTAAGACCATGCCTTATCTATAAAACTTTTAGGAACAAATCGATCACTCAAAATTTGTTTCATCAAAGCCTATTGAGTAACATGTCTATGGTATAACTCAACTGTTTGCCAATACTCTCTAGCATAATTGGTCAATCTTGTTTTGGCCAGACGAATACATTGGTCATCAGACAGGTCGTGATAGTTAAAAATGTATTCGATATCATCTACCCAATCAAGAAACTCAAGAGGATCGATAGTGCCACTAAAATAGGGAGGATCTTTGACGTAAGTTTGATAAATAGAATGAAGTCCTACTTTATTATTCCAATATGATTGGTTTTCGAAATTCATGGCAAAAGGGCAGAAGTAATTTTTTTTTTTAATGCTGATATTAAAGAAAATTGAAAAAGAAAGTAATAAAAATATAAAATCCTAATATGCTTAAAATAGGAATAACAAATCTAATAAATGAAACTCAACAAATAATTTGGGCAAGCAATGGGTGAGTGATTTTTTTTTTTTTTTTTTAAGATGGGCAACAATTAACTAAATTCAAAAGGGAAATAAGAAGTACGATAAATGAAACAAATAGGCAAGGTTCCAGTTCAAATTTATGCAATTCATGCTGCCATATGACATAAGCATTTATCATAATTAACAATGAGAGAATTGTATCTAATCCAAACCTTTGCTTCAAACTATATAAAGTGTTCACTTTTGAAACATCCGAATAAGTAGTCGGCTGTCTTGTTGCTTAAAATTTGCCAAAATAGATTGACAGTGTGTTCTGGAATTCATCGAAAGTCACCTGAGGTCGCTGGAGGTCACCGGGGTCACCTAGGAGTTCACCGAAGGCAGGTGGTGTTGCTGGACTTCGCGCGGAATTCGCCGGAAAAGTCACCGGAGGTTGTTGGGGTCATCGGTGAGTTCGCCGGAGGTAGGTGATTCCGATGGTGTAGGTCGCTGGAGCTGGGTGTAACCAGAAATGCACGAAAGTGTATACGAAGGTCTTGAGAGTGACGACGCGTGCGCATATGGCAGCGGCTACGGCTGCGGCTGCAGCTAGGGTTTTTTTTTCTCACGGCTGAAAACGGTAATTTGATATTTTTCTTTTGCACCAGGGATTCGCTCTGATACCAAATTGATGCGGCACAACAATTGAAAGTAAAGAAAGAATAAAGAGAAAGCAAGAGAAAGAAGAAAGTAGAGAAGAAGAGAAGAAGACTTAGAAGAAAAGAGAGGAAAGAAAAACACAGCCACCAATATTATTCAATCAATCAAATCAATCAATGATCTTCTGTTAACCTTAATTAGGGTTTAAATAGAAAACCTCATGGGCCTAACAGAAAAGGCTTAAAATAAAATAAACCGATACTAAAATAGCCCAAAAACAAATGGGTCCAAATAACCTCTAATAATATAAACTCATTATCAATAAAGCCCAAAACAAATGGGTCCAAATAATAAATAACAATAATAATAATAAAAAGAAATAAATTTAAAAATTGATGTCCTCATCATAAAATCTCACAAAGCAAATCAAGTGGCAGATGCTATATGATGAAGCTTAAAATGTATAGTAAATGAAGGATATGTGCAATTGCTGACATAACAGATAGTCAAGAATACTTGCCAGTAGCATGATGGCCCAGTGAAGACACATCCCCAAGAAGACGCTTGCTGATACCCATATCAGAAAGCTTTGCACATAAAGATCTTTCTCTAACAATCAACACGTTTTGAGGTTTTAAGTCTCGATGAATTATTCCCAATTCATGCAAATGGACAAGCCCAGAAACCACATCCCTGTGTTACAGATACAATAAAGGAGGTCAAACAAATGAGAAACTCAATGCAATTAAATTGGCATAAATGCATACCTACATGTTTATAAAGATTAACCAGGGAATTTAGTCTAAACTTATATTAACTATTTTCTTTTCATGCATATAAAAAATTATATTGCTGGCATTAGAATTTGGCACTGAAGATCAGATTACACATCCAGAAATGATACATAATGGCAATTTATGACTCGAGGATACGTTTTGGCACCCCAGAATTTAGAGGTAAGAAATGAGGATTGATTTAAATACCATTGAACAATGCACAATACCTTTTTCTTTTTACAAATTGTACTCAGAAGCAGGAAAGAGATCTGAGATGGAGCCCATGAAAACAATGAGGCCACCATCATTGCCCCCCCACCCCCCACCCCCAAAAAAAAAGAACAGAAGTAAATATAATCAGCTCATGATATCCTTAGTCCCTTTCAGCAAATATACCAAAAGATATGGCCGTTTTAATTTAGTTACACCTATCTTTTGGGTAAGAAAAGAATGCAAGTCGGCTACAAGCACAATAATAGCATATGCAGCATGATATGATGAGAGATCTAATGTATAAACTAATTGTATCATTAAAAATTCAAAACTAACCTCATCAATTTCAACAACATAGGCGAAGGATAGCCATTTCCTTTCCATAATCTAAAATCCTGAATAATTCCCTTCATTGAATCCAAGTGAACTTTATACTCTATCATAGATTCCTTCGCTTGGTCCTCAGTAGAGGTTGGTTTTTCAGAGGTATCTGAATGCATCTGAATTAGGTCGCTTAAGCTGCAAGTGCAACGCTCCAATGAAAGATACACAAAATCTTGATCAGATTCCACACCATACCATCGGACAATATTTGAATGTCTGTCGGATGCAACAAGATTCTGGATTTCTTTAAAAGCAACATCATGATGAGCCTTAACAAGACGCTTCACAGCAACCGGACGACCTTCATAAACTCCCTCAAGGACAATGGTACCATTGCTTCCCTTAGCAATTTCTGTATTAGAAACAAATAGTTTACCAACTGTGCGTCCATCTGTGCCATAATCCATTGACTGATTGAGTTTCAACCATAGCCGGTTATCATTTTCATCCCCAAATGAGGTGTTTTTCTCCCTCTTCTCAACAAGGCCACTGTTCTTTCCAGACTTCCGAATTTTCTTCCTTTTTGAAGGTACAGGTCTTGCATTTAAATCACTGGGCTGCTTCTTCAACTCAACGTCTTTTCTAACCACTGAAGAATAATGGTAGGTCACGAAGACCACAAGAATGACAACAAAAGTAATGGATACCAGATATCTAAACCCGTCAGAAAACCTATTTAGTCCACCGCTATGATGCATTCTCATATCTTGCATACCAGATATCTCTGGAGTTCCAGTCATTTGAAAAAAAGCCTGCACTGGATCAGTGTCATTATTGTGATGAGAGTCCAGAAATTCATTGGCATTAGATTGCAAAGAAAGACAAAGATTTGGAGCAGGCAGCGAGAGCATGTCACGATCATCTTTATGGTGCAATTCTGAGAATTTATCAACTTCGGGTTGCCAATGAAGCATATAATTTGAATTGGACTCTCGTAGCATTGTATCTTGCTGATGAGTTTCAGGTAGCATGCTAGGCTTATAAAAGGGTCCTGGCAAATTCTTATGGCGAAAGCGGTAGACAATGGCTTTTGATCGACATGGCAATGGCATATTAAAGCGAAGACCAGGTTCCGATGGAAATTCATATCCTGATTCTGAAAGAGCACCATTGAACGAATCCTCAACACCCTGACAAAGAAAAGCAGCCCCAATTTCAGCAACTGTCAAGTTCCACAAAACTTTATCCGTATTTAGCATGAAAGACTTCAGTGAATAATCAGTTCTTGTGATGTAAAGAGGCTGCTCATCAGGCTTAAGATCTAATGAACCAGTCCGTCCCTGTTCCTCAAAGCCAGTACCATTTAAGAAGCTCTTATCATCATTGCTCTGTGATATAGGTGGAGAATCAGACAAACTGTAAGTGTAAATCAGCCTTCCAGTCTTAGCATCAACAAGAAACACAGTAGTTTTCTTTGAACCAAGTACAACTCCTCCATCTTCTGCTATGAGTGGAGTAATACTGACGAACTCTTCAATAGTCTCTTTGAGTTTCTAAGACAGCAAGAATGATAGGAGAATTCAGGAGAATAAGGCAAGTGGTTACGACAGAAACATGAGAATAGTTATATATTTACAGTAATACCAAAATCTGGTGAGGACAATCAATATCCAGATGAAAAATATCCCAGAAGCAGGGAGTATAATCACTAGATGATTGGAATCTCCATGTTGGATAATATATGCATTTTTTTTATTATGGAAAATATTTGCATTTCTAATAAGTATTATATAAAATGCATTTACACAATAAAAATAGTAGCACATACGCGTGGCCCCCCCCCCCCGGGGGGTGGTGGAGGTAAAAAAAGAGCAACCTAAAGGTCGACATTCCCGATCTGGACAAAGAATCTGCCTGAATCTAATAGGTAAACATGCATTTTTTGGTCTATTTTTGTCCAAAACTGGGGAGAAGGTGTGAGTCAACCTAAGATCAAACACCTAGGCGAGATACCCCTCTCCTCACCAGAGCAGACACTTCCATGTATTTTGAAATGCTTCTATTTTGTGCTAACGGAAACAAGCTACCGAAACAAATTTTGATCCTTACAGCATTAGAAGTTCTCATCTAGTCACATTGTTTTGAAATAATTATTTTAATTGAATTTGATGATAACGAAGCTATTTTGAATAAAATTCCTCAAAGGTTTTAGCTTACAACACAGTGAGGATTCAACCTTCAAAACTTTGTTTTCAATGTTTAAGGATGAAGAACTCAAGTTTGTGCCTATAATGATATTTCAGACTTTGGAGACTTTAGTTAATATTAAATGAAATATGATTAATAAAGGTTTGGTCAGTGTATTTGGTGATAAAATAGATAATGTTCAAGTTACATGACACATGAATCAAACGTGATCACCCATGAACTTTGAAACAAGCCAAAAAAGCTCCAGAGAAGAATGTTACAGCGCGTGAAGGCCAATGTGACAAACATGAAAGATTTGGCAGAGCAATGAATCTCACAGTAAAAATGTCATCAAACAAAGGCTCAAACAGGATGACCAAAAGTTCTAGGAAATGCATACTACCCAAATGTGACGAATTTGGGGAACGCTCAAAACTTTTGGAGGCAATGGCTGGTACCAACGGGCAAATTGGTGCATTTAATGCTCCCAACCACCACCAACCTCCTTCAACTAACAAAGAAAGACTTGTGCTCCATTTATTTCAGTAAGGACAAAGACATTCAAGTATTCCAAACTTTGGGCCCTAATTTCTTCAATTCATTCAATAATGTTTGTCCAATTTAACGACCTACCTCATGTCCATCTTCCCAATCCCGACAGGTGCGGCAAATAGGCTTGAGAATATGCAAAGATATTTCCTTAAGGGTGGGATGGGATGATGAGATGGGATGCGAGGAAGCCAAGTTTCACTTGGTTAACTGGAATACCATGTGTCAGACTACAGGAGAAGAAGGCATAGAGCTGAGAAGATTCGAAACTTTCAATGAAGCCTTTTTATGTAAGTGGTTCTGTAGATTTTATGTCAAATCAGAGAAATCGTTGAGGAGGGTGATTTGTGCAAACCATGGGGCAAATGAACAACCAATGTGGTGTCAGGTAGGGGTGTAATCGGTTCACTTTACCAAACCTACCAAAATAAGCTAACGGAAAAATACCAATTAACTACATACCAGATCTGATACCTTTTTACTAGTAATAGACACTAAGTGATACCTATTAAAATAGTCGGTTTTGTCAGTTACCGATTAAAAACTGAGAATCTTAAACTTTTTTGAAGAACAAAAATTGAAGAATTGAAGAACCAAAGGCAAGAATTGACGAACAAAAACTACGGGAATCACAATTTCAAACAGCCCTAACCTCTTAGCCGTTTAATCTTGATCTCAAGCCAAATCCAACTAGCAGACACATAGATCAACTTAGGTTTTTACACAGACACAATTATGTTTATTCAGTTAAGTGGGCAATAATGAGGTTCCTAATCAAATTGAGTCGGACATGAAAAACCAGAACAAAACTGCTCCAAGGAGACGTTTCCCTTTCTAAATCCATGCATTTGTAGAAATATCCATCAAAATAGGTGCAAGCAAGCCAGCACACATAGCAAATAAATTGATTATATTTATGGAGATACCAACAGGTGGCCTAATGCTATAAGCTTACATTGTTAAGGTTGAACATGTATACGGGTATACTAAAAACCTAAATCATAGTTTTGAACACGCACCATTGAACTATTGAAGTGAAGAACAAGGCAAGAATTGAAAAATATGGCAAAAGCAAACCCCAAAAAGAAATTTGAACCCAAAAAATGGGAATCTTGAATGGTCCTAATCAACCTCACATACAATAGAGAGAGAGAGAGAGAGAGAGAGAGAGCCCTAAATTGATGGACAGATGGAGCCCTAAACCAAATCAGGTCAGGTGTGAGGGAACTGAGTTGAGCAATCAAATCAGGTGAGAGTCATGAGACCTTGAGGGAGCCGGTCAAAGTGCGCAAAGAGATTGCTGCCAGTGGAGGAGTTCAAAGCTTTCGCCAAGGGTGGAAGCCCTAACGTAGTAATTCTCTGACCTTTGAGTGTTCTAAGAGTGAAGAGATATCAGATCAATAATTGAGGCCTGAAGGTGTACATCTGTACGGCTGTATTGATATGAGAGAACAAAAAGACCAATTTGCCCTCAATTGGTTAGGTTTTGGTCTAATCGAAACTGGATAATCCACTAACCATAGCCAAAACCAAATAACAATTATCCAATTTTAACTAATTGAAACCGAATTTGTACTCCACTAACCGAAATTGAACCAACGACATCGATTATGTCAATTAACTGATTACGTACTACTTCCGTTGCACCCCTGGTGTTCAGTTCCCATGGGTTGGGGTGTGGAAGACCATCCAAGCATTATAACTGTCTTTCTTCACTCATTATTCAATCATGGCTGGAAGGGGCAATGTAATAAAATTATGGATCGATTGATTTCTAGAAAGAAGATTCCTTAGAGAGGAGTTTGTGAACATATATGATTTGGCCTGAGACAAGGAAGCTACAGTTGAAGATTACAGGAGGCAGAATGGAGGAAGGGTAGTTTGGGATATCAAGTTGCATAGGGATTTATATAACAGGAAAATAGAACACTTCTTTCTGTGGATGCAGTTGTTGTATTCTTTCAAAATGAAGAATGGGGAAGACAAATTAAGATGGTCCTTGTACAAATTTGGAAGGTCCCAGGTGAAGTCCTTGTACAAAACCTGGACAGCAGACAGGGGGGAGGAGTTCCAGTGGGGAAAAATCTGAGAAATGTGGAGCCCCCATAAGAGTTGCTTTTTCATTTGGTTTACAGTGGAAGGCAAAATTCTAACAATAGTTAATTTAGTAAAAAGCAAGGTGATGCTTGTGAATTGATCCTCTTTATGCACTTTATGCAGAAGTAAGTCTGAGTCAATAGACCATATTTTCGCATAATGTCCCTAGGCAAAGGAGATTTGGGACCTAGCTCTAACAAGATTCGGCATGTCATGGGTCGCGCCAAGGAGAACATGGCATTTTCTGGAGGTTTGGTGGAGAGTTAGAGTCACTAAACATAGGAAGAGGGTGTGGGATTTGATCCCATTTTGTATTATTTGGTTAACATGGGGGGAGAAAAAATATAAGATACTTTATAGACACAGAATACCATTTGTATGGGTTGACGAGTTGTTTTGTTTCCACTTCATATAGTTCGTTGGAAGGAGGTAAAGATCCTGAGTTATTTTCCTTTCTAAGTTTCGTAGAAAGTCTACTGTTGTAGCCGACCTTTCGGTCTTTTTAGCATCCTCTTGATGCTTTAACAAAATTTTAATTACTTATCAACAAAGAAACATGCCCAACTAGTGAGAGTTATTTGTACCTATTGAGAGATTATTTATTACACATTCAATCGTTATAAGAGACAAAAAGGATTTGTTCTCTTGATTGGTGAGGCTGTGAAAACTATTGTAAAATTTCGTCTTGGTTTTTTAGACCAAATCAAGGATTATTTTGGAGAGCTTGGGTGAGTGATTTTGGGAATTAAATCACACGCAAGAGAGGTTTTCTAACATCTTATGAAAGCTAGGATCGTATCAAGCTCTTGAAAATAATAGAATACTCAACTAGAAGCCTTAGGAAGTGACAAGAACTAGGGATGTAAGGATTTGCTCTCTTGTATGCTTCCCCCCCTCTCTCTCTTAAATCTCTTACAATCGAAAGTATTAACATTCACTAATTGTTCGTTTACATTGTCTATCTCGCATTATTTATTATTTTTGTTTGTATAAACGTTATCTTTTGCCATTTTTTGGGACTTGTCTTGTTTGGGTGATTTTTATTTTGTGAAAAAAATACTCATCAACCCAATTACTCCCACCCCCGGCACAAGGTTGCCACCTGGGCCAACAACAAGGAATCAACTCCTTTATTAGTGGGATGCCTATACAAGGGAAGATCTCAAGTAAGACAACCCATTACAAGAAGTAATCGGATACATGCATTTTGCACGGGCAACTTAGAAAAGTCAAGTAACCACATCCAAAGAAGCAGCTCATATTCACTTTTACAAAACTTTTCATAGCCTGATGTTGATATGTCTTGAGTTCTTTTGGGCTTGAGCAACAATATCTAAAGTGGGCAAAACATGGACCATAATAAATAACAAAGAAAAATATTTAGTTGTGTACAGATTAAACAAGGTTTACTCGTAGCAAGTAGAATCATAAGAAGATTGCAAAATTAGCAAAAGTAAATGAGCTCAAATGATGATAAACATCTATTGCGATCAAATCACTCGATAAATGATACCATATTGTTCATGTTTTACAATATATTTGCGTAATTTTCTTGATTAACGTAATCCTACATCCTTCGTAAAAGAACTTGGTATTATCCATTACAAGTTGTCATGAGAAACCAGAAATAAAAATTTTTAAGTTCGGAACCATAAGAAATACAAGTTGAATTTGTCTCTAATGGTAGGCCAAAAAAGGACATAACCAAATGAGTGTTCATTTCAGGAAATGGGGAGAGCAATAACTAAATGGAAATTGGGTGATTTTTGGGTACTTCAAAATACAATAATATTGAAGATCAAATACCCATCTTAATTAATATAATAATACAAAATAGCTTCAAAGATTGGGAATGGGGAGAATGAAGTGAGGTGGAGTTGGTCTAAAAAGGGGTATTTTGAAGTGGTCTTATTATAACACACATATTGGAAGTGGAGAGAAGACTGTCCCTAGGAAGAAATTGCTTTTTTTGAATGGTATGTGATTCATGGTAAGACTCTAACAATATAACCTCAATTCGAGGAGGATGGTCATCATAAATTTGTGTTGTTTTTGCAAGAGAAATGCAGAATCCATTTACACATTTTTGTTCATTGTGTATGGTTAAAAGAAATATGGGATTTGGTGCTTTCGTGTTTGGGTAAGAATTGGGTTTATCAAATGATGTGAGACAGATGTTTGTAACATGGTGGGGTAGCAACAAGCAAGATGGTTAAAAGGAATACGTCATGGAGAGTAGTGCCTTTTCGAATCACTTGGTTGATTTGAAGAGAGAAGAACAGAAGAAGCTTTCAGGTTATAGTCACCTTTAAATGGATTGAAAGGGATTTTGATGTTTATATTGTGTTGGTAGATTTTGAGGGTATGGATCTAGAATTGGATAATTTCTCTCTTGTGGAGACTATGGAATCTAAAGTTTCAATTTGCAAGTGGGTGGTATCTCCTTGACGCTTTTCTATTTATGTTTTTATTACCAAAAAAGTAAATAAAAATAGCACAACAAAGGACCAACATGGATGGATCGATCTTTCTATGACAACATTAGTCCCATCAAAACCCGTCAGCCAAAGTTTTTTTTTTTTTAGTAATAAGCAAGAAACCAAACCAAGCCTTTTCCCACTAGGTGGGGTCGGCTATATGGATTTGACGACGCCAATCAAATCTGTTTAGGGTTATATGGATTTGACGGCTATATGGTTTGGTTTGGTTTGGTAATAAGCAAGAAAATACACCCACTGTCAGCCAGAGTCTATTTAACATGCGGATCCGAAACCTCAAGACCAACCCATAATGGTACAGCAGTCCACAAAGCACTTATATGAAAGATAAAGATTGCATTTTCAGACATACCCTCTTCCCAAAGGGATGATGCATGTACAATGCCCAGTCATCACCACCAATATCTATAAAGAAACTGCCCAGTCCAGAAGTATTTCCCTTATCATTATCATGATCAGCAGGAGCCTGATATGAAGAGTAAATAGATGGTCCTGATGTAAAAGACCATAACATTTTCCCAGATTTAGGCTCCAGCAATTGGATTGTGCCATCCGGGGCGGCAACCAGAGCAGTATCATGTTCACTGTTAGAAAGATAAAAAAGAAAATGAAAACAAAAAAGATAAGGATGTGGAATTAATTAGCAAAAAAGGACACAAAAAATTACAAAAACAGCTCGAACAAAAGCTAAATTTAAATCAATCTATAAGTTAAATAAAACATTTAAAAAAAAAAAGCAATGAATGCCAACACCAACCCTTTAGACAATTCAAACAAAAAAAGCCAATAGGTTTTCAAAGTTTTTATTTATTTATTTATTTTGTGTGTGAGTATGTTGGGTTTTTTTTTGGGGGGGGGGGGGGGTTCTGGAAGGATATGGCAGTAGGATATATTGTTATAACCAAGAATCCAAGCACAAATTTATACAGGACACAAATATGACACAATATGGGTAAGTTGATAAGGCAATTTCATAAAGTATTGTGAAATGACATGGCAAGGGTACATTAGATATGTATCTATATTGATATATATCCATGGAGCACACATAATAAATAAATTTTAAATTTATATTTCATTTATATATTTTTTTAAATATTTTATTAATAAACAAATTAAGTTTTGAGGTTTAAAGAAAATTAAAGGGGAAAGCATTAGTAGATATAAAATTATAAATTCACACATTTTAGTTTCTTCATCTTATTATTTATTTATTTATTTTTTTATAGCTAAGTTCTTTCATAAGCGTTCAAG
The DNA here is from genome assembly GCA_019916065.1 of Vitellaria paradoxa. Classification (NCBI taxonomy): domain Eukaryota; kingdom Viridiplantae; phylum Streptophyta; class Magnoliopsida; order Ericales; family Sapotaceae; genus Vitellaria; species Vitellaria paradoxa. Next base: position 44,659,336 of record CM034236.1, on the reverse strand, counting down.
CAATGGACATGTCACTTGAACACATGAATCCTCAGGTGTTTGAAAAGTATCTTGAGTTCTAAAAAATCTTAGTCTGAAAAGCTAAGCAAATAATTTAAGATGCCTAAAATAAGCATGAAAAATTATATTTATACCACCTATTTTGTTTGTATTTCAATGTATTTGATAAATAGGTAACATAAATCCAATGTTACAAATAATCACCCAACTTCCTTGATAAGTGTTATAGTTCCCAATTAACCATCCCCATTACAACAAGTTGCATATGTACGTCCACTAGTTTACTTTCTACTTTGTTTGGAAAGGTTGAATGATGGAATTTGATTTCATTTGATGTGAATTCTCATCAATTCTAATATTTGGAATCAAAATGAGGCTTTTATGAGTTATATTTGATTTCATTTCATGGCCAAAATATTGGGATTTTAGTACCATTTGAGAATCCAACCTAAAACAATAAAATTTCATAAGAATTGATTCTTTTCTTCAGCCATCTAAGTAAATGAACAAATTTACCTTTTATCTCATAGACTCATTTTCTCATTTCCACTCAACAGCAAAATTGATATTTTTCTCAAATCAATTTAATTCTGCTTAAGTTCCAAATGTGAGAATTTCAATTCAATTCTTGAATTCAAACATGTGTTCCAAATACAAAATTTTATTTATCAAACTAGCTCAATTCCTTACTTTAAAATCAAATCAATTCTGACAATAAAATGTTTCGAAACAGAGCTTTAAGGAACAGCAAAGAAGAACAGAAATTGTTGCAAGGATGGCATGGCTAATTTCATATTGATGTCAAAAGTCTGAAGCATACCACCATAAAAGTTCTAAAAACAATTAAACCACTTCAGCCCCCACAGGGTAGCCTAGTGGACGAGAAGGGCCTATGCCAATACTATAAACTCGGAATGGTGTAGGCTCAAATCGCACTAGGATCAGACTCATGATTAGCCGCCGCTTTGGCAAGGTGGAATGGTTCCAGTGGAACCTGCCCATCCCAGCTTTCGAGTCACCGAAAAAAAAAACAGCTAAACCACTTCATGAATGGTGGATTGTAAACGAAATTTTACAATTGGAATAAATACAACAAAAGACAGAGAACTTGTAGAGTCAAAAATCTTGCAATTATAAACAGCAGAGTATGCTAACTCATTCTACTGGTAATGGACTAACATGCAACTAGACATTACAGCATAATTCCATAAAACCCTAGCACCTAAAATCATTATCCTCGTCGACAACAGAATAATAAGGATCGATAAAACAGAATAATACTTTCGAAGAAATGTGTGGTGCACTCACGTAGAGTCTGACAACAGAGACCGACGCGCCGGTGCCAGGCGGAGGCCGTTGGGATCTTTCTCAATCTGACTCGTAGACAGCGCCGACAGAACTTCCCAGCCAGCAGCGCCGCCGGCGGAGCCCGATAACCCAGCCACGAGCAACAGAATGCACAAAAGTCGGATGAATTTGTATTTCATCGGCGGGTTTGAAGCTGACTTGCAATTTGAGTTCGAAGAACACGGATTGGGGGTTCGATTTTTTTTTTCCCCCGGTTATGAAGTTGTGCCGTTGACTGACGATAGCGGTGGCTGTGGCGGATGATTTAGGGGCACTGGAAGTACTAGACAAGGGAGAGAAGCAGCAATGACCGGGGACAAAGATTCCAATATTTCCTCGGTCTCCGAAACTTGGATCTCCGACGCCGTCAGATTACGGTGTTCGATCACAAGGGATTAGTTCGAATTGTTCTAGACATTTTTTCTTAAAACCGGTCTTTTTCCGCGTTTGGCAACGTCGTGCAAATTTTTTAATGTTACGGCTGTGATGCTTAATTACGGTAGTTGACTAATTGTAATTATACGTTTACTTAGCAGTTAAGATTAGCGTGCCACTTTCCAAGGCACTAGCAATAACCGGTGACTATGTATTCTTGATCAAAATTAGTATCAAATTTTTTATATAATTAAAATTTTGAACAAAAAGTCCGAGTCAAAAAATTTATAGTAATCGATAAGTTTTAATTTTTTTCTAAGATGTTAGACCCTAGCAACTATTACATAATTTTTTGGTATTTTTTTTAATTAATTTTTATTAAGTACTATAAAAAAATAAAATATAAATTATGATACTTTAACTTGAAATGTTCAACTTCCTAAAAATCAGAATTAGACGAAGTTTAAGTTAACAATTTTGATTTTCTTTTGATCTCGTGAAATTCAAAATGTTCAGAACGTTTTATGAGATAAATAGTAGTGAAATCCACTAAAATAAAAATTGAGCGGAAAGTTAAAAATTAAAAATTATCTCAATCGTTAAATAAATAAAAAAATAAATTTTAACTGTTAAATCTTAATTTGTGAGATGGATAATTTCAAAAATCGTCCTACTTTATTATATAAATGCATGATAACTATAATTGAACACAATTTTCGATAATTTTCTAATTTTTAATTAAATTATAAAAAATTTAATAAATGTGTATAAAATAATAACTAATAAATAATTAAAGATTTTTAAATAGATATTAACTAATTAATAAATATTTAAAATATAAAAGTAATAGATAATTAAAGAGTTTCTAAACAAAATGAAAATTTAAATGAATGAAATTACTAAACTATATGGTAGGTATAATTTTTTTTTTCAATACTATTGCAGTTGGTTATAGTAAATTTAGAAGTATTATAAGGAGAAGAAAAAATGTTTCACCAAAATAAAACTTTGTTAATTTTAAAAGTTTCACTTTTACTTTTAGTATTTGATTTATCTATCTCTATACTATTGTAAAGCAAATATAAAGGCTCTATTTGGAGTGATGACAAATTATGAAAAACGGTGAAAAGTATTGAAAAACTCTAAAATTACGAATCTATAATTTATTTCATTTCATCTCATTTTATCGCAATTTTTGTCACTTCAAACGCACCTTAAATATATTTGATGAAATTTAATGAAACTTTAAATTTGGTATTTTTTTTTAATTTCTATGATATACTCAAACCTCCTATAAATATTTATAACTTCAGTAGTATTAAAAAAATAAAATAAAATTTTTATAACTACCACGTATAAGTAATTTTACATATTTATATTTTTATATTTCTTAAATGCCTTTTAATCATTCACTAATTCTGTAATTTTTCAATCTTTTTAAATTCTTCTTAATTAGTATTATTTACTTAAATAATCTTAGCTATTTATTATTTAGTATTTTAGTTACTTTTGTTAATTTTTTACAATCATATTTTAATTAAAATAAAAAATTACTAAAAATCACTTACATAGTGTACCCTTATTTCTAGTATAATAATAATTAAAGATAAATATAATTTTTTAATGTGAAGAGGCTAATAATTATCAACGTATTTAAAAAAAAAAAATTAAGTGTACATGAAAAGAAAGTATAATAACATACTTTAATAATATAAATTAAAATTGAATTGCCTCCAATATAATAACAACCATTACTGATTCTGATTAGACCATATGCATTTTTTTTGTGACCCGGAACCTCACCGATTTATTGTAGTTCCTAATGAACCGCGTAATCGATGGGTAAATCGGGGGCTCGCGCAATACCCCATAAACCACGTGAATTAATTAGACCAGATGCATTACTGATTCTGTTTGGAATGACAAAAAAATTTTGAAAAATGATGAAAAAAATTAAAAATTTGCAATAGTTATTCACTTTTTATCTTACTGTGCAAATTACAATTCCACAACTTATCTCATTTTTGTTACTCCAAACACATCTAAACATAAATTGAAAAATAAACTCCAAACAAAAAGTCCTAAATACAAAAAGTGTGTTTGGAATAATAAAAAGTGAGATAAATTGAGATAAAATGCGATAATTTATGAATTCGTAATTCGTGTAATGAGATAAAAAGTTGACAACTTTTAAAAATTTTTAAATATTTTCAAAAATTTTTAACATTTTTTAACAAATCAAATGAAATTATTATGTACAATTGTATTATATTTTTTGAGATTGCATTTATACATATACATATATATATATTTCATGTCGAATTCGATTATGAATATCAACAGGCATTGCCGCATAGATATGTCGCGTCGAGTCCGATTATAAATGTTAGCAGGCATAAATACAAAGAAATATTATTTTAGTCATCCCCGTTCTCATTTAACAATTTTCACTTCCATTTTTGTTAAGGAGTAAAATTTTGTTTTCATCCCCATCTCCATCTAAAAGTAAAATTTTTATTCTTACGCTCTATTTAAAAACAAAAATTTATTTATTAAATTAAAATAAATATTACAAAGTATTTTATTAAAAATGAACGCCACGCATATTTTAAATTAAACAATATTATATATTGAAAAAGTATTGAACCAGATAATCATTCTTATTTAAATATAATTAAATTATAATTTAAGTTGTTATTATACGTGTTATAAGATATTTATTACATTCATAAAAGATAATTACGTACAATATTAGAAGATATTTAAGAATTAGCGAACAAATTGTGCCGCTCTTATTTCTTAACTAAAATTAAATATGCACGCATTCATAATATTGAGAAGTAAAATTTTTATTTTTTTCAATACAACTATCTTTTTCAATGTTATTTTTCAGATATTATCATTAAAATTTAACTTAATGGTCTATAAAATATGAAATGATCAAAAAAATAAGCGGGAATTCAAGATGAAGTTTTGGTTTATAAAAGATCTCAGTTATTTATTGAAAAATAAAACTCAATTTCAATTTTTTGATTTTAATTTACAAAAGGGATATTTTTAAAATGTGTTTATTATATAAGTATGGTCAATCTTACCAATTTAAATTTAAAATTGAAATATAGAAAAAAATTCACATCTCAAGATTAATTTTATTCAAGTATTTGTAAAAATAAAAAAATAGAATGATGAAATACAAAGTTTTTATATTGGTTTTGATAATAACATTTTAATTGATTTTATAAAAATAACTTAAATAAAAAAATATTATTATTAATCATACGTGCTTTATAAAATAAAACAAATATAATCAATATGACTAATTTAGATTCAAAATTAAAATTTAGAAAAATAACTACTCCCAAGCTTAATTAATAGTAATTTTTTTTGTACTTTTAAATTTAAAAAATGCTAAGAGTTGTTGTTATATGAAAATTTATCTATTTATTATTTAAACTTTTTTATTTATGTTTTTTAATTCAACGTAAATTTTTATCCATATTTTTAATTACTTATGCAGTTGAAATATATAAATTTAATAATTATATTAAAATTTTAAGCAAGTGAATTCTCTTTCAGAACTTATGAGTAAATGAATTCTCTTTCGGAACCTATGAGCAATAAAGTAGTTCAATTTTCAAAACTTATTAGTTATTTACATTTATTAAAATTATATACCACAATTCTAGCACTTTTATAGGCAAAAAAAAGCGAAGTTGTAGTATTTTGATAATATGGGACAAAGAAATAAAAATTTTGTAAAAGATTTTAGCCATTTATTAAATAATAAAACTCAATCTAAACTTTTAGATTTTAATTTGTGATAGAAATATTTTTGAAATATGTTGTGTTTTATTATATAAAAAAAATTACTCTCAAAAGATTAATTTTGTTCAAATATTTGTAAAAATAAAAAAAAGTAGAATAATGAAATAGATAGTCCTACATTGGATTTAATAATAGAATTTTAACTGGTTTTATAAAAATAACTCAAATAAAAAATATTATTATTAATTACACGTGTTTTATAAAATTAAACAAATATAGTCAATGTGATTAATTTAAATTGAAGGCTAGAATTTAGAAAAATAATTACTCCGAAGCCTAATTAATATTCAATATTTTTTGTACTTTTAAAATTTAAAAATATTAAGAGTTGTTAATGAGAAATAGCTTTATTATTGTATAAGTTTTATTATTTATGTTTTTTTAATTCAACTCCATTTTTATCTGTTTTTTTAACTTAATTAATGATGTAATTAAAATATATAAATTTAACAATTATATTAAATTTTTAAGCAAGCGAATCTCCCTTCTTGAACCATGAGCAAGTGAGTTTTTTTTTTTGAAACCCAAGAAAGTAGTTTTCTTTTCAGAACACGTTACTTTTTTACATTTCTTAAAATCATATACTATAATTTTATTACTTTTATAGGCAAAAGAAAAAATAAAGTTCTACTATTTTGACGATGTGTGATAAAAAAAAAAAAGTTTTGTGAAAGATATTAGTAATTCATTAAAAAATAATACTCAATCTCAGTTGTTAATCTTAGTTTGCGATAGAGATATTTTAAAAAATAGTCATATTTTATTATATAGATTTAAATATATTTTAAGATGGTTGAAATATATTTTAACATTGTAAATTGTTCTAAATTATTTTTTCTTGCATGTATTATTTAGTACAATCGATCTACTTATCCATCATTAATTAATATATTACAAGTAAATATAGAAGGGAATAGAAACTATTATTTTTTTAATTCCTATATATTTACGAGGGGTTTAGAATCATAAATTTTTATGTTTAGGAGGGGGTTTAGAATTTTGTGGAAGTTTTTAAAGCACCAAACGAGCCCAGAAATCTCTTAAAACCTTCGTATTAATCTTTGTTCCCTCAAAGGGTCTGCGAGTAACGGCGGTGCCATTGGGGAACGCCATCCCTAGTTAACCGGCCGTAATAATTCAAGCGGCCCGTTCATCAAAACCGGGCCCGTTACGCCTCTCTCCGTGCGGAAGAGCCTGGAGAAGCCGAAAGGGCAAGGAACGCGCGTTGCTTTTCGCCAAACGAACTCCAAAACGTAGCTACTGAGGAGGAGCAACAACAGAGGAGTCCGATACACACAGATATTGAATACAAAGGCACTTCCCTATCGCCGCTGTTCTTGAAGAAGAAGGCGAGCAGAGCTCCGGGAAACTGCCAAGTGACGTCGGAGGGAAATTAGCTTTTGGAAGATGTTGCAGAGCAAGTCATTTGTTCGGAAAACGAAGCAAGGCAAAGTAGTCAAGGTCTGTTCCACGCCCTAACCCTAATTGCAGTGTGTTCTTCTTCTCCTGCTACTACTTCAGTTGATGATTTATTTCATCGATTCATTTTCAATTTATGGTTTAAAACGATATCTTTAACGCGCAGGTTGTCAGAGAACACTATCTGAGAGACGACATTTACTGCGGAGCTTCTTTTTGCAAAGTTTGTGATTCTTCGGGTGCTCGATTGAGCTCCTCTGCCTCCACCATTCTCATTTTTGACACCAATGTCGTCCTCAATCAGGTCAGTTATTACTTAGTCACGCTTCAGGCGTATATATATATATATATATATTGTAGAGACAGCCATTGAGTTTTGGTTTGGTTTTGCGTGCCTTTGTCTGCAGATTGACTTGCTTGAGAATCCGGCAATTGATGATGTTGTGATATTATCAGTGGTGCTGGAAGAAGTCAAGAACAAGAACCTCGCTGTTTATAATAGAGTTAGAGCCCTCTGCAGCAACTCTTTGAGGAAGTTTTTTGTTTTCTCTAATGAATACCACAAGTAGGTCCTGTTGTAGTTTCATTACGTGAGTTATATCAACTTGTTGTGGAATTTCATTGGATAATAGGATCCTAGGCCCTTCATCTTTCTCCCTTTCTCTTCCCCCCCGCCTCCAATAATAAACATAGGTTTTAGTTTATTCTCTGTCTGAGTGCTCAGACTTCTATATGGAAGTGGACGCTACTTTGATTAACCTCCATTTTTTGAATGGTTGTTACTTCATGCATTGTGATTTTATTCGGTTGTTGAAACAAAGAGCAAACCAAGCTCGTTCTAACTCTTGGTGTATTTATTTTTCCTTGAAGGGATACATACGTGAAGGGCATGGTTGGTGAAAGTCCAAACGATCGGAATGACAGAGGTTTTTCATTAGCTTTTATCATGATCTTTATCCGTTTGATTCTTGCTTATCACATTGTGATGCATATGTGGCAAAAATGCAATGAAAGAGATGGTATTGGTATATGGTGTCTAGTCTGTAACATAGACCATAAAAACTTCTCTTCAAGTAGCACAATCTGCTTATGGGGGTAGCAATCTAAGAATCATTAGTTGTTCTATGTGAAGTTATTTCTCTAGCAGGTCATTGTTGACTCGATTTTTTGAAAAGGCTTTCATGAGCTGTGTGTAGGCAACATAAGCAGTGAAAGTTGCTAATGTTTTTTGTGAATTCTCTGAAATGATTCCAGGTCTCTGTCTCTCCATAGGTCTGAGAATGCTGTCAACTATATTTTTACAAGTAATGCTCCTGAATATCGAAAGAATAGGACAAATCACCCAACCCCATTAAAAAAAAAAAAAAAAACTGCTAAAATGTAAATTGTAGTTTCCTTCACCTAAAAAAACAAGTGACCAGAATTATGCCTTTTAAGCTGTAAAATTCCCACTCAAGTCTTCCTTAAGATCTGCAATTATGCTCCTTTCAAATGCACTATATCAGACAAGCCGCCCAGTTCTTCTGACCCCTCTTGGTCATCCTATACCCATGCACCACTTGTTCCATTCCCAAAACTAAAAACCTTTCTTTTTTTTTTTTGTTGGCAGTGACAACAAATGATTAACACTCTTTCCACCCTCGCTGCACATGTAATACCAATCAAGAATGATATTCTGCCTTTTCCTTAAATTGTGGACTTCCATACAGCCCACATAGAAAAGGTTGCCTTCAGTGGAGTGCTTGTGCACCAAGCCTTTTTCCATGAAAAGAAATAGCTTCCTTCCCTTCCATGGAAAACGATCATTCTTCAATAGCGTCCTCATTCCCTTCCTGGACGATACACTGATGTACAATAATCAACCTAACCTCAGTTGTGGAATTTGCAGAAAATATTGGAAGTTATCTAGATTTATCATTAAGCTTGGACTTATTCAGTGCTGATGTCAACGAAAGACATGCTACACACAGAATTATTTGTCTTCAAAGAATTTTTATTATGAGTACCTGAAAGGACCTTTCCAGTGTAAGAATTTCACATCTTTTGGTGTATTCTGTCTTCCAGTCATTTATATATATATATCTCTATTTTTTGGTGACTTGGAACCCCACTGGTTTATTACGATTTGCAACCCTCAACGAACCGTGTAACCAATGGGTAAACCGGGGGACATGTGGCTGTCCCCTCAACCATGCCTCCAATTTAAGTCACGGGATTGGAACTCGTGTCGCCTATGTGGGAAGCAAACCCACTAGCTAATGCGGCTAGGCCCCGGCGGGCTTCCAATCATATCTTACTGCTTAGTTATGGATGGTCTCTGTATAATAGGGAAATTTTAGTATTGGAAACAACAGCCTCAGGTTTTCTGTACATACAATTATATGCAAGCGCAGTTTCCTGTAGTGTGGTGGTTATTATTGGTCTTAGTGCAATGACATGCATCTTTAGATTTTCATCGTTTGACTTCTAAGAAACTGTGGTTCAGCTATCCGGGTGGCAGCTCAATGGTATCAGAATCATCTTGGTGACACGACTAGGGTCTTACTAATCACAAATGACAGGGAGAATAAGAGGAGGGCCACGGAGGAGGGAATTTCTGCGGAGACAGGTAGTTCATATTGCATAATTAACATTTTGTTTCTTAAAGCTGCCTAGAGATGTATGTACGATATGTAATGAGCAACAATACATGTTCTGCTGCTGCTGTTACTACTGTGATATCATTGTTAAGCCGTTGTTTATGGTATGAGCTCATTGAACATCTTATGTGGACAAAGCTGACTAATGATTTTATTTTTCTTTTTTGCTTTCAGTTGAGTCATATGTGAAATCACTTGGTCAACCTGGATTGCTTGACCTGCTTGTTCAGCCTCCTTCCGAAGACGTACGCATGGAGGACGTTGAGGATCTGAGACCTTCAAAGAGGAAAGTCATTTATCCTGAGGTAAGCTTGGATTTTTTTTATATTAATAAGAAATAATGTACTAAAAGAACATCAAGGGGATGCTGCTTGCTGACTCCAGCTTGTTTGGGACTTAGGTTTTGTTGAGTTGAGTTGTGAGGGGATGCTGTCCATGCACAAAAGCCTTATAAAGTGCAAGAAACTGTGTGAATCCAACAACTTGTTCCCTTCCTTTGGACAACCAGTTTTATAAAAGAGACAAAAATGCGTTTTAATCTATACAATGGAGATTCTAAGTCTTGAAAAATTCTACCGTTCCTCTCCCAAATCACGCAAACAAGACAAAAAGGGATTAACCTCCAAAATCTTGGCTTCTCGTCACATTTCGAAAACTCACTTCACTTTGAAAGGAAATACCCATTGCATCTCAAAGGAGGGATAGAACCAACTCCAAATTTTCTTAACCCAAGCACAATGTATGAACACGTGATTTATGGTCTCCCTTTCATTCTTATACAACATGTACTTTTTTGCAAGGTAAATCCTCTTTTCATGATATTGTTCGTTGTGAGAATCTTGCTATGGATTAGACACCAAACAAAAAAAAGGGCCATCTTAGGGGGGCTCCTTTATGCCATCTTGTGAAATTTGTTTTATTGGTTATATTGATATCATGAATTATGCTTAGTTAGTTACAAACTTTTCCTACTTTCTATGTTATGTTCAGCATAAGCCCATGTCAGAGATTACTGCTGGCTTGCATCGTGGGATTTATCATCAAGGGAAACTTCGTGTTAATCGTTACAATCCATTTGAAGCGTATGTGGGAAGTGAGAGCATTGGTGATGAGATAATTATTTATGGTCGTACAAACATGAATAGGGCTTTCGATGGTGATGTAGTGGCAGTGGAAGTTTTGCCTCGAGATCAATGGCATGAAGAGACGTCGTCGTCCATAGTTGATGAAGGTATCATATTTCCATCCACTTGCTTGTTGCGTGTGTAATATGTAGCCATAAACTCATGACCATACCATGAGCATTCGTGCATTTACAATATTATTCCAGTAATGAACTTGCACTCCCTTGGTGCTGTTTATTTGAATAAAAACTCTCTAGTTTAGCTTGAAAAATGTTACTAATCTGATCTCACCGGGGTCTGGGATGGGTGGCTATCTTACGTTTGGTTATACTTCGGTTAATTATATGAGAATTGGTTAACTATCTTTTGGTATTGTATATGAAAGAATCAACTTTTTTGAGAGTAAACAAGTTAATATAAATAATAAAGTTACTCCCTAGGAAGCATAGACTCACAATTATCGGTGCCGTTTGTGAGTTGAACTCATGAGGGACATCTAGGCGTGTTGGACTCACATTTTGCTGAGTTGATTTTTTTAATTTTTTTTTTGATACATTGTTTTGGACATGTTCCAGACCCATTTTAGACCCCTTTTTTTGTACATTTTATTTTTGGATGATTTGATGAAATATAATAACATTTTAGTTATGGATTCATAGAACAATATTTTGCTAAAATGTATTGTTAGTTATCATTTTGGATGAAATGTAATCATTATGTGACTTCTTTTTTGACTTTTAAGTTATGAAATACATAGTTTTTAATTTTAGTTAGTGATATATTGTATTATTTCTATTTATTTGAATAAATTATTAACATCTACGACATAAAAATCCATATTTTTGTCAACTTTTTATCGTGTCATGTCGTGCGTTTTTTGGAAATTGCTAAGTTGATGCATCTGCATCATGTCGTGTCAATGTTTCTAGTCGGTGTCTATGCTTTTTAGGTAGTTAGGTTGCCACTTTCAACAGTCTAAGCTTTTAGGTATTTATTAAAAAAAAAAAAAGGCTTAAGCTTTTAGTTGGGATGGTCGCTAACAATCTAACATGGTATTAGTGTAGACAAACGTCATAAGTTCAAATCTTACCACCAACTAAAAAAGTCAATAGTCCGTGTGTTTGGATCCTTCAAAAAATTAGTTTGTTCACACGGGAGTGTGTTAAGAGAAAATAAATTAACTAACAAACTCGAACAGAGTTGCACTCCTAAACACTGAAAATAAACTATATTCTTTATTTGCCTTATAGATTGACTTCTTATTGCCAGTTCCTTTTTATATGGAAGTTTACTAAAATGGACCAAGATAACTTCTTTTCTTCCATTTCATTTTTATCTTTCCAATATAAATAACCAAATGGTAATATTTCGCGTTCAGCTATAGCAAAACATTGTAAAGAACTATACTTGATGTAATTTGATCATAGTGAATGTTCCTTTTTTTTTTTTTTGGGCCTCATCCTACTTGTCTATGTTTATGAGTCAGGAGAATGCTATTATACTTTATAATCTGTCAACTTCTATTATCTTCCAGAGGATGACGAGGAAGAAGATGTTCATCTAGTTCCAAACAGTGCTGATGATGCTCCTAGAGTTACAAATCTTGTACAAGGTTCTGCAGGAGGTGCAATTCCTGTAGCTTCTCGTCCATCTGGTCGGGTTGTTGGTATCATAAAACGGAACTGGCACTCGTAAGTTGAATGGATTGATTACTTGGTATATATGCGATTATGCTTTCTTCGCGGCACTAGGGGCTGCTCAATATATTCTTATGTTTGAATTTTACTAACTTATTCCTTTTTTGTTTAATAAAAGCTATCTAGAAGTTGAAGTCAAATTAAGTGAAAGGGTTTTTTGTTACTTCACCGTGCGGTTGACTGCACGTGCTGCAACTCGACTTTTTTTTTGGGGGGGGGGATATATAAATATTTGGGTTGAGCAATTGAATTGTGTATGCCACATTTCGTGGCCTAAATTTGCCTAAGTAACAAAGTGACTTGCTAAAAAACTTCATATTAGTATATGCATTTGGCATTCACTGCTAATGAGGATGTTAACGCCTCCTTGGTGCTAAGCATCTGTTAGAAATCTCATTAGGCAGTTTATGATAATGCATCTTTTTTTTTTTTATATTTGGTTTGAATATTTTGTACCTGAAAATTTTTATTGATAACTATTGGCCATTCTCTTTTGTAATGTTGTCCAAGGAAGTGACTTCTTGCAAAGTGTAGCTTCAGCATTGCTCATAACTTATTAACTATTCTAAATCCCATTCATATTTCTTTTTCCTCTTTTAATTTTCATTATTTCTTTTCTATTATTCTTGGATTTCTCTAGAAATATTAGAGAGAATTTGTATGTTTCTTTATAAAGGTTATCTTAACTTTTTTTTTTGCTTAAGTTACTGTATTTTAGTGCCACTATTCTCGGTCCTCAGATAACATTATGTTGTAAGCCTTGGGTTACTGGATTGGCATAATGATCTATGACAATTTTGTATCGCTGCCGTTTTATTAATCCTCAGTTCTGTATCCACGTATGATATTTATCAGTAGGAAAAGATGTGGTGCTTTATGAGTTGCATTCTATGAGACTCCAATGTGGGCTTAAATTATGAGTCTCTTACTGTCCTTGTGTATCTGATGTTCAGGCTGACTGCATATTTTACTTGCTTGTCTTTGTTGCTATTTTTATGGTGATAGCAGTTTTTTTTCCCTCCTCGAAATTACCAGTTGTATATTACATATGTTTTTGCTTCTAGAATTTTAATCCTTGCTTATGGCTAGAGTTAGTGGCGTTTCTTGACTTCTTCTTCTTCCTCTTTTTGTTTTGTTTTGTTTTGTTTTTTTTTTTTTTTTTGTTTTTTTTTTTTTTGTGTTTTTTTTCAAAAGGAGTACGTTGCCTAACTTTACGAAATATCATGCAGATATTGTGGATCGTTGGAACCAATGCCTATGCCTGCAGGTACTGGTGGTGTTGCTCATGCTTTATTTGTCTCCAAAGATCGCAGAATTCCAAAAATTCGGATTCAAACTCGACAGCTTGGAAATTTGTTGGACAAAAGGATTATTGTTGCCGTTGATACTTGGGATTGTTTATCTCGATATCCTTCTGGCCATTATGTACGAACAATAGGAGAAATAGGTGACAGAGATACTGAAAGCGAGGTATGCAGTAGTGACTTTCTGTCATTTTCTTTTCTTTTTTGATTTTCTTTTGAGGTGAATGAATGAAGGCCAAGACTATTTGCTTCACCGGAGGGCATGTATCTGTATGTTCATTCAATACTCATAATGAATTTATTCACACTTATGTGAATATTTAGGAACTCGGCATCATTATTGATGAATCAGTTTAAGATTATGTGGTAATCAATCATGTGGGCACTGCAGGTAGTCTTGATAGAGAATGATATTGATGCCAGACCATTTTCTTCTCAAGTTTTGGCATGCTTGCCGCCGTTACCTTGGTCTGTGTCTTCTGGTGATCTGACAAATCCTATTAGGCAGGATTTGCGTCATTTGTGTGTCTTTAGTGTGGACCCTCCTGGTATGTGACCTATAGATGTCTCAGGCCTTTCTTTTCTTCTTTCATTCCGTTATTATTTTTCTTGTTCTTCTACTTATTCTCGTCGCCATTTCAGTTTTTGCATAAGACTGGTATTATTTTTTTTAGTTAGACAGATGCTAAACTTCGTACAATTAATTATGTTTTTGTTTCTGCAGGATGCAAGGACATTGATGATGCATTGCACTGTACAGCTCTTTCAAATGGAAATTTTGAAGTAGGAGTTCGTATCCTTGGATCTTTTGATTCCACTTATGTCAATCTTATTAATGCTGAAGATTTGCATATTCCTGGAAATTATAAATCTGGTTGAACCGGTGAACTGTCATTGGCTGGTTCAACTCCTAGTCCGGTTGTGATAACTATGCTATCTTATGCACATTTATCAAGGATTTCCTTTTTAGGGTTTGCATAGATTAGTAACACATCATGTTATATGAAGGCAGTTCTCAGCCAGGACATGCCTTTTACTGTCAAGCCTTATAACGATTAATTAGATATTGCTGATGTTACAAATTTCGTGCATCCTGGAACCCCCCTTGATGATGAGGCTACCCAAAGAGGCACATCAGTGTACCTTGTTGAGCGGCGGATTGACATGCTTCCTAAACCTCTAACAGAAGGTAACAATTCTTTTTCTGTTAACTTGGTTGAATTAGTTAGTTGCACATCATGCCATATGAATAACTGATCTATTTTATGTGTAGTTTATTTTATTTTATAAATAATCAAATTTTATTAATAAAGCATCAAGAAGATACAAAAGCACAGGTGTTCTGAAGGTCATTTACAACTTCAAGCTGTCTACAAAATTCAGAAACTGGAATAACTCTGCCTGTTTACCCCCCTATAACCACCTGTATAAACAAGACAAAAAATAACTCAAAATCCTATACAAAGGAAGCTCTATATCTGTAAAGCATTTTCCATTTCTCTTCTTCTAAATCAACTAAAAATATACAAAAAGTTATAAAGTCCTACAGTCTCCTTGCATGCCTTGGCATTTTGGCTTCCCCCCATGAATCTAGGCAAAATTGCTCCTTCCTCAGAAAACCTAGGCTACTCCAATTGTGACAAAGCGAGGTTTTGAAGTTGCTTGATCCACAAACATTCCAGGAACAATTAATCAATCGATTCCTATGCACTTTTGCAAATGCAGCATCGATTAGAATTTTCCTATGAACCAAACGTCAGACAAAAAAAGCTACCTTGGGAGAGGCCCCACCTTTCCATATTATTGCCCATGGGAACTCTGCTGCCCCCTCCAATGCAGATATGATAACTTGACTTGGAACACCTCTGTCTTTGTCGGGGTCCACGAAAGCTTGTCTGCCTCCTTTCATCGTGTGTGAATACAAGAGTTTAAGAAGCTGAATATAATTCTTCACCTCCCAATCTTGTAAATTTCTTTTCAGTCTAATGTTCCAAACTGTGCTGCCTCCTACAACCCCCACACTCTTGGATGGATGCCACTTTGTTCCGGGTGAGCTTAAATAAATCATCAGATTCCTCCTTTAGGCACCTCTCTCCTAGCCACTGATCCTCCCGAAAGCATACTCTATCCCCTTTCCCAACCTCCACTGAGCTAAATCTATTAAAAATCGGCCATTTAGCTTGGATGCCTTTCCACATCCCGACCCATGAGGGACTTCAATCATCCTGGTAGTTGTTTGTTGGTGCTAGAATTACTTAATTTTAAAAAATAACAGCTTGCCCAGTAAAGGTTTTGTTATGTTGCAGATATTTGTTCCCTTCGAGCTGATGTGGAGAGACTGGCATTCTCGGTTATTTGGGTAATGATTGTATCTCTAGTTTTTGTTATTGTTGTTGTTGCTACTATTTATATAGTGAGTTATAAGTGGACATACATCTGATCAACCTGACAAAACATTCCGGTTGTTCACACTTCCTCTAATTTCCAAACCTTTTATATGAATGCCTATGGAGTGTGATGTCACTGGGACACCTTATTATTAGTATGACATGATTGAATATCTTATTGTTATTTATGTGCACACTCCCATTTTTAGTTGTGAGTACTTTTTTTTTTAAAAATAAATACACACATTCTTTAGTCTATTAAACAGAAAAAATATTACTTGTAAAACAAATATCTTGGATTCAAATGGAGCTCCATTCATTGAGGTTTTTGGTTTATGGGTCAAATTTTGAACCTGATCTGGATGAAATGGGATGGGAAAAAGAGAACAAAGTAAGTATAGAAAGAAACTAGTATAGTGGATAAATAACTATAACTTTTACAAAGTAATTGTAACTTTTTTTGTATGTGGATTGCATCCCTTGATGCCTTTTTATAAAGTTATGTTTGCTCATCAATAAAAGAAGGAAAAAAGTTGGGGGGGGGGTTGTCCATTTCTTGCTTTGATGGTTAGGTTCAATTTGGCTTACAGTTCAATTAGTCCAAGTATAAGAAAGTTTGTTTTAAAAAACAACTGAACCTGAGATCAAGTTTTATATTGTTATAGGAGATGGTGGTTTTGGATTTAGAATACTTTTTAAGAGCATTGGCCAAATTTGTAGGCTCAACTTACGCTTTCTCTTTTTACTCTTCTACATTTTTTAATAAACTTATTAACAGATAACTAAGGCTGAGGAACTACTCATTTTTGCTTTTGTTAATTAAAATCCATTTTTGTTTCCACACTTCCTTCAATTTTACTGATGAATGGTGCTGGCTCAGAATGGAGCCCAAAATTATTGGTTTATGCCTTTTCTATCTATTTTTTGTTTGTACGTATAATTTATGCCTATCGTGGACATTTTGCACTCAATATTTGGACCTTTTCTTTGACATATTATTTAAATTTCAGGAAATGACACCCGAAGCAGAGATTATTTCTACAAGATACACAAAAAGTGTCATCAAGTCATGTGCAGCACTGTCTTATGTTGAAGCTCAAGCAAGAATGGATGATAGGTGTTCTATTTAATATTTCTTTTTATACCTTCCCCTTCATTTTTTACTCAGCGAAGAAATTATGAGCTAAAGATATTGTTAATCTTTCGTTTGGTTCTGTGGTCATATTTGCTGATAAAACTTTGGCCGTCATTTTCCTGCAACTTGAACCGACTAGCAATTTTCATTGGAGATGATTTATTATCCCAATGCAGTTATAAGATATAAAAATTTACCTTAAAACTTTGGCTTTGTGTCCATGACGTACTTAGCTTGCTTGGCAAGGTGTTGTAAAAAGTACCTACTCTTGATACAGTGCAAATGTAATGACACACACACAGTTTGACATACCAGTGACTCGGATTTAACATGTATGAGAAACGAATCTCCATTCAAGTTCGTCTTTGATTGGATTTTGGTGCTAGCTTGTCCATAAAAGGGAAGGAGAAGTGCAGCTAGACAAATAGAATAAACAATATATTGTATTCTATACTTACCAAGAATTTTGTTCTGACCTAAATTATATTCTGATTTTCATGGGCGATTGATTGATTAGCTCATACTTTATTAATGGGTGTCTACAATGAATGAGTTTCAGTATCTTGAGAACACATTTATATCTATCAAGGCTGATGGAAGTCCAGCCAGATTGTGTTAAATTGTATGTGTATTGGACCCATAGATGTTAAGGATTGGGGCCAACCTGGATGCTGGATTTCCCCTAGATGCAAGTTCTTAACATGCACTGGTTGCTTGTTTTTGCTAGTCATTGCACAAATATGGAAAACCCTTGCCACCCTTGTTAATTCAGGAAACAAGGCATGTCTAATTTTATTAAACTTTTGACCTTGCAAATGGTTGAACCTAAGTGAACTGTTTGGAAAAAGGGCATGCCTTCTATATAGCTGTTTTATTGACGCTTAATGTCAATGCTGAGTAAATCAATCAAGCTGCTTCACACTACTAGTTTCTGTCTTTTGGTCACCTGAGAATGTTGCAGTTAAACTGCAAATTAAAGGAAGGGCAATCTTGAATAAGATATATCATAGATATTTACCATATCCTGTTACCTGGGCAAGTTTATACACACAGTCTCTCTGGGTCTTATGTTGCTTCCAAGGTTATCTACACTTATTTGTTTGTTGTCTTTCAAATTCCTGCCCACCCAAGGTTACCTGCACTTATTTCTTTGTTTGCTTTCAGCTTCCCGCCTACCACTAACAGTTTCCGTACTGATGACCACTTGTCTAATCTTTTATTGTAGTCGACTGATGGATCCATTAACTACAGATTTGAGAAATATGAATGCTTTAGCAAAGGTATGCATTTCCTGGATCAATACTGTGGTCATTTATTTGTTAAGATTATGGGCAAAATGTGAGCGAACTGTGTTTTTGCAGGTAATGAGGCAGAGGCGTATTGATAGAGGGGCCTTAACTCTTGCCTCTGCTGAAGTGAAATTTCAGATAGATACTGAAACTCACGACCCTCTTGATATTGGTATGTTGACTTTCTTCTTTTTCCCTTGAAGAAAGTTGGAATTTATATTCATGGCTTCAACCACTATATATGTGTTCGTTTATTGCATAATGGTTGTATTTTAATTACAATCTAGTTTTTCATCATCAGCAGTGTACATAATGCATATGCGAGGACTATATTAGAATTTTCTTCTGTTGGGACTTCTTGTCTTCCACTGCTATCTTTAGAATTCCTTCAGGACTTAAAGGCTCAAAATATTCCATATAAAACTGGTATCTAGTGTTGTGATGTCCCGTATAAGCATTCAATGTCAGCATTGGTTCTGCCTACTTGTGGATCAACCATCAAATTTCTGTTAAGGTGCTCAAGTTTAGTATATATTTGACTTGCTGCCAACAAAATTTACCTTGTGAGGTATTCCTTCTGAAAGCTTGCACGTTGGCTGAAGGAATTCTCTGTGTGATGTATGCAGTAGTTGAATAATGTCTGTGCCTGTCTGGGTTCTGTAGTTCCTTTTCGATTACTGATTTATTGGTTTATTTTATTTTACTTCTGTCTTAGTATTAATGCCTAACGCATGAGCTGTGACTGCAGGGATGTATCAAATTCGAGAAGCGAATCAGATGGTCGAGGAGTTTATGCTAGCTGCCAATGTTTCGGTTGCAGAGAAAATTCTGAATCATTTTTCCTCGTGTTCGTTGCTTAGGTATGGAACTTGTTTCTCATTCTCATTGGTGACTTCAAGCTTTATTCATGGAATTTTATATGGATAGGGATTATCTGATGGGGACCATTAGGTGGAAATCTCTCTCTCTCTCTCTCTCTCTCTCTCTCTCTCTCTTCCTGGGGTCTGCTTAGTGCGTGCCTACGTGGCATGGTGAGATTCTTATGATTGTGTCATGAATGACAGAGCCGTAGTCGATGTCCAGAATTTAAGTAAGTACATGGCATAGATACTGGAGCACAAAGAATGCTTGTTCAGTTGTAGATCTCTGTATGTTCCCCATTCCATTCTGGCTTAAGAAATTATGAATACCATCCAAAACATATTGCACAAAACAATGGGGAATTGCATGCCCACAACTTCGGATGTATATTACATAATCTAAACTCCACTAACTGGTGTTACACTGCGAAAATATTTCTGCAAAAATGTTGATGTTATTTATTGCTGGGAAGCTTATACTTCTAGAAGCATATCTGATCTGGGCATACCTCTGTACAATGGGCGGTCATGCCGTATTTTGTCTGTCTGATGAATAATGGTTGTTTGGATTTGAATTACAGATTTATGATCTCATTAATATTCAAATTTACATAGCTTGGGAGTTAAACTTTTCTTGCTCTTTGATTCTGTTTGCAGGCGCCATCCTAGTCCAACCAAAGAGATGCTCGAACCTTTGCTTCGTACAGCTGCCGCTGTTGGTCTCAATTTGGACGTGTCAACATCCAAAGCATTGGCAGATTCACTTGATCGTGCAGTGGTGAGTTTGTTATTTATTATAACATGATATGTGTACCTTCTTTCATCTATCCACTTTTTTTTTTTTGGGGGGGGGGGGGTGGTGTTTTGGAGGGGGGTTGCTGGTGGTTGATTGGGCTGTGTTCATGTGTATTTATTTTTGTTTAAAGACATGCATACCAGATGCCTGTGGAAAATTTATCTATTAGGTCTTATTGTTCTACATTTGCGTTAGTGTGTCAAGGTGATTTTTTTTGACATACTTGTAGTTTTTAAGTGTAAATTGTTGCTTGGTTGTATGTTGTCATTTAGTTGATAGCTGTTTCTCTGATACAAGCCACCTATGGAACCGTATCTATTTCCTATTGCTCCATCTGCCACCTAAACATTGCGGACAATTTTGTAAGACGTACATTTTCTTTTTCACTTGAAAATTTGTTTTGCAGGGTGATGATCCTTACTTCAATAAGCTAATTCGTATCCTGGCTACTAGATGCATGACACAGGTGATGACACTTGTCAATTTTAATGAATTAAAATTTGGTTTTGCATGAGCAACTTTGTACAACTTTTATTTTCTTTGACCTTTTTTTTGGTGTACATTCTTCACAAATTCAGGCTGTTTACTTCTGTAGTGGAGATCTTAGTCCCCCGGAATTTTATCATTATGGTCTTGCAGCACCTCTCTATACGCACTTTACCTCTCCTATCAGGAGATATGCAGGTGAGTAATGTATTGCTGTGATTACCTTTTCAGTATTGTACATCAAAGCCAAAAGGAGAAAGAAAGTAAAAAGCTTTTGACTATGGGACATTGTTTCTTGGCAGATGTTGTTGTACATCGGTTGCTTGCTGCCTCTTTGGGCATTTACAAGCTTCCAGGCATATTTCAAGACAGACCTCAACTTACCAGTATTGCAGACAGTAAGGATTACTTTACGTTTAATGGTTGCTTCTATGATATAGGAAGACACATTTGCATTTAAGTGACAGAGCAATGAACTTCTGCAGCGGCCTGTGTATTGTAATGCAACAATCACCTATGCTTAAGTGTGGGCTTGTGCATTAATGTGTTTGTGGCATGAAAAAATTACTGTCTGATTATTGTTAATGTCAATGAATTATTAATTTCAATGTCTTTGACCTTCAATTGGCAAAGCCATTGCCAGCGAGAAGGGTCTTCCAGTGAAGCTTGACGATGATCGATATACTTCCAAAGATAATCATATCGATGGACAATGAATCTTTGAGTGAGGCAGAGGCATGCGAAATACTCTTCTTCTTCTAGGGTAGGAGATTGGATGGTTTTCTAGGGGTTTGAGGGGCATTGGGGAAGGAAGGAGCTTGTCAACTGGGGAGACTTGGTGGGGGTTGGAGGATAGCAATTTCAGTCAGTGAGGAGCGTATGGGTCATTGAATTGAATTTATTTTTTTTTTCCACTAATGGGCTGCAAAATGGTCCAAATTCCATATATTGGTGAGAGTAAAGGTTGGGTTGTTTTTGTAGAGGCTCTGTTTGACTTCAAATTAGGTGATGATGGAGCTGCAGTAGGGAGGAAGAAATCTTTTCTTGAAGTTGCTAAAATTCCTTCTTGGCAGACTCATGAGTTCGTGAGAAAGCACCATCGAGAGTGGGTTACCTCTGTTGCAAAGGAGTCTTGTGATGCAGGTGTGAAGACCCTTAGTTGATGCTTGTGGGTTGTTTTGACTAGCTGGGGTTGCCGATTGTATGTATAGGCACAGGAGGTTGGAGTATGGGTGACTCAAACATGGAGTGTCCCCCTGTGGATGTGAAATTGTTGGGGTGTGTTTGGTTTTTATTTGTTTTTCCTTCACTGGTGATGGCAGCTGAGAGAGTCATGGAGCAGAGATGGACTTTCAAGGGAATACCTTTGTTAGATTTTTGGTTGGAATGTGGTTGTGCTAGAAGAGGGTGGGAACCAGGGGAGGTCTGAGTTAGGGTTCTTGGTTTACCTGTTCATTTGTGGGATGCAAACGTATTCAAAGAGAAAAGAGATTTCTGTAGTGGTTTTGAGGGAATTGACGAGCCTATCGGAGTTAGAGAGCATCTTTGATGGGCTTGCCTGAAGGTGAGAGGCAATGGGTGTGATACTCCACCATTAGTGAAGATGATTGTGGGTGATATCTACTACCATATGGCAAGGGTGGAGCGAGAAGGGCTTTTCTCTCACATATGAGAGAGGCAATCCTCAATTGGTGACAAGATTTTAGTCGGTGTGCATGGGTTTAGGAAGGCATGTGATAATGGATGGATTTGAAGGTTCCACATTCTTTGATGGGCAATCACAATGGATTTGAAGAGGCCCAATAAGTTTAATACAAAGAGGCCTATTTCTTATTCTCAAGTTCGATTGAATTATAGACTTGGGCCACTTTCAGTTGAGGCTGAAGATACATCTCGCCTTCAACCGAGTCAAAATGATGTTGAGAGGAGCTAAAGGTGATGGTTTATCAAGGAGGAGTGGCTTGAGGTTTTTGCCCAAGCACAAGCTAGGCCATGCCAGACCAAGTAAATCAACCAAAGCCCAAACATGGTATAAGTCTAGGTAGGTTTTCTAATCACCTTTCTTTGGGTGAGACCCAGTATAGGTGGGCTAGGTTCTACTACTTATTCTTTTTTTTTTTTTTTTAATATATGCGTGAGGAGGCATTTTTAGATGGTGGAAGTGGAGAATTGAGTGAATTAAAGGCATCTGCTTTTGTTAAGGAGAGAATCTGGTTGGAGATGCTAGAAGGGGAGGGAGGGTTGCCCCTTGATGGTCCTTGATGGGGGATTCAAATGTGAGGTGGGAATGTGGAAATTTGGGGCGGTTATGAGGAGGCTGATCCCCTGGACTGTTCTCCATCATTATTTTAATCCTGAAGGTGGGCAAAATATTGAAGAGGCCGGATTGTTATTAGGTGATTGTGGTGCCGATGGAGTTAAGCCATCTCAGTGGGTTTTGAAGATGTTTAAGAATTTTAGAAGATTTTTGGGTATTTCCTGTGAAGGATTTGAGGATGATAATTAGGTTATTTGGGGATATTGAAGATAGATTGTGACAAGGGAAAGCACACAGAAAATTAAATAAGAAGGCAAGGAATTCTAGGGGTAATAGAGAGTTGATATTGCTTGAATGCTCCATCAACTATGACAGAGGCATAATATGCAGGAGGAAAAGGAAGGAGATAGGGAGATCTACTTCTAACATATCAATGAATTTGAAACTGATTAGTTGGAATATGAGATGTGATGGGAAAGGGACAAGAGCGTGATCAGAACGACTTTTATAAAATGGAAGCCCAATGTTATATGTGTGCAGGAGACAAAAGTGGAGAATCTTGATATTTTTTGGGTGAGGGGTTCGTGGGGGAATAGATGGCGAAAATGGGTACATTTTCCACCAGTGGGAACTTCTGGGGCCATTCTTATGATGTGGTTTAGCAGGATCTTAGATATGGACAAGGAACTAGGTACTTTTTCTGTCTCGTGTGGGTATTCAACTGTGTGATTGATAACTTCGTGTGGGTATTTACAGGAGTGTGTAGCTCTGTTCTTCATAAAGATAGGAAGATTTTATTATTTATTTTATTTTATTTTGAGAAGAGCTACATAGCATAGCATTTAGATGGGAAGAGCCTGGTGTATGGAGGGAGGGTGATTTTCACTAACATAGAATGGCCTTGCAGAGGTGCTAGATTGAAGCATGTTTTTGAATATATTGTCTCGGAAATGTACTATTTTGAAGTCTGGTAGTGTCCTTTACTTCAGAAATTATGTCTACTCCAGTCATTGGCCTTTTGCATCCCTTGTGATAATTTTGTAGCAAGTGCAATTATGCTTTAGACAATAGTATGAATTTCTGTGATTAACACCTAAACATGTGAATTGCTGAAGTATGCTAGCTTCCATATCACATGTGCATATATATATATATATATATATGTATATTTTTTTCTCTCCCCCTGGAATATAAGAAATTTTGCGTATTGTGGCTCTGGCTCTCCTTCAGACTTAAATTATCGTCATAGGAACGCTCAGATGGCAAGCCGGGCCTCAGTAGAGCTTCATACCCTGATCTATTTCAGGAAACGGTATGTCTAAAGACATTTTCCCTCTATCCCTTACTCTTTCCCTGTCTAATAAATTTCGATTCTGTTGCAGGCCCACGGATACAGAGGCAAGAATTGTGAAAATAAGATCGAATGGCTTCATTGTTTTCGTGCCCAAGTATGTCTTATTGTTCTTTTAAAATTCAGTTTCCTTTTCTCAAAAGAACATCTACACCAGATTGCTTTTTTGCTTTTACGTTTTAAAGGCTTTTTTACAAAAATAAATAAATAGAACTCCCCAATATTTTGTATGATAGTGTGCATGAATCTGTTGAACAGAGCATTCTGGAGAACCTTATGCAATGTATAATTGATAAGTTTTGATTTCTCCTATTTTCTGGTAGCATGGGTTCTTATTGTAAAATGTTTAGAGAATATGCATTAATTCAATTTGTATGTTATGTTTGAATCATGCTGGAAGAAATATTTCATGTGGCTGCCAAGCATGGTTGTTAAAATTGTACAATTCATGACCTGAATCTTACTATTCAAATATCTTATTTTTGAATCGAATGGATGATGAATCCACATGTTTCTATCCAATTCGTAGAAAATCTTATGACTCTTGTAATTCAGCAAGGAAGTGGATCTGGATCTTTTTTTATTTTTAAGAGAGGTTCTAGTAGGGACCTATGAATTCTATGATACTTGCACATCATCTTCACACGTCATTTCGAATTTTTGGTATCCTTTGGACCTCGTAAGCAATTGAGATATTGCATTTCGACTTCGTAAGGGACTAGAACACCATGATTTATCAGTACTTTTTGGACTCACATTTTTAGACGTTAGGCTAGCATCTTTCCATTTAAATAACGAGTTCATATTAAATTATTGATTTTTAAGTACAATAATGTTCATTATTTAATATCCTGTATATTTTTAAATATAAACGTTATTTTATATCATGCTTTGATTTCATACTGTCATGATTTGAATCTTGATTTGAAAACTTTCCTATCAAGCAGCATGTCATGTGATGTTGGTTATTCTATCCAAGTGCAGGTATGGCATTGAAGGGCCCGTCTACTTGACGGCAAGAGGTGACAAGGGAGGGGGAGAATGGTCTGTAGATGAGCAGCAGCAGAAGGTTAAGAAGAGTGACGGCAGCATTTCATACGGTGTTCTTCAAACGGTGAGGATTCATTTGGAAGTTGTGGAGCCCCAACCTAACAGGCCAAAGCTCCAACTCACCCTTATCTAGAAAGGTGTGATACAATTTTTTCTTTATTGGGTTTAATGATAGTAATTTACACCAGCTGATGTAAAGGCAACGCATCTTTTGTTTTCCTTGTTTGTGAAGAAGTGTACCTTATTATTAGCAGACTGTATTGGTTTTTCTTGTTACTTGTTCCTTTGTGAGCAGTTTGTGGAGGGTATAATTTATTGTAGGGCGAACTGAACCACTCACTGGGCTTGTCTCACTTTTTGTAAAAATATTAATTTTTTCCTAGAAAATTAATTTCCGAGTTGATTTTTTATCTTGTTTATTGATTTTTGGCGGAAGTATATTAGTAAGCCGGGCTTTTTGGAAATTTTTTTTAATTATATGGAATGACTATATTGCCCCTTATGTGAGAGGGCCATGATGAGTTGACGGCTGGATTTCAGACAAACGTGGATGCAAAAATTACATTGATGTTTGACTACGACAAGTATAAAGGGTTGATTGTCAAAATTACAAGTAGAGAAACCAAACTAAGATTTGAGTGTAAATTACGAGGTGATGAGCGTAATTTATACCGTTGAGCGAAACTAGTATTATGAGAATTGGTTCCTCGTGGGGTGACTGACCAATTTTGAGATTGGAGTCTGGGTTCAGGATTTGAGGAGAAATGGCCTATAAAGTCACCATCTTATTAGAATGGTTTAAACGAGGTACTGTCCCATTTTATTAACCATCCTCCTTCCTTCTGTTCTCTTCTTCACCCTTTCGGTCATATTCTTCTAGGGACACATCCAGTTCGAGCAGTCTACTAAATCCAATTCCAAGAAAACAGTATATAACTAAAGCAACAAGGAATAGTACATATTGGCCACTTAGTCCTGGGAACCACAAATAACTTTCTTCTGCTATTTCAATCTGCATGAAAATACATACGAAGATCTAATCAAACCCCCCGCCCCCACTCATTTACATCATAAATCAAAATATAAGTAGATACACCTAATGAGAGCCAGCATATGAATGCCCGCATCTCTCTCTCTCTCTCTAGAGTTGTGAGACAGGAGGGTTTCAGGACAAGATCCACATATAGATGGTTGACCAAACAGTGAGTGAGAGGCAAGCAACTAAATAAGTCCACAGGAAGAGCACTGAGCATTCCTCTTGAGCCACATCAAACAGTTGAGTCATAGTACCTGCAACAATTACAAAGATTTTTGGGTTCCCCAACCCCCCAAAATAAATAAATAAAAGTTATTGTAGAAGTGATAGGAAGCGGAATTTAATTAATTGGAGAAATTTGAAGAAAGTTGAATTTTTTTTTAAAGTATTTTTGTAGAGATTCAAATACCCCTAACCAACAAGTTAAAATGTTCGGGAAACGAAAGTGGAGCAAAAATTAACTTGGTTTCACAAAACGAACTAGAGAGATCAAAGCAACGGTCAGCTTGCTTCCCCTTCGTCCTAACAAAGGGCTTGCTTACCGATGTTCATGGCAGGTGGTAAAGCAAACTGAATCATCAGCACGTAGTGGTACAATGGATCCGACGGAAGGAATCCGAGACTGCTGGCTGCTTTAACAATACCGATTCCCATCACGGGAAGAAACACGTATCGCACGCAGATGACTGTGGCGATCGTTACTGTATTTAGTCTTGCAGAACGTAATCCTGTAGTTCAGTTCAGCAGACAAATTGCAAATATTACGTATATATATATATACACACACACACATACATACTTTGCTAAACGTAAAGAATTCCCTTGTACGTTTGTGTGTGTTTTTCCTTATCTACCTTGTGTGAGGTTGCCTCCTAATATAAGGGTAATGCAGGGTATTGTTCCATCCCTGCATGCAGAGTAACATTCAGAAGTGTTTGATTTGAAAAATAATTAAAAATATAATATATATATATATACCCGAGTAAGCTGACGGAGGCTTGGATCACTCTTAGAGGTGCATTATCACCGATGATGAGGTTCTTCAGCCATGGAACCGCTCCAAAAAAGAACCCCAGAATCTAATTATGGATGCATGGAGAAGTTATATATTATATATATATATATATATCTACAAAGTCGGTATGGAACAAATAAATGAAGCTGAAATGTAGAGAGAAAAAAAACTCTCACAGCTGCAAGGGTTGGAGGTTCCAATAGCGCCTCCAGCAACTGGTGGAGAAGTACTATTACGTTGCCCCAGAGTGACCCATTCCCTTTCTCTAGTTTGCTGGCTGACCCTAAAGGCACAATCTACACAAACCAATTGGAGAGTTTTAAGAAACGATTAGGAATGTTGAATTTACTAGTAAATTGCTTGGTTTGGAAACTTTTTGTGGGGGGGGGGGGGGGGAGTTCATTCTATTCCCCCTCCAACTAAATTCTGATTTTGTTTGTTTTTAATAATTTTTAGACATATTATTTCTATTTTTTTATAATATTTTTTCACTCATATCTGATTTATTTTTATTTTTATTTTTGCTTTCAATAGCATTTATAAGTTTCGTATTCACTTTAATAGAAAAATACTTAAAAAAAATACGCATGGGTTAAGCATGGGTTAAAAAAAAATTTTAATTTTTTCATTTATACATGATTTTTTTTTAATGAATGCCGATAATATATCTAAAAATCATGAAAAGTAGTCGGAAAAAATATAAAACGAAAAAAAAAAAAAAAAAACTAAAAGAAATGCAGCCAAATTAATGGAACTCACAGCTTGGTTAATGTGTGTGTCCTCTTCAGCGGATTTTGTTGATGGCACAACGATAGCAACTTGTTCTTCAGCTTCTGCTTGCAGAAGAGGAGTCTTCCCATTGGCATCTAAGCCGTTGTTTGGTGTCTTTGAGATCTCTTGAGCTGCTTGGAGAGCTAATTTGTATTTCAACGATGAGCTTCTCATTAGTTGGTACGTGTAAGTCCATATGAATAAACCTGCAAGCTGCAATAAACAAGGAAAAAAGGCTTTCGGATTTTGATTTCCCATTTTTACGAAACTTATGTTCGTTCTGCTTCAACTTCTATTATATAGAACTTATATTAATTAATTTTATTTTTATGAAAAACGTGTTAACTCCAAATTAAAGATAAGGCATATTATAAATTATTTTGCAATGATGTATTAGTTCGACTTACATGTACCTAAGAGAGATAATGAGTTTAAGCAGTTAAGTGTGGACAAATTATTAAAACCGCTATAAATTTTTATGGGAAGAAATGTAATGATTAAATCCCACCTTTTTATAATACATAGGGATAATTTTTTGAATTGATAACAGTTATATAATCTGTGATAAAGAAAAAGACCACTTCTTAATTTGATAACAGTCATATAATTTGTAATAAAGAAGAAGATCAAGTCCTAATTATCTTGTTAGGTTTTTTTTTTTTTTTTTTGCTTCAAATAAATTATTATGTATTTGATTTTATTATCTTATGTAAGTATAGGTCATTAATTATGCTAACACATTCATCCAGAGTTTGTTAATGCATTCACATTGGGATGATCATTCACTTCAATTAAGGGTTTATTCGATATGAGATAAAAAGGGTAATTGATACTTTCGTAATTTTTAATATTACACGTTTGGTATGCATACTTTACAAAAAAAAAAAAAAAAAAAGAAAATTAAAAACTTAAATTGTCTTTCTTTTAGGAATTAAGGGGGTGTTTGGAGCCCAAAAAACTTCAAAAGTGCCACGGTCTCAAACTCCAAAAATTTTCAAAAGTTGTTGGAACTGACCAAAATGGTGCGTTCCAACGGATTTTGCCAGAATAAAAAAAAAGTGATTTGACATTTGTACAAAAAATTACACAAAACTCCAAAAGTTTTCAAAATCATCCACTAAAATTTTAACACGTGTCACTTTATATAATTTTTAACAATTTTATATCAAATCAAACATAAACATTCAACAATCATTACATAATAATTTCAAAATTCACTTTTAGAAATTTTTGGTGTTTGTTGGGACTCCAAACGCCCCCTCATGTTAATTTTTGAAGGCATTGAGTAAAGGGTGGAAAATTATAAGAGTAAGAGGAGTTAAAAACAATCAATTTTTCAATTCTTTCTTAAAATTGACCCCCTTTTTTTTTCTTTGGGTTTGTTTTCGAGTTAAGTTCATATTTTGGACTTTTTAAAAAGTTGAGAAATATTCTTTAACAAGTTTTTTATTAATTAAACAAATTTTAAATCAATTCAAATTTGAACAAATAATTTATAATTTTATCTTTAAGCACATTTTCAACCTAGATTCTCATTATAGGCTTCCCAAAAATCTCAAAAATATTTCTCACATATTTTTTTATTAGTTAAGTCATTTTTAGCTTGATTTAAGCTTGATGAAAAAATTACTATTTTATCCATAGGCCCGTTTTCGGACTAGATTTATATTCTAAGCCTCTAAAAACTCTTGGAAATAACTCTTAACATAATCAGTTAAATAAATTTTAATATGATCTGGACTTAAATAAAAAAAATCGTTTTAATCAAAATTTTTTTTAAACTCATATTCGTATTCTACGCTTTCTAGATAGTTGAGAAATATTCTTAACATATTTTTTATCAACCATAAAATTTCAACCCGATAAAAACCTAGGCAAGAAAATAACCATCTTATACCAAAACATTTTTTTAACCTAAATTTGTGTTTTGAATTGCACAAATCACGACAAGACATTTTTTGGCTTTTTTTTATAATAAACATGATTAATTTTTATGATATTAAAAGTTAATCTTTCTAACTAAATGACCAAAAATAATTAAAAATTAAAATTTTACTAACTTTTAATCTCATTGGAAACGCATATAAAACATTCAAAACTGGCTTACCGCCATGGATAAAGAAGCATAAGAGAGGCCAACAGAGCTACAAATTTTGTGATCCCCAAAAGGGCTGCCATCCTCGGAACAGACTGCAGGCACTACTATCAACAGCAGATTTCCCAAGTTTCCTACCAATCACAAAACAAATGAGTCTTTCAAGTTGTCTCGTGTCCCTAAATCAGAGCCGGCCCTAGAAAGATATGCAGGTCTAAACCAAGATATTAGCGGAGATTTTTTTTTTTGAAAATTAAATTTATTCTCTGAATTATGTATACAAATATCATTAATATATTATTCATTTCAATTGTTAATTGGAAGTTTGGACAAGTGTAATTAAACCGTATCAGAATAAGAAAGAAAAAATTACAATTGTGTATGTGTGAACTTTCCTAGCATTTAGAGTTGACAAATATCTCACTTACCTTAAGGGACCGTTTGGCAACATAAAAGAAAAAAACAACTTTGTACCCGTGTTTAACTTGTGCCACTTTAGTGGTTCATTGAGTGTTTGATAAAAATTTATAAAAGTTAGAAAAAGTTGGTGAAAATTAAAAAAAATTGAAAAAAGATGGTACAAGTTAGAGACATTGGTAAAATATTTGATAAAAAAAATAGGAAAATTTGATAAAAGTTTATTGTTATTATTATTTTTTTTTAAGTAAATCAAACAGTCTCTAAATGTGGGCCGGGTCGGGCCGGCCCTGCCCTAGATGCAAAATAAGGAACATAAAGGTTCAAG
Organism: Vitellaria paradoxa; assembly: GCA_019916065.1. Lineage (NCBI taxonomy): Eukaryota > Viridiplantae > Streptophyta > Magnoliopsida > Ericales > Sapotaceae > Vitellaria > Vitellaria paradoxa. The sequence goes on along the minus strand of CM034236.1, from coordinate 44,628,333 downwards.
CTTGGTGTGTCCTATTAATACCGGATGAAGATGCAGCAATGATGAGGCCTGCCAGATGCGATTGCGGCTTTAGTATTTTCACCGCTATCCATCCTATTATTCCTCCGAATACAAAGGTTAGCGCCACATTTATGGGCATAAACCACCTGACAACGGGGTTAAAAAAGGAAAAAAAAAAAGCGTATGCAGAGATTAAAAATATTATTCTAAAAAGAAACTGCATAAATTAGTTAAAAGCTGCTGATCAAGTAGATACATACATACATACATACATATTATATATATATATATATGTATATATCCTACCATGCGACGAGATCTTCAAAGGTGACAGTCTTAGCCAGGCTTGCAAACATGAGGGATGGAGTAAAAACCATAAACACAATCTACAAAACCACATTAAAAAAAAAATTATTCACTTGTCAATACTATATATATATATATATGTATATGATTCGTGAAATGGGCAAATATATAAGAGAAGTAGTTGAAAGTCTCTTTACCTTGTTGAGGGACTTCCTTGTGTCTGTGGGTAGAAGATTGAGATAATTGGTAGCCATCAAAGCCCCTAAGAGGCTGATTATGAGCACCTGCAGTACAGGCATTGAAGCCACCTCCAACAGCGTGAAGAAACCCATCTTTCACTCTTTGTGATCAACCAACCTTACTTAATTTTAATTACCAAAAAATTTTGCTGCAAAATGAAGTTTAATTGGGTCTATTTTAGTACTACAAAAGTATAATCATATATATATATACATATATGTATGTATACCTAATAGAGAAGAAGGAAATTAAATCCTCCAAAGCAGAACCAGACAGAAACCAAAGAGAAATAGAGTCATGATGAGAATATATCAATCAACATATATAGAAAACCTACAACAAAGAAATTAAGTAAGGTTTCAAAAAAGAAATAGTTTTAGCAAAAGCATATGAAAGGAAAAGGGGGGGGGGGATGATACTGAAGAAGGGGGTTTGTCTTCATTTGAAGAAACGAAAGAACCATGAAGGTACACCTCCATGTCGTGACCCTTAGATTACAACAATTCATGCTTTCAAACGGGGCTTTACCATGGATGCTTCCATCAACTCACTGTCAAAAAAGTGTCCCACCCAGAGGGAGGAGGGGGGAAATGTTTGGTAAATTAGAGTTTATCATATATACCCATGATGAATTTTTTTTTTTTTTTTTTTATCAAATCACATTTTTAGGCACATAGTTATAATGTTAACCTTTTGAACTTTAATTAACAAATCTCTTATTAAATAAGCAGTATAATTATCTATTATAAGTTATGTGATGATTTAACAAGTGATTTTTTGGTCAAGAATTAATTTTTCAATCTTTAGAATTTTAGGTGATATTTGTTTTTCTCTATTGTTTTCTATTTTTGGTTTTCTTTGTTTATGTGTTTTATATTTTAAAAATCTAAAAATAAAAAAACAGGAAATGTTTTATTTTTTTTTATTTTGAAAATTTTCTTGTTTTGGGTAGAAAAAGCTCAAAACTGTTTTTTATCATTTTTCATTTTATGTGTAGATTGATTTTCTCTTTTCTAAAACAAATTTAAAAAAAACAAGTGACCAAATATGTTTTAACTGTTTTTCTTATTTTTAAAAATGTAAAATAACAAATACAATTAAAATAGAAAATAGAAAATAAAGACAGAAAATAGAAAATAAAAAACAAGCCAAATGACACCTTAGTTGTTAATTACAACTAAGAGCCCGTTTGGAGGCTCAAAAAAAGGTAAAAAAGTACCAAAAGTTACATTTTGTAATTTTCGGTGCATTAGTGAAGCTACAATTTTTTTCACTTTTCTACTCTGTTACAATAATTTGTTCCACAAAAAGTTTTACCAAACACACAAAAATTGTCACTTTTCTGCTCTATTACAATAAAAAAACTTACCAAACACACAAAAAGTTACCATTTTTTTGCTCTGCTACCGTCAAAAGTTTACCAAACATCTAAAAGTTGTAAAAAATTGTTAAAAAATTATAACTACATTTTGCTAAAAAAATATTTTGTTCCACCAAACATACCAAAAAATTATAACTAAAAAAAAAACAAAAAAAACTACCAAAAAAACACAAAAAATTACCAAAACTTTTACTTTTACTTTTTTTTTTTTAACCTCCAAACGAGTTCTAAAAAATTAACCTGTAAAGTAGAATTTAGTAATCTCATAAAAAAATATTAATAATATCAGAGGTGGAATATTACTCCAAGGATAGGCTTCAACATGGCTCCAAAAAAAAAAAAAAAAAAAGGATCAGTATATTTGTTAAATGAATAAAACATCTCAAGTTTTGTTATGTTTAACTCGTTAACAGTTCGTTTGAAATTAGACCATCGAAAAATCCAATCAAAAAAGCATTATTTAGCAAAATGACAAGCCTTTTACTTTTGTGGCCCCTCTTTTCCTTTCTTGTTTGATGACAGACGTCTGTTTCGGAGAGGTCGAGAGAGTTGGGGTGGTTGTTAAAAATTTAAAAATAAAAAATAAAAAAATCTCTACTTTTTTTAAAAACTTTTTTTATTTTTTTGAAAGGGTAACTTTTATTAATTTTCTTCACACTAGAAATTTTTAACTTCCTCTAATTTTTATTAATTTTTAGTTTTATCAACTTTTTTATAATTTATTTAACTTTTACTAATCTTTTCAATTTATTGAATTTCTTAATTTTTTTTTTAAATCTCAAACTTACGCACCAAATACTTAACTCTCTCTCCAATTTAACTATTTTTTATTTTTTCTATGGATTCTTGGTGGTCTAAGCGAGTACGGAATATTTAAAAGTTTAAATCCATTCATCTAGAATTTTAGAAATATTTTAATGTATATATTTTATTTTTTAATATTTAGTTATCTTATCTATATTACAACATATTTTGTTACCTTATCTAGGTAATTTGTATTTAAGAAATTCGTAAGTTTATATATATATATATATATATATACTACACATTAATATAAAAAATTCAATTATCATTTCCAAAATTTCTATCTTATTTTTCATATTTTAACATGGTATGATAGGCATGGTTAAATTTATTTTAGCCCAGCCACCCGATGATTCGATCCCACAGCAACTCAATCAATCTGACGACGATCCATTGTTTGCCGGCCAACCCGACGCTACTTTTCTCTTGTCAAAATAGCGCTTAACCTTCTGGCGATACACTATTTGAGCAACTCCATTGCAGGTCAGTTTCTTTCCCACCAACCGAGATCCTTATCAACGCAACCCTGGAAATCACCTACCAAATTGCCAAATCTCCATTATTACCAAACTACCCCAATTGCTAATTGCTAAATCTCCATCATTATTACCAAACTACCCCAACCGCTAATTGCTAAATCTCCATCATTATTACCAAACTACCCCAACCTTTTCTTTGTTTTTCTCCAATCCTTAATTCCAAAATACCCTTCCATATTATTACCTTACCAAATTACCATTTTGCCTTCCTATTTTATCACCTAACCAATTTACCATACTTTCCTCTTATTACCAAACCTACTTGAACTATATTTACCTTCCTTAATACTTGCCCTCAAAAAAAAAAAAAAAAAAAATGGAGTGCTAAGACATTATTCAGCCCATCATTCTGGTTCTCGATGGTTCTAATTATATACTCTGTGCCCATGCCATGTCTAGTTTTCTGAAAAGCTGCAAGCTTTGGCGCTATGTTTCCGGTGATATTTATCATCCAATTAAGAATGAAGATGAACCAGATGACAAATCTAATAAGCATCTTGATGAATGAGATAGCAATAATCATCAAGTTATCACTTGGCTTCGCAACACCTCTATTCCTTCTATTAGATCTCAGTTTCATCATTTCAAGATTGCCAAAGAGGTTTGGGATTTTCTTCACTCTTGCTATACTATTGATGATCTTATACACCAATATCAAATTCTAGCCTAACTTCACCGTCTTTGTTAAGATCCTGACCAATCTATTCACAGTTTTCTAGCCCAAATGCAAGTTTATTGGGATCAATCGGGCTCGGAACCCGATTGGACTAATTTCATTGATGCAAAGAAATTTGCTCTCTATCGTGATAATCAGAGGTTGATTATATTTCTTATGGCCTTGAATGACCGAATGACAATTTTAAGCTAGTTCGGGCATTTCTCCTACATCGCAACCCTCTTCCCAACCTTGATCAAGTAATCTTCGAGCTTTTTTCTGAAGAAACTCAACTTGGCTCTTTTTTAGATTCAGTCACTAGATACTGCCTATGTTGCTTGCTTTACTTCGTCGAGTTCTTCTTATGGACACCCTTTAGATCAACTTCCGTGCAAATACTGCAAGTAACCTGATTACTCCTTGCTATTGTGTCCTAATTGTACATGCATTTACTGCCACAAGCGGGGTCCTGGACACTTACGTCATTAATGTCCCAAGAAGCTACTTGACTCTCACACTAGTAAGTCTTGTGGCCGCAACCAACAACATTCCAAATCCATGAAGTCTACTCAGTCTACTGCTGCCTTTACTTCGCTTGAGTTTACTGCATCATCCTTTTCATCCAATCTGACCATAGCTGATATTGCGGATATCATCCGTCAGCTCAGTTATATTTTTGGTAATCCTTCTACTACTATGTCTGCCACTACAGGTACTTCTTCTTGGCTCTTTAACTCTACTTGCCTCAATTATATGACACAAAAATCCTAAATTCTTATTATCACCTCATCTGCCTCACATGTATTATGCTATTAAAACTGCTAATGATTCTTACATGCATGGTTAGCATATTAGCCATGTATCCATTTCACAGCTTTTCTTTCCTCAAACCTATTATTTACCCGACCTGTCTCTTAATCTTATTTCTGTTGGTCAATTGTGTGATCTTGGACTTATTGTTAGCTTTTCTTCTTCTGGTTTTCTTGTACAGGATTCACAGTCGGGGTGGACCCTTGGGATAGGTTGTAAACATGGTCGTTTGTTTGAGCTAGTTCATCTTCACCTTTCGTCCACTACTGACTACTTTATGGCATTCTAGATTAGGACATCTTTCAGCCAATCATTTATAATTTTTAGTTTCTAGTGGTCAATTAGGATTGGTTCATATTGAACCTCTTGATTGTGTGTCATGTAAACTTGTAAAACAACCTACTTTATCATTTAATAAAAGTGATAGTTTTTCTTCATCTGTTTTTGATCTTGTTCATTTAGATGTCCGGGGTCCTTTTCCTACTACTATTATGGGATGGGCTCGCTCTTTTGTTATATTTGTGGATGATTACACATACTTTATTTGGCTTTATCTTATACACAGTCGCTCCCAACTTCTAAAAATTTATTTTGAGTTTGCTTCAATGGTTAAAACACATTTTCTCGTACTATTAAAATTTTTCGTTCTCATAATACCATGGAATATCAGAAATCTGATTTTCTTACCTTTTTTCGACAGCAATGCACTCTCCCTCACTGCTCATGTTCTCATATTTTCCAACAAAATGGTCAAGTTGAATGCAAATATCGTCACATTCTTGACACTGTTCGTGCACTTCTCATCTCCTTATATTGCCTTGAAAAAATTTGGGGGGAAACTGCTCTCACTGTTGTTTATACTATCAATCGTGTTTCTACTCTCTTTTTTCACAACCAAACTCCCTATGAACGGCTATATAGGTCTACTCCTCCATATGAACTTCTTCGTGCTTTTGGATGTATTTGTTTTGTTTTCCTTCTTTCTCATAAATGTGTTGTTTCTTGGGTTATGGAATTGAACAAAAGGGCTATCGTTGTTGGGATCCCATCTCTAATCGTCTCTGTGTCTCTCGCCATATAGTCTTCTAGGAACACAAAATGTTCTCTTCTATATCTTCATTTCCTTCTCCTTTTACTACTACTCCCTCATTTTTCACTAATCTTTCTATCGATTTCTTTCTTGATGACACCTCATCATCTCTTTTTGAGGCACCACCAGTTCATTCCATGCCTACTCCAAACATACCTTCCTCTCCTTCTAAGCCTCCACTAGCTCTTGCAATGCCTACTTCGGCCTCTCTTAATTCTCCAGCGCTACCTGTTGATCCTACAACTTTAGACACTGCATCTATATCACTTGAATCCTCTAATATTTATATTATATTTCTTGACTACTTTGCTTGGATAAGGAAACTTCGATCAGTTTCGTAATTTTCACTATTTTTCTACCATTCTCTCTCAACATAAGCCTTGCTCTTTTTGAGAAGCTAGTTCTAACTCTCTTTGGCAGCAAGCAATGCCTGAAGAATTACTAGCCCTTGAAAAGACTCACACTTAGGATTTGGTTGATCTTTCTCCTGGTAAGACACCCATTGATTGCAAATGGGTTTATAAGATTAAAACTCGCTCTAATAGGTCTATTGAGTATTACAAAGCTCGTCTGATGGCCAAATGTTATACTTAGGAATATGGGATTGATTATGAAGAGACCTTTACTCTTGTAGCTCGACTCACATCTGTTCGTAGTTTGCTTGCTATTGCTGCTACTTGTAAGTGGCCCCTATCTTAGATGGGTGTTAAAAATGCATTTCTCAATGGTGACTTAGCCGAAGAAGTTTATGTGAACCTCCTTCTGGCCCTTCTTATCTTTCACATTAGGTCTGTAAACTACGTCGTGCTCTGTATGGACTTAAGCAGGCATCTCGCGCTTGGTTTGTTAAATTTAGTGCTACCATTAGTACATTTGGGTTTTCTTCCAGTTCTTATGACTCAACTCTTTTCATTTAGGCATCAACACTTGGCACTATTTTTCTTCTCTTATATGTAGATGATATGATCATCACTGGTGATGATCACGAGGGCATCTTTGAACTCAAGCTTTTACTTAGTTCCCATTTTGAAATGAAAGACTTGGGTAATCTCAGCTACTTTCTCGGTCTTGAAGTTGCTACTGATACTACAAGTTACTTTCTTTCTTAAGCTAAGTATCCTTTTGATCTTCTCTCCCAGGCCGGACTCATTGATAATAAGACTGCACCAACTCCTCTTGAGCCTGGTATTTGCCTCAGATCTCTTGATGGCACGCCTCTATCTGATGCCACATTGTATCATCAGCTAGTTAAGAGTCTTGTCTATCTCACTGTTACTCGACCTGATATTATATATATTGTTCATATTGTTAGTCAGTTTACATCAGGCACCTTGCTCAGTTCATTATGTTATAGTTTTTCGTATTCTACGATATGTTAAGGGCACCTTATTCTATGGACTTCATTATTCCTCTCAGACATCTCTAGATCTTTGGGCTTACACTGATTCTGATTGGGCTAGTAATCCCACTGATCGGTGATCTACCACTGGATTTTGCTTCTTCTTGGTGACTTTCTCATTTGTTAGCACAGTAAAAAACGGACTGTCACTGCCTGCTCTAGCATTAAAGTAGAATATCGTGCTCTTGCTGACACTGCACAAGAGTCACTTTGGCTTTATTGGTTACTCTCTGACATAAGTGTGTCTTATTTTGCTACCACCACTATTTACTGTGATAATCGGAGTGTCATTCAAATTGCTCATAATGATGTTTTCTATGATTGCACCAAACATATTGAGATCGACTGTCATTTTGTGCGTCAACGTGTGGCACAAGGTACCATGCAACTTGTTCATGTGACTTCTACTGCTTAGACTGTTGATTTGTTTACTAAAGTATTATCTCTTGGAAGATTTCATGAATTAGTTTTCAAACTCAAGTTAGTTTCTTCTATACCTCCTTGAGTTTTCTTGAATTTGCGGGGGCATGTTAGAAATATTCTAATGTATATATTTTAATATCTAATATTTAGTTACCATATGTATATCATAGCATATTCGTTACCTTGTCTAGGTAATTTATATTTAAGAAATTCGTAAGCTTATATATATGTACATACACTACACATTAATATACAGAATTCAATTATTCTCTCCAAAATTTCTTTCTTACTTTTCATAGAGCTAAGAACAAATTAAAACACACGAACATATATATATATATATAAAGATTGTTTTATTGTGAACAAATGGGTTTGTTTGGAGTAATAGAAACTAAGATAAAGTGTGCATTTAAAGTGATAAAAAGTAAGATAAATTAAGAAAAAAATGAGATAATTTGTAAGTTCATAATTTATGTGAATAACTTTAAGAGGTTTTCAGTTATTTTCAGAGTTTTTAGGGGTTTTTAGCAAAACAAACACACCCAAAATTAGATAAAGTGAGATAATTTGTAAATTTGTAATTTGTTCAGTGAGATAAAAAGTGAATAATGTTTAGACTGACGAAATTATGGACTCCCCATCAAAAAAAAAAAAAAGTAAATAAAAATAAAATAAATAAATAAATAGATGTTTATACAAAATAAATGCACACGGATATATGGTATGCATATGCGGGATTCAATTTATTAAATTAAAAAAAAAAAAAGTGGAATACTAACGTGAGGAAGCCCGGAAAGTAACCATTTCTGGGCAAACTAAACATGAAGTTTGAGAAAATTTAGGTTCGAGCCTCGTGTTTACGCTCTACATAGTATATATGGCTTATCACCTTATATATATAATTATATAGATATACAGATATGGGAAGGAGTATAACGAACCTGCAGTAGATTGAGTTGAGAGAGCTGAAAGCTGGGTTTTTTCCACACAGGGAGAGAGATAAGCAGGAGGACGGGCAGCTATAATATGTATGGAGAGAGAGAGGGGAGGGACATTAGACTCTTACCCTTGCAGCTTATACAGGTATTTGGTTTATTAAAAAATAAAAAAAAATTTCTAATTTTTATTAATATTTTTTAATAAAATTCTCTCTAAATTAGAAACTGTTATTTAGATTGACTTTGTAAAATGACTAGAATACTCTTGAAATAAAATTGAATATTTTAGTTACTTCAAAATAGTTAAATTGACATACACTTATTAAGAAAAAAATCTAACAGTAATGAGTGTTGAAGTTTATGTCTTCAAACTGACATTAAAATTAATGTCAAACCTCCAAAATCTAACTATGATACCACGACACATTCTGTACTATTTGTGGGATATTAAAACTTCAGAATTTTTTTTTTTTAATTGAGTTGTGATAATATAGCATGAATAAAGCACTTTTTAGTTTAAAAATTTATACTCATCAATCTGATATTCATACCCTGCTAATCACACACATGTATCTTATATTTCTAATGTGGGATCCTGTCCCACCCAAACTTGGCATTAGCTACATATCTCATGTTTTGCTTGGGGGTACAAAACAGAGATTGCAAAAAATAAACACTAACAAGTTTCACTTGTTAATTTGATGTTCATATACGAGATGTTTGGAATAACAAAATGTGAAATAAAAGAGGTGATTGGAGTGTTAAAAAAAAAAGAAAATCAAAAGTTCGTGTTAATGTGATGTAAAAGTGATACATGACGAAATTTGATGGGAGAAATTTGAAAACTTTTGACTTTTTTGAAATTTTTTGAAAAAAGTTAGGGATCTAAACGGAACCAAAGGAAAATAATTTAAAATAACTTGCGAGTTTGTAATTTGTGTAGTAAAATAAAAAATGAATAACTTTTACAAATTTTTAAGAAATTTCTGTAATTTTCAGTGCGCCAAACGCATCATAATAAATTTTACATAAAAATAACATTACACAATTAAAAATTTTTATTAAATAATTAAAATAATATAAAACACTTGCATGCTTAGCATTGACAACAATAAACCTAAAAAAATATATTTTTAATCACAACTAGTCCACCACACCATTTTAATGTCCAATAACATTGTCCTTTGTACAAATTCTATGAGAAAATTTTTTGTGCAATTGTTTTTGGTCGCTCGTCAGTATAATCTATAACAAAATAATTTCTAATAAATTGTTTTTTTGCAATTTTTTTATCCTATGATTAATATCACACGGTAGATGTTTTAAAAGAAACATATATTGTACTGAAAATATTTTCATGCATTAGATGAATTATTACAATGGTATAAAATATGACTTATATAATATAGAGTGATGCAAATAATGTCCAGTTCGGGAATTAAAAAAAAAGTTAGTTTTCTTGTCAAATATTATCTTTATTATTATTTTGTATTTGAGAAAGAAAAAAATTAATTTCTTAGTAGCTATTTTTTTTTTTTTTTGGGGATTCATTTGAGATTGCTTTTCCTTCATATATAATTTAAAAAGTTTAAAATGTTAAAAAATAATTTTAATTATTTTGAAAAACTAAAAAAACTGAGTATCTGAAAGCTCCCAAGAAAAGTTGAATGAAATTGAGACATTTTTCCAATTTTTCTCTCCAACATATTACACACGGGCAGATCCAAAATTTTTAGTGAAAGGCCACCGAACATCTAAAAAAAAAATAAAGAGTTACATTAGAATTAAGAGTAGAAGAAAAATACTGTTACTTTTAGAGAGAGAGAGAGAACTATCTTTATCCATTAAACTAACAAATATAGTTTTTACAGTGGTTTAATTGATCCTTTTAACAGTACTTAAGATTTACTTGGGGATGTCCCTCGTTACAATATATATATATATATATATATATATATATATATATATAATTATTAAGTTTTATTGTGTATAGACTTTGTTATGTTATATGTTAAAATTAATGTTATTATGCACAAAAAAATTTACAATGTAATGGGATAATGTACTTTATTATACAAAAAAATTTAATTTCTCGTAAATTTCTTTTATGTTAAAAAAATTCTACATAATCTTAATTTTTTTAATAAGGCTCTGTTTGGAGTGAGAAAAAAACTTTAGAAAATGGTGAAAAATATTAAAAAATTTTAAAAGTTATTCACTTTTTATTTCATAGCACGAATTACAAACTCACAACCTATCTCACTTTATATCATTTTATCTCACTTTTTGTCACTCTAAACGCATCCTAAGGCTAAAATACTTAAAATTTTGAATTAATTTAATTTTTCAATCAAATTAAAATGATAAAAACATTTAACATAAAGGTGATATGTGTTAAAATTTTATTGAAAGAAAGTACAAAAAATAGTTAAAATTTAGTAACTTTTGATATTTTTGATTGGCCAAACAAGACCTAAGTAATTTCATATCAAAAATTAAGAGGTCACCTGTCCCCTGCCTCTTCTTGCCTCTACCATTGATCTTACGTCATTTTTTTGTGCATTCGGTTATAAATAATACTTAAAAACACAACACACAAAAAAAAAAAAAAAAAATGATTCTATAAAAAAATTTCTCAAATTTTATATGTATGCGGTGTCAAGGTGTACAATATATCGGAGTCTATATATTACATGTATACTTTTATACATAGGCACTACCATGTACTGCACCTGATTGAATGTATAATTAATTGAATTGATTGTCCTTGTGTAGCTCGTGGGTGGTCTCCCCATTTAAGATGAAAATAATTGAGTACCAAACAAAGCGCAGCCTTACATCTTCTATCCACCTTTGTCGTTTATGAAATTGATGTCTTGACATCAAAATTTGGAAAAGTCGACGGATTATTTGATATATTTGTTTTGAATCCGTTTATTACTTTATATTTTAAAAAATAAGGACTCATTTCAAAGTTCAAAAATTAATAAAAAATATTAAAAATTATATTTTATAATTTTTAGTACGTTGGGTAGAATCATAAATTTTTTCACTTTTTAGATTTGTTACAGTAAAAAAAAAAGTTTACTAAATATACAAAAAGTTATCACTTTTTTTATTTGTTACAGTAAAAAATTACCAAACACCTAAAAATTACAAAAAAATGTTAAAAATTACACTTTATTCCACTAAATACACAAAAAAATATAACAAAAAAACACACAAAAAACTACCAAAAATTTTATTTTTTTTCTTATCTTTGAACCTCCAAATGGCCTCTAAGAAAAAAGTTTAAAATATATTTAGTTATTTAAATGTTTTTCAAAACTTGTTTTAGAGTGAAAAAAAAAATTATACATAAAATGTAAAATAATTAAAAGTTATTTAAGCTTTTTTATTCAAACTAAGGAGAATTTTTAAAAAATAAAAAATATTAAACTAAATACGTTTTTAATATTTTTAAAATATAAATCTCAAAATAAAAAAAAATAAAAAAATAAAATATAAACCAAATGCCACCGTAAACAATCCCCGTTGCCTTCCTCTTCCCCTCCCCCCCCCCCTCTCTCTCTCTCTCTCTCTCTCTCTCTGTGACCAAAAAATATAAGGAAATAAATAAATAAAATAAAGGGGAATAAGCGTGGGTTCTTTTTTGAAGCGAATGACAGCCCCGTTTTGGGTTCCTGTCTCGGTTCCCGGAGGTGGGCCTCGCTGTTGGTACAATAATTGGTGGCGTTTTCCGGAAGGACGGGCCAAATTTAGGCTCCTCTGAAATTTTGAAATCCAATTCAAGTCTGAACAAAATTTATAACTAACATCGACTCCGTTTGAAATGACAAAAAATTTTAAGAAATAATAAAAGATATTAAAAAACTCTTAAAAGTTATTTACAAACTCATAATTTATTTTATTTTATCTCATTTTATTTCAATTTTTATCACTTCAAACGCACCTGATTATGTTACATTAACTAAACAAAATTTAACTAATATAAAAAAATAATGCAATAAAACTTAATTAATATAAAATTATAATGTATCATCATCAAATATTTACCCAAAAAGAAAAATTATATAAATATTAAATAATTTATCAACTAAAGTAAAACCAGATATCATAGTTTATCATGTCACAAGATTTATCAATGATAAAGATAGTGAAATTCTTTACGATATCTCTCTCAATGTATCAAGGGAGTGTTCAAATCCTGTTTATGGTCGTGTCGTTAAGAATCTATAGTTCGGGTTCTTCTTATCATTTTTTCAATGCAATCAAATAAAAATAAATATTTATTGTATCGGGGAATTTCATCTATTTTATCTTTTCGTTTATCATCTCCTAATACGTTATGTTGAAAAGTTTGAAATAAAGATTTATTGAGAAAAAAAAAAGCAAAATAAAATTAAAATTTCGTGTTATTTTTTATTCTTAATTAAGTGAAAAATTAAAATTTATTGACAAATATATATACTTTTCAAATTCCAACGCGAGTAAGATTTGGATAAATCTTTTTCGAATTCAGTTAATTCTTATTTATTTTTAGATTTTAATGAAATTGTTATGATTTTAGTTTATTTTTATATTTGATGAAATTATTTTTTATTCATTCTCATTGCATTCGAAGATACTGCCTAAAATCGCAATCTCAAGTAGCCAAAAACCGCGATGTGGCAATGCGTCTTCTACGCAATTAAAAAACGTAAAGTATTGCTATGTTTTCAAGCTAACATGAAATCATATAATGAAATTGCGACTTCATTAACACACAATTAAAAAACGTAGGGTATTGCTGCGTTTTCAAGCTAACATGAAATCATATAATCAAATTGCGATTTCATTAACAGCACAATGGGCAAATAGTTTGTGTAGACATTAAGTTAACAAATATTTTATTCACCATCAATATAGCCAAAAAAAAAAAAAAATCCAGAGATCTGTTGATTTGTATTGAAAAAGATAAAAGTAATTTTTTTTTTTTTTGTGTTTTATTAATTTTTTTTTATGTGAATCCCACGGTCCCATTATGAAAAGTTTAGTCACCTGAGACTTTTCATTTGGTAAAAAGAGGTTAGTATTAATGGAGAAACTTTTCATTTATGAAAGATGACCATTAATAATAGAGTATATATTTTAAGTAAATCACAGCAGATACGTATAAGTGAAATACAAAAGTTAGGGAAAGGAACCATGGCAGTTTCCACCTACACCTACCAACTTCACAGCATAAAGAGGGAAACACGATCCTATCAAGATCATCAACCTAGACCAGAAAACCCATTTTGCATGCTTTGTGCACAGGCTGATCTTAATTAATCACCAAACATTTCATGTAATCAATATCCATACATTTAGACGGAAGAGGAATCATTTAGAAGAAGTAAGAAATCACAATAGTTCCAGCTTCCTGTTTGTAAAGTATTATGAAGGTGAAACTTGAGCGAATTCGAATAAAGAGGAATCAAGTCGTGAAATTGTAAAGACTGGTTTCGGACAATCTCTCCTTTGGGGAAAGTATGTTTTAACAACTAAAGGGTTACCCGGAATTTCGAAAGTACCATTTCATCATATGGAAGCCTCGAGTTCATCTGGGTTTACTGCAACTCCATTTGGGGCACTGTCATCATCATCTGCATGAAGCTGTGCAGAAACATCATCTATGGCGGCGTTAAGCTGTGCAATCTTCTCAGTCAGTATTTTCCGTGTTTTCTGTTATCAAATCATTTAAAGCGAGGAAATTAGTGTATGTTATAAATATGAATCAGTGGCTGGCAAGGTCTCTAGTAATAAGAGAGAGAAAATTATGCTCAAGCCAAACTAATATCCTCACCTTTGGTTCATACAGTAGATAGAATAACTAATTACACGCAACATTTTCATACAAGAGTTAAAAAAAGAATCAATTAATTGATGAATTAGCCTACATTGTACCCTACTAGTTAAAGACACAGTTTCGGCCTGTTTGAACAGTGTCACATCAGCTCTCAAAAATATGATAAGGTAAGCCAAAAAGAGACAATGAGTAAATGAATTAAAAACTGATTAAAATTAGATTAAAAATGAAAAGTACCCTATTCTTGTCTCACATTTTTATCGTCATCATCTATGACTTGAGGTTAGCAGGGTTTTAAAAAAATAAAACAAAATAAAATAAAATAATAATAATACTAAATAAATAAATAAATAAAGAGGAGGAGACCCTGTGATTCTTCCAAACTGGTTTTGTCTGTGATTATTCCAAACTGGTTTGTCAAGGAAGACCTTCTAGATATCGTGTGTTTAATACATACATCTCAAAATTGGGAATACTTGGACAACTGAGGAAACATGCTCACAAAATGATGCAGGTAAAATAAGATATCGACAACTCGACGTAGTTGAGTACACTGAGGAGGAAGCTAAAAATGGATCTAAGGTGGAGGATGGACACATCCGGGTTGTATTAGATGTCAATACAACCAATTTAAAAATATCAAAAGAGGAACATCGGGGGTTGACAACTGAGAAAAAAGATTAAAAATATGGAATTTGTTTGGGTTTGGGATTTGAAAAATTAAAAAGACTTAAAAGAGGAATTACAAGGATGATATCCAAATATATTTTTCTTTAACTAATCTTTGGCTGCCAGTTTATTTTCTTAAAAGGCGTCTCATGCAAGTCCAGGCAATAGATACACGTGCCCAAAGCATATCCAAGCGTCTTCACGCCTGGCAAAAACACCAAAATAACAGCAAATATTTGGAGACACGCCAACATGTCTAAACATATTCCTAGGGCTTGTCAGATATGGACTCATCACCTTCCAAGAGGCATCCATGCTTCTAAAGGAAGATAGTGAAGGACAAAACTAGAGATGATTATGATATGCAAAGCTAACGTAGGAACAATACAGAGGAAATTAGGTTCAACTATTTAAGTCATTAGCTCCAGGGAGAAAGCAGGATGTCACCTCCAAGGCTTTCTCTTCATCATATATGAATTTTGGAAGCTTTCTCATCAAATCTTTTCTGTCCGCTCCAGCTAGTGCCTTACTGATCTGTGAGATAATACAATAATGATATGAGCATACCATTTTCTTTCAATAACATCCTCACCGTCCAGTGAAAGGACAATTTGAATGCAAAAAGCACATTACAACTATCTGAAAGTGTGACCTTTTTAGATGGTTGTCTAAAGCAATACAAGTATACAAACTCTCCACAAAATAGACCAAGCATAATAATGGTTATATCCAGACCAGATAAACATAACCTTCCCTTAGGCTGACAACTGAAACACAACCTCCAGTCCAACACTTCAAAGATGAGTAAGGCAACGGGAAATGACAAGATGCAGAGTGAATCAGCATTGCATAGGCAAGAGAGATAAATAGTGTGTCCCATAGTAGCAACTTTGAGGCAAATAAACCTCACAGCGACTAAGGTTTAGCCAATTTGCCAAGAATCAAACAAGCCACTGACTTGACCAAATAAAACCAACTGTAGTGGAGAGAGTGATTTCGAAACTAAATGCATACCTGGGGTGCAAATATACAACCTAGTGTTCCAACAATAGTTCCTCCCAGTACAAAGCCACCGATAAATATACTTGCAGCACTGGGTCTTCCGGTATCCCTACTGCACATGCACATATAGTGAATGATCATCTTATGGAAAAATATTGTTAATATAAATTGAAAAGCAGCTAATGCTAGACAAGAAGTGACAAAAAATGCTCAAGAACTGAAAGAGAATTCACCAAAACTCATCATATAAGAGTAACTTTAGAAAGCACATTTTTTTTGGAATTTCGTAAGGCTGTCCTTAAAAACCTAAATGATAAGCAACCATCAAGGGGACCAGAACCGTTTACCCAAAACAAAAAAAAAAAGCAACTCATGTATGTGTCCATATTTATCAGGGAGAGAGAAGCAGCTCGCAATGAATGAAGGAATTTCTTCCAATTTAAAACAGGTATATTTATAGTGCCTTCAGCTCACAGGAAAAAGATAAAAAATTGAACCCTGAGCTACTCAACTGTAAGCTGGAAAGGTTTTACATGCACAAAAGCTATCACCTGACGTTTGCCTATAGTTCTTAGCATGATTCAGTTATGTACATCGTTTAACAAGCCAAGCTTTCTCTAGACAATAAGCTCTTGTTTACTTCAGCAACACACAAGGGGGCAAAACAAACAAACAGGATATCTGTGTTCAAAACATATATTTACCTAGCTTGCACTGTAAATGATCTTTATCTAGACAGAAAGCTCTGGTAGCTGTTGGACTATTTCTACAACAGGCAAGGGGGCAAAACAAAGAAACATTATATCTGTGTTCAAAACATAAATTTACCTAGCTTGCACTGTAAATGACCTTCTGAGCTTCGGTGGGTTTGCTTTCCCTGGGTAGGCGGTGCTGATAATCAAGTTCCTGGAGCTAAGACGTTGGCCCACTTGCATCGAAACAGAACCTACAATGATATATTTGGCAATGAGAATATTAAGCGCTCTAAGAATGAAAACTTCCTAACAAATTGTGTGAAAAGTTCTTTTAATCATATAGTATACAGATACCCTAGCATGGAGTATCATGTTCAATCCTATTCATGACTAAACCAAATCCATAGTCAATCAACTCTTTTTCTTCGTGTGTCATATGCAGCTACTATTTGCGTGGCAAATTATTTTCACATCTATTCATGACATTCAAATACATAAGAGCCCCTAATTCATTTCACTTGAAACCTGTACCATTATGTGCATTAATACGGCTCAACATGGATGACCACAAACATCTTATATCAAATAATTCGTGAACTGTCGCCATTGGCCAGAAGATCATGTCAAGCAACACACACACATTCAATTTGCACTTGCCTGACCGAATCCTGTGTTCATTTAGTGCCTATGTCAAATGGCTAAAATTGTTAAGAATTTCTGCATCAGCATTTTCATTCTGTAGGACTGTGTTGTGTCATGAAAGTGTCCAGTGTATATGCAGTACAGTAAATAATATGCAGGTAAGTTTAGAAAATAGATATTCAACCTACAAATTAATCTAATTATATGCTCAAGTATCATCCATGTCTCTTAAATTTAGTCCTTGGTTCTCTAATTATGGTGGCATCACAACAAAGAGAGCCCAATTTTGTTCAGCACCTTTCTGCCATAATGGATGCATCAATTTTGACTCGAACCTTCAAATGCCACCAGAATAACAGTAGCGAGTAGACCACCTATAAGGAAGAACTTTCTAGACAAATCTATTATTTAAACAAGCAACTAGACAATAAAAGAGGGAAAAGGAACTCTATTATATAATCAACCATGTTAAGTTCCTATGAGGAAAAGTGAATCCATCTGACCCTCAGTAGAAGGTAAAATTCAATCTCAAGTCCCTGCTCCCCAAACTGATAACTTTTGTGAGTTACTGAATGATTGTCAACCAACACTCAGTCCAACCTTTTCCGAAACTCCAAAACCAAAATTAATGGCAAACTAGAATGGCTAATTCAATAGCAAGAACTACTGTGCTCCTGAAAATTAAATTTCTGGACCATAAGTGAGCTCAAAACTACCCTTCTAAGAGATTGTTTTTGGCCAAGACATAAATATAACACCTCCTCCTCCCAAAGACAAATTTATACATCAGAAGCAGTGTGATTCTCTGAACTAAGAATACTTGACCCCAAGCATGCTATTAATCAAGAGTTTCTGTCAATAAAACCCGTAGCCCCTTGAGATAGTTTCATTTTAAGACACTTGCAATTAGAAGCACATCAAAGGCTCATTTAGATGTCCACAGGATTGAACAGAAGCTTATTTAGATGTCTACAGGATTGAACAGTTGCATTACATTGCAAATTACCGAGACAATTTGTATTGGATACCAAGACAAAAAATTCGGAATACATCAGTTATATCCCAAACTAACAGAATCCCATCACCCAAAACTGAAAATTGTATCAATCAGTTTTGGTAATGACTCATAATTTCTTCAGTGACGGTGTTCACCATTAATGTCTACCACTTGCATATGTCCAAATAGAACAGGAGAGAGCAATTCGAATTTCAAATGACCCTCAAAGCAGCCCATACAAAAGAATACAACTTGCCAAAACACAACATATTTGCAAAATCATGGAATCAAAGAGACAACCTATAGAGATACAGACACATACACACATGTAATGACCTGCATACTCATTTCATCAGAACAATGGAGATTTGATTTGTCTATTTCAGATTAACATCCAAGAAATCATTAATTGAAAAGGCAGCGCAATGCAAAGAAAAATACAGAAGAACTGATCAAAAAAATTTTAGCATGGTTCAAAATTTGACAAAGCAAATCAAGCAAAACTTACCGGAGAAGAACGGGGTCCGTGTGTCGCCGATTGAAACAAACGAGCTCGGAAGAGCACTCATCCTGTGGAATTTTCGGGAGGGCAGAGAGAGAGAGAGAGACTGCCGTTCGATGATATCGAACTACATACAGCTCTCTCTATTATACCAACTGCTCTGAAAGCATCGCCATGGCATTACCATGGGCTTTAATGAGATCCGACCCACAAGGCACAAACTCCGATTCAGTTATGTTCGAGCCCAATGCACACTTGGCCTTTATGTTAGTGACGTGAGAGGGGCGCTCGACCCCACGCACCCCTGCTATCCAGGGGATGTTTGGTTGAGAAAATATAAAGTAAAAAATATAATAAAAATAAAAAAATATAACATAAAAGTGAAACGTTGAAATTTTTTATTAGAGAAAAGTACGAAAAATAATTAAAATTAATAAGTTTTGGTGATTTTTTGTGGTGTCAAGCAAGATCTCAATGCTTGAGATATTTGGTTGATTAAAATTAATTAAAATTTATTATATATTACTTTTACATCAAATTCTTTTACTTTTAATATATCTTTTTGTATAAATTTTTACCAATTAAACACTCCACTATTCGACACCTTGATGCCAAGGTAAGGGTTAGGTCAGGAAAGGGCGAGGGTGGCGTGATAATGTTACGAGAGTCCTGCCATGCGATATTAATTTAAAAAATTTGACGACTAATGTGTATTTATATTATTTTAATTTTAAAAAATATAAATATATTTAAATCATTAAATTTTAATTAATTTAATAATTTCGATTGTAAGTTAAGAAGTTGATATAGCACCTCAAATCCTTAAGTTACCCTCACTTGCTTTTTAGGTATTTTTAAATTATTTAAATAATATATTTAGTAATTTTTTTAATTTTTTTAGTAATTCACCTTTTTATTTAGGTCGTTTTAGCAACACACTTTCATTATTTTTCGATCTTTTTTTTTTAATCTTTAGTATCATTTATAGTTTGTTTATTTTATAATTAAAAAAATTAAAATATCTTAAAAAACACATAGGGTCAATAAATTAGGATAATGTTAGAAAATTTTAGCCCCAACTTAACTTGGCTTGATTGCTTAAAGGTAGAGAAGTCAATGGGACGAGTATACGAGAATATCTAATTCGACCGAATCTAGTAAAAACTTGTTGGGAAATACCCTAATGGAATTGGGACGGGTTTGGGATTGAAATTTAATTCCCATGCAGGTTTAAGACGGGTTTGGGATTTGTCTGTAGGGTACCCGATACTCGATATTTGATACCCATTTATACTTATAGGATACTCGATAGTTGTAGGACACCTGTTAAGTACCCGCTTAATAAAATAAAATTTATATTTATATATTTAAAATTTTACTCCTAAAATAAAAATTTTAAAATTCTTAAGCCAAGGTCATCTATGACTTTGGCTCATTTTTTCCCTAGTATATAATGTCGTATATCTGTAGCTGCAACCTCCAAATCTGAGAATCAAACACCCTTCAGTCTTTTTTTCCGTTGCTTACAATCATGTTACTGTAATCGTTGACAACTATTATTCTTTTCTTTGACTCTCTAACCGTTGGCTGGCCTTCTTCAAGTGAGTCTTTTTTTTTGTTTTTGTTATTTTTAGATTGATTTACTTTGGAATATCTTTTTGAAAGGCTCTGTGCGTATTGTTAATTTCTTTTTACATGTCTATCCTGATTTGTAAAACGTAATCTAATTTCGAATTCCACGTAACTCAAACAAACACCGTAGATGATGTATTTACCTACAAGGGTAGTCGATTGCCCTGATGAAATTTGCCTTGTAATCCCAAACTCTCTCCACTTGACTTCTGTGAATATAAATTTTTGTTTGGGAGGGCAATGGCCTCTAATGTACGCGATTATCTTCAATTTATTCGGCCTAAAGTGTTACTCAACTCTTGTTAATTTTGCTACTATTGCTTGTCCTGTGAGGTTTATATTCTCAATGTGAAAGCAATTGAATTTCTTTATGACAAAGAAGCTTTGAAGCAAACGGGGCTGAGGGTATCAAAAGATTAAATTTGAATATATATATATATATATATATATAATTGAATTTGAATATACATATATATATATATATAATTGAGTACTGAATATGTATATATAACTGAATTTGAATAGTTCAAATATTATTATATTTTCATCTTCTTCTCCTATCATTAGATCAAGTGCACACACACACACACACACACACACACACACATATATATATATATATAAGCGAAGTCACACTAGAGATAGGCGGTCGCCACACCTGAAATTCTAGAAAAAAATTTATCCCACTTGTGCACATACACCTAGACAAAATTATACACTTAGGAAAAATTTTATTTAGAACATTAGGAAAAATTTTACGTCACACTTAGGAAAAATTTTATGCCACGCTTAGAAAAAATTTCTGACTCTAACATTTATAAAAATGAATGTAAAAATGCATCTGGTATGTCTTGAATATTTTCTTTTTATTTTTTCTTTTCTCTTTGGTAGTGTTATGAGTTAAAATTAGTTGAAGTGTCTATTTTTTCATATATTTTTATTTCATGTTAGATAAACAATTTTTTATATAATATTACATAATATTATGACAGATGGCTAAATAAAATGCTGATGCACAAACTATGGAATCTTGTCCTTTAGTTATTGTGATTCCTATTGTATTATTTTACGGGTATGCTTATGTGTATTTTGTACATTTATTTCTACTATTTAGAGTATATTTTTTAACCTTAAAAAAAAATTAAAGGTCCATTGAGCAAAGATCAATGAATTTGTTCAAGTTAATAAATTTAACATTTTTGTGACTATTTTTTTTATTTTTATCTCAAATTAGGTATTTAACAAGTACTAAACAGGTAATTTGATCTATTGAACATAAACGGGTTCGCGGGTTTGAGATGGTAATGGTAAAGTAAAAATAAACGGGTTTGGTAATGGGATTGACTAATTAAGCAGGTATCCTACTTATTTACATCCCACCTATTCACAGAGGGGCCTAAAATTACTTTTCAAAGATTCCTAAAATTGAACATCAACTATTAATTAATGATCTGATTATTAAATTTAAAAATATATTTATCAACTTTACATTAATTGATGGCTAAAATTCAATTTTAAAAATCTAAAATTGAAAAGTAACTTCAAACTCTTCTTACCCTTCTATTATTAAGGTTGCAAGCAAATATTTTATCAAATAATTTATTATAATCAGAAATATCATTTATTATAAGCTGTGTTTGGTCTGCTAAAATACACTGAAAATCTTTAAAAATCTCTGAAAATTTCTAAAAGTTATTTACTTTCTATGTTACTGCATGAATTACGAACCTTCAACTTATTTCACTTTATCTCATTTTATCTCACCTTTTATCACTCTTAGCACAACGTATATAATAAATAAAAATGAGGTTTTCAGTAAAGTTACTCCTCTCTTCTTCTTCTTCTTCTTCTTCTTCTTCTCTGACTTAAAACTGAAGTCAGGTACATGACTCAAGTGGCCAATGAATGCAACAGAATTAGCTATGCTCTAGTCCAGCAGATGTAGTAATATAATACTCTTCTTCTTCTTCTTCTCTGACTTAAAACTGGAGTCAGGTACATGACTCAAGTGGCCAATGAATGCAACAGAATTAGCTATGCTCTAGTCCAGCAGATGTAGTAATATAATACTCTTCTTCTTCTTCTTCTTCTTCTTCTTCTTCTCTAACTTAAAACTGGAGTCAGGTACATGACTCAAGTGGCCAATGAATGCAACAGAATTAGCTATGCTCTAGTCCAGCAGATGTAGTAATATAATACTCAGGCTCCGTTTAGAGCATTGAAAAATACTGAAAATTATTAGAAATACTAAAAATTTTAAAAAATTATTTAGTTTTTTATCTTACTACAGGAGTTACGAACACATAATTTTTACAAATTTTATAACTTTTTGTTACCCAAAATGCCCCTGTTTGGTAAACTTACCAAACAAATCCCTCGAGACAATGGATGGACCCAAATAAAGCCATGTGAGAGCAATTGTCTTGTTGATTTAAAAAATTACAGTAAAATTTTATTAATTTTACTATTTTTCTTATAAAATATATATATTTTTTTGTTTTGTCTCCACTATATTTTTATTTTTTGTTTTTGTTTATCTTAAAAATATAATTTTATTTCACTGATTATAAATTAATCCTAGGTCTGCCTTGTCCACGGCCTGGTGTACTAGTTGTGGGCTTGCTCCTACTATAATTGGTTACTTATTCAAATCCGCTTTGAGTATGGTAAAAAAATCAATATGGTAGTTTAGATATGCTATATTTTTTAGTTTCAAAAGAAAAATAAAATAAAATAAACTTACCAAACAAAATATCTGTTTGTTAAGCCAAACCCACATGAAACAAAAAGGGAATTAGGAGTGCGCAGGAGTTTCCGAACAATTGATCCATGCCATGATGGTGCATTTTAATTTTTGGAAGTACTGTGAGCCTCTAGGTTAGGTTATGTTTGAATGCAGGATTTGTCGAGCAAAAAGAACATAAATGATAGAAGGAAAATTGAGTTGTTTATATGTACTTTAATAATTATTAAAGTTAATTAACTAAAAAATTAATTTTATTTTGTGAATATTTATTAATCTCTTACAATTTTTTAATCTAATAAAAAAACTTAATACACAAGGTTTAGTATTGCAGGATGTCGGAAAGATCAAATATAAGTAATTTTTCTTGTGCAAACATCAAAGTTGTTTTAAAAATTTAAATCCGTAACTATCAAATTGAAATAGAACAACCCTAATTACCATCATTACAATGCCATTTAATAGCGAAAAAAGTTATTCAATTGAAAAATCTAACAAAAATTGTAATCAGAATGATGTGTCGATAATAATTTTGTGACTATAAAACATTTAATAACTTAAATATTTTGAAATGACAGGTGCATAATTCATTCACATTTTCATAATATTAGAACAGTATACACACAATGCATGTAATTAACACTTTATTTGTGCAATAGTGTTATAGTTCATATATAAATTAAAATATAAAATGACTTAAGAGTAAGTTTTTGAATGTTACTTGATTTAAAATTATTAGGAGTTAAGTAGAAGAGTTTTATAAAAATTAAAATAACCTCACTAATATTGAAAATTTTATCAACTTTTAGATTCTATCAATAACTCTTTCGTTTGGAGATCTACAATTTTTTATAAATTTTTATAAAATTTTAATTTTTTTATACATCGCATGAATTATGAGATTATTGCGTACATCAATTTATCACTACTATAGGTCACCGGTAGAACGCTCAACTGCCCTGAGGCGGCCGTATAAAGGGTTTTGGACGATTGCTAAATTGGTACGTTCGGAATGGATCCAAGAAGTTTTCGGTTTTAATTTGATTAAATTTAAAGTTTTACAAGTTAATTATACTTTTAAATTTAAAGTTTTAAAGCTCATAAGTTAATTTCTATTAATATTTAAATTATTTTTTTATTAATTATTTCAAGTTTGATGGATTCTCCTGTGATTTTGACTTTGACCCTCCCTAGAAGATATTTTTTCTCTCTCTTTTGTAAAATTAATGTAATAACTATTTCAATTATTGTTTTATAAAGATTTGGTTATTTTTGTGGATGATTTCATTTCTCGTCGTATGGTATATTTGAATGTACAAGTTCAATCAATGTACAAGTTTGATTGTCTGAATGTATAGGTTTTCTTTAGTTTTAATAAAAAATAAGCAGGTTTAAAAAAAAAAAAAGAATAGACAACTATTTAAAGATAGTCGTCTAAAACTTTTTGTTGTGGGATTCTTTGGCGACTGTCTCAAAACGGTTGTCTTTTAGCGGTCGTTGAAAGGGAAAAGACGGCCGCTTCGAGGCAATTGGCCAAAAGAGTGGGACGGTCGACAACTTAAACGATCGTTTTAAGTGGTCATATATTTTTTTTCTCGACTCAAGCATCTACAATCGTCTTTAAGCAGTCGTTAAGTGGTCATTTATACTTTAACGGCTGCTTCGAGAATTTTAGACGATTGCCTAAGGTGATTGAGCGTTTCTTCTTTTCTAGTTCATGTTTTAACATGCAATGGGAGCAAATCATGAGCTAGCAGATCATTGAAACAGTCAAATTAAGGTCTTAAAAATTGTTTAATTGCTTAAGTTGCCCCCATATATGCATGTTTAAGAGGCAGCAGTTGTAAGTGATTGATCATGTCAGTAGGAGTAGAGGCCCAGGAGCTTAGTCTTGACGACATTTGGGTCTGCCAAACACATCTCATGCATGGTCAATTCTTGCATGCTAGCTAGCCTACAAGTAGCTCTCTCCAATTTCACCATATCACCGAATTTTCCTATTGGCTAGATATTTTTATTTTACAATTGCCGGCACACTTTCATATATATTTCCATTTATACATATAACATATATATATATATATATATACACAAACCAATATTAGCCGGGGCTTGATATCATGATCAATTACGTTGTTCATGAACTTTTATGCAATATTTTTTGAGTTTTTTTTGGCTGCAAATTTATAAGATCTAATTTGCAGCGCAATTAATCCTAGCTAACTCTGACAGAGGTGTGCAGAAGCGAAAATGCTACGCTTACACCCCACGGCTTACACCCTCAGTTACACCCCCCATAAAACGGTGTCGTTTTGAGCCCATGACATTAATTCCATTAATTTTACAGGGAGAAAGCGTAGAGAATAGAGAGAGAATGGATTCAATGGAACCCCACCAACACAGCACCGGGGAGGCGGAGAGGTGGCTCGCCATCGCCGAGAAACTCCTCGCCGGCCGTGACCTCGTCGGGAGCAAGACGTTCGCGATCCGAGCTCGGGAGTCCGAGCCGAGGCTCGAAGCCGCGGACCAAATCCTGGCCGTCGCCGACACGCTGATTGCCGGCGAGAATGGGGTGTAATCGTAGCATTTACGCTTCTAAACGGTACCTTTTGTTGCTAAGCGATAGCTCAGGGATTACTCGGAAACTTCTTTGACAACCGGTTTTTGTGCGATCAATTCACAAAACTCTTACCGATATACGACTTTGGAAGACAATCGACAACTCCTAATCCATTGGCTTTGTTCTGATAAACCGAAAAAACCCTAATTCCCAAGCAACAAGGAAGAGGAAGAAGGAGGCGGAGGAGGAGGATGCAGAGAATCTTCGGCGTCAAGAAAGATGAGGAACCCCCTCCTTCGATTTCAGACGCCACCGATCGGGTCTTTCTCTCTCTCTCTCTATATTTTGTTATCTTGCTTTAATTTATTCGCTTCACAATCATGTATCTGTAAGTTTTCGCTTGGTTCTTTTGTTCTTAGAATTGGATTAATTTTCCCCTTCTTTTAAGGAAAATTTTCATTTTCTTGGTATTTCTAAATTGGTTTTGTATGTGAATCCCTCGACAGTTATTGATGCGTCCATTAAACAAATTTGGGCATTAGAGGAATCATTTATTTGTTTATTTATTTTATGTGTGGTGACTTAAATTTGGCTTATGCAATTTAAGCTTTATGGTTCTATGTAATTGGTGACAATGGAATTGAAAGAGCTGCAAATGGATATGGCTCTAGGCTAGTTTGATTCCTGAATTGCATATACTGTGGCTGCCGATTTACTTCGTATGGACTTGCTTGCCCCATGCCGCATGTTAAAAAATCTTAATGCGACATCTGATCATTATCCATGTATAACGAGGAAAGTAGGACTAGGTTGGGTGATAAGCTGCATCAGGTGTGGTGGCAAGGCACTGGCATCCGTGTGTCCTGCACTTTTCCCTCCTGCCATAGGATAATCATCGCTTATCCAAAAGTTTTCATAAGCTAATCTTAAGGCTGTTTTGCCCTCTGCTTGAGGAAATTACTAGCAGAGTATATATTTTGTATCATTTGTAGTATGTTTTATTTTATTTTATTTTATTTTTAAATCTTTGACCTATTTTTTTTCTCCATGAATACCCATATTAATCGTTTGGGGTAGAAATGCATTTATAAGGATGTTTATAGTTGATGTTCCTAAATATTGTTAGATAAAGCGAGGGAGTTGGTCTTATTTTAAAAATCACGGTTGGTGTTATATATACGTATATTTTTTTTCCATCTGTTATTGATGAAATTTTTGTGCTCTCTATTGCTTATTTATTTACTTTTTTGACACATTCTGTTTATTTGTTTCCAAAGAGATGTAAAATATGTATTTATTTGAACATTCCAGATCAACAAAAGAGGTGAAACAGTTGATGAGAAGATCAAAAAGCTTGATGCTGAACTTGCAAGATATAAAGAGCAGATCAAGAAAACCCGACCTGGTCGTGCTCAAGAAGCTGTCAAAGCACGAGCCATGAGGGTTCTCAAGCGAAAGAGAATGTAAGCTATCTTCACACAATTGCTTCATTCCCCTTGATATCATGTTACTTCATCTAGATGCTTTAGGCTTATATAAATTAGCACGTTTAGATAGTATTTATTAGTACAGTACACTATTCTACTAGTTATTTCTGGATCAAGTTGCACCTTAGTTTGCTGGACAAGCTTGAGGCTCGTCCTTAAAACTGTTTGGTTAGGACACAACTTGCTCTTAAATACAATACAACTCAACTCAGCTTAGCCTTTTTCCCAACTAAATGGGTTGACTTGCACTTAAATATAATATATTCTTCACACATGTATGTGCGCACCCCTAATATTTCATAAAGAGAATAACCTGCCTGAAACTTGACATTATTTTCTGTTAATCTAACTTTGATTTCTCTCTGTTAAATTGTTTTCCTTCTTGGATTTGTTTGTCCATCCCCCTATCAAAAGACTAGCACTCATATATATATATATATATATATATTCTCCAAATGTGTTTTCATATCTGCAAACTCTGATGCTTGACAGGCTGAAGATGAATTGGGCTTACCTGCTGTTCCTCGAGCATCTATTCGCGGTTAAGATGGGAAGATGGTTGGCTGGAGTATAATATTCCTGTGTCTTGCAAGTCTGTTCATTGTCAGAAGGGATTAGCTTGGGCGCGAGCTGTTGTGAACATATTGTGTAAAACCTG
Organism: Vitellaria paradoxa; assembly: GCA_019916065.1. NCBI lineage: Eukaryota > Viridiplantae > Streptophyta > Magnoliopsida > Ericales > Sapotaceae > Vitellaria > Vitellaria paradoxa. Next base: position 44,600,331 of record CM034236.1, on the reverse strand, counting down.
ATTTCATAGCGTTCCAACTTATGGAAATTCTTTTGAAATAATTTGGGCTATATGTTTCGTGATAACTATAGATCATGTATTTGTGAAAAAGACAATTTTTTTTTTTTTTTTGGGTGGGGGGGGGGACGGTGGGGAAAGGGAAATGAATACACTTTGTTGATAGTTCCATGTTGAAATAGGCAATGGGACACTGACACTGCTAATAACATGTATTTTTTTTTTATTCAATTTCATCTTTTTTTCTGTGAAAATTGTGTATCAATTGCGAGGCATTGCAGCACATCTTGGTTTTTCCTTTTTGTTGATGCATGTTGCATGGAGCGTTTGTTATAAGAGATTTTTGCGGTTTATTTTTTAATATTTACTCTCTCTCCGAGAAATGGTGAGGAGGGGCAACTGGTGTAGCTATAACATTTGAGGATGATTATTTTTTTTTTCTTTTTTCTTTTTTTTAATTAAAAAAAAATTGAAAATGTTTATTGGAGGATGATCCTAGCAGCTTGTAACCCTGCTAGGCTCCAAAAAGCGGATGAGCTATCTTCCAGGCGAGTTGATTTTGAGTTTTTCACGCATAGGAAGGGTGTTTGAACTTCCATTATTATATTGGCTTGATTAATGATATAATTAAAAATAACAACAAAAAACTGAATACCCCACAAGGTATATCTCACGTGTCTTTCAGTGTGCCTAAAAAAATATGTATTTGGGAGCTTTTTAGACGATTAAAAGTAATCAAAACTTGAATAAGAGTGTAAATCTCTACCGTGGATGCAAAAGAAAACCTCTCCCAAACAATGCAATCATATGTTCAACAAAATTTCAAAAAAAAAAAAGTGTAAATGTGGTTCATTCCCTCCCACGGCCCAACCATACAAACTCGAGACCCCTCCCAAACAAAAAAAAAAAAAAAAAAAATTGGAATCTAATTATAAAGTAAAACCCGATATTTTATATCCATTAATCCCTCCTTGTTGATACTTTTTTAATTTTAGAATATTGAAACTCCAAAATCAACTTGTTTATGTAAAGCTTCCTAAGATAGACATGAAGAACTGATGTTCACACTACCTATTTATTTGTGTTCCAACCATGTAGTGTCTTTGACTTTGGAATTCTCTGAGGGGAATTGGGACCAAACATACAAGCTGACGCCAAGCAGTTACTAGTCCCACCCAAACTTAAGTTTTCACGACCATCAATTGGAGATAAACTTGGTAACGAAACAAGCCCATCCAAAAGAGTCACAAAATCACTAGCTGACCAGCGATGGAGGATCCCTTTTGAATTTGTGTCAGAATCACTTAATAGGTCATCAAGCCATGCTGGCTCCTCCTCCTCTAAAGTAGAGCTTTGGTGCCGAGGGTAAGAATCAATATGTTTGCAGGGGTTTGAAGAGACAGTATCGTGAATCGGGCGAGTTATAGTTCTCTTTTGAGAGGGGCAGCGGCGTGGAAGGTGAGCTTGCCTTGACATGGTCAACTAAAGTGCTAAACTACCAGGTGAGCATTAGATCTTCTTGCATCTATTGGTAGAAAACTTGACAAAACCAAGGGGGGAGAAGTTAAAACCAATAAAATTAATCCTTAGTTCCTTTTTTTACCCCCAGTTTCCACAAATCCAGGAAAACAATAGTAGTATTACTTAACACAAATTAAAATCACAATAACAATTTCTTATTTGATAGAGTTTAAGGAGTAGCTGCAAGAATAAAAATAATAGTAAAAACTAAAAAAAAAAAATACTTTCACAAAATGGATTATTCTACTTTTTTGGTTCAAAATTTCAAATTCAACCATCCCATACAGGGCATAAGTATTCAAGTCCTTTCCTGCCAACATGAAAACTTAGAGAAAAGACATAACAGAGTTGGCACTGATAAGTTCAGATTTTTATAAATGTTATACAATTCATACTCCCAGGAATTACAACAGGGAGCTAAATGAGATGATTGAAGACAAAACCCAAATCCTAAGCACCCAAAATGCAAACGAATGATTTTTTTTTTTCGACATAATTTCAAGAGAAAAGGGAAGCAATGGGAATTTCAGTTAAGAAATAAAAACAGAAAAATTCAACCAATGCAACAGTGGCCCCGAATACAGCACATACAACAGGCAAAATTAAAAGGGAAACAAAAATACGACTAGAGAAAAAAAATACAAAATCAAAACCCAAAAAATGAATATGTTTGGTTGCCGCGAAACTGAAGGACAATAGAAGGGGAAAAAAAATTAGGGAAAAAGTGACATTCCACAATACCCATTGTTCTTAGGTTCCAAAAAAACCAAACAAAACATCAACTACAAATCAATTATATTATTTTCAGTTTCTCAATTTTTCTTATTTTCCTAATAAGCAGGCAACGGGACATGCAATATCCCAAAATTATTTTCCATTTTATTTCAACAATTTTCTTAGCAACCAAACACATCACGACCAAAAAATCTTGGCTAAACATCAACCAGACCAAACCCAAAAAAAAAAAGGTAAAAGAAAGAAATAAAGAAAAAAAAAAAAGAAGAAGAAAACTCCACTATTAGCACACGGTTTCACGAATAGACACTCAAATTTGTTGAGAAACTTTGCATTTCCTTGATGTTTCTCTCATCTTTCTCCACCCCATTCTCGCGGGCAATCACAGTGTCGGCGACGGCCAGGATTTGGTCCGCGGCTTCGAGCCTCGGCTCGGACTCCCGAGCTCGGATCGCGAACGTCTTGCTCCCGACGAGGTCACGGCTGGCGAGGAGTTTCTCGGCGATGGCAAGGCACCTCTCCGCCTCCCCTGTGCTGTGTTGGTGGGATTCCATTCTCTCTCTACGCTTTCGCCGGTTAAAAGATGGAATGTGTCGTTAGGCCCAAAACGACGCCGTTTTATGGGGGTGTAACTGAGTGTGTAAACCGTGGGGTGTAAGCGTAGCATTGCTCGTGCAGAAGAGCGAGCCATGGCAGGGGCCTATGGAGATGATCGGTCACTCAAGGAGACGCCATCATGGGCTGTTGCTCTTTTCTCTGCGGTTTTCGTGATCACCTCCATTCTTATTGATCATGGGAATCATTATCTTGGAGAGGTCATTAATTTACGAATGATATTATAGTCCTATAGTCTTGGTTTACATCCCTATATATGATTCAAATGTTTTTGGAAGATACATTAATTCAAATTTTATTGCCTTTCTAATTTCTTCTGGGGTCGGGGAGAAACCCGCAGCCGCTACTCATCGGTGCGCACTGGGTGAAACCCACCCCGTGACCCTAGCCGGCAAAGAACCACGATGAGGTAAACCAGCCTAAGTAAACCCTGGCTGACCGGCTCAGCCGAAAGGCTGTTAGATGGCTCTCCACAATTAGAGGAAGAACTGCCCCCAAGAGGAGTCAAACCCGGGACCTATTGGTCCCAGGCCCTTCAGCCTGCCATCCGAACCAACTCAACTATCCCTTTCGGGGCTGCCTTCCTAATTTCTTCTGGTACGTGGAAGTCCGCAGCCGCTAGCCCATACTGGGATGCGCACAGGGCGAAGTACGCTCCAGGACCCTAGCCGGCAAAGGCCCCTGGAGAGTTAACCAGCCTAGGCAAGCCCTGGTTGACCGGCACGACCGAGAGAAGGCCATTAGGCACCAGCCATTACAGCGGTAACCCATTCTCCAGTGAGGGAGTCGAACCTGGAACCTCGAGAGGCCCAAACTCTAAGACGAGCCCGACTTTCACTCGGCCACCCCCGAAGGGGCTGCCTTCCTAATTTCTTGAATAATGGTACAGTGGTTTCAGAAGCAGAAACAGAAGGCCATGAGCGAGGCCTTGGAGAAGATCAAATCCGGCATCCCTCTCTCTCTCTCTCTCTCACATCGTTATATGCAACTCGAAAACTTACCTCAAAATTAAAAATAATAATTAATCAGAACGATGTAGAATATCAGTCATTTTTTTTAAACTGGGCAATTTTATTTTAATAAAAATATTTTATTAAAATTAATTATTGGAGTGATGTGAAAACTTATATACTTATGATTTTAAACAGAAACAGTTATTAAAATATATTTTAGTTATAAAATTGTCAACAACGTATCTTTTTTATTTTTTGTTTTTTTAGGCAATTTCTTTTGACGTGGGTCTTGTTAGGAGATCTACAAAATAATAATATAAATTTTTATAAACTTTTACAAAATTCAAAATATTTATTTATTGTACAAATTTTAAGACTATAACTCTTATAAATTTATACTAATTTATACCAAATTCCAAAAAACTCTCGTAACGTCTTCTTCCTAAAATATCTTTAGAATATTACAAATTTTTACAAAATTTAAATTTTTTATTGCAGTACAAATTATAAGACTACAAACAGGGGCGGAGCCAGAATTTTTACCCAGGGGGCACCGGGCGCCAGGGGGCATCGGACGCCAAGGGGGCACCAAACACCCAAGAAAAAATAACAATCGACTTATTTTTCAATTGAGAGTAGGAGAAAAACGATGTTATTTTTAGAGAGAAAATAAATTATTCTTGAGTATTAACTAGTGAATATATTTCTCACAGTTAATGGTTCAAGCACCTGAAGTTTATTAGAGATATTCCTTACTACAAAAAAAAATAATTATTATTAAATTTTATTATCTATAGAATTTATTATGTTATATGTTAAATTTACTGATAGTATAAACAAAAATATGCAATAATATATTAAAATATACACTTTATTTCACAAAAAATACCAAGTTTGATTCTTTTAAACTTCTTATATGTTAAAAAAATTTGAGTTAACTTTAAATTTTTAATAAAATCAAAAAATCTTAATTTTTAATTAATTTAATTTTTAAATAAAATTAAAATAATAAGAAGGACATTTTAGTAATTTTATCTAAAAAATTGAGGGGTCACTTACCCCCTTGCCCCAACATAGCTCCGCCCCTGACTACAATATATATAAATTTATACTACTTTATGTACCTCCAAACACACAAATGATATATTAAAAATGTATTGGGATTCATATCCCTACTCATCGCGGTTGCCACAAACCAAGTCTCTAAAATATGCATTCCTGCGAAGGCTGGATACATGATGCATGCTCCCTTGCAAGCAAGACCCCGACCTGGCGCTACAGTTGTTGCACACCAAAGACGGCAACAACGTTACTGGTAATCGACAAGGCCACTGCTCTAAACATGTAAGTCAACCCATGTCATTGACTCATTTCACTCTGGGACCTTTGACTATTAAAATAACGCCACGATCACGTTTTTATCATAAACTTTTTATTTTTTTATGAGTAAATTACACTTATTTTTTTAGATATTTAACTAATTATAAATAATTATTCTTAATGTTATAAAATTAACACTTACTAGAATGTTTATTATAATTAAATTATTTTATCGATTTGGTTGTCAATGTAAAATGAAAAGTGGTGTGATCACGTGCAAAAATCATATTATTTGTAATATTTTTATTTTATTTTATTATTTTTTATTTTCACACGAAAGTTTCAATTTTGAATATAAAATTAAATTAAAATATGAAAGAATAAATGTTTTTTTTTCTTGAATGTTTAAAAATCATTTGAATATTCTATATACTGTTTAAAAATAAAAGAGACATCTCATATAATTTTTTGATAGAAGAATTTAATTGTGACAAAATTTTAAAGTATTTTAAATTTTGATAATGCAGCACTGTGAATAGTATGTTTTGTAATTTTAATTTAATTTTTCTGTTTTTTGGTTGTGTTTTGTTCAGGGCAAAGTGTCACTGATTTCTTAAACAGGAGTGCACCAGTTGCACATATTCATCTTTGTGCTAGCTGTTTTCCATATCTTGTACAGTGTAATCACCATGGCTTTGGCGCAAGCCAAAGTATGTCTGTACTGCCAAAACCTTTATATATATATATATATATATATATATATATGAGAACTCAAGGAGTGTTTGATTGGCAAAATTTTGATAAAAAAGTATAGTAAAAGTAAAAAAATTTAATGTGAAAAAGATATGTAATTAAATTTGATTGGAAGAAAATACAAAAAATTAGTAAAAGTTAATGGATTTTGAGTGATTTTTATCAACCAAACACCCCCTAAATATTCAATATTATTTTTTTTAAAACTGCTTTTAATGTTATGTTATCGGATACATATGTTTTTTTAATGGTACTGTCAACAGATGAAGAAGTGGAAAGCATGGGAGCTGGAAACCACGTCATTGGAATATGAATTTACCAACGGTAATTAATCAGCAGCATTCAATAAGATATATAATTACTTAATGGTAGAAATTAAATAATAAAATTAATAAGAATATTGAGTGGACAATTTTAATGGTGTTGACTCCATGAACAGACCCTTTAAGGTTTAGGTTAACACGTCAAACCTCCTTTGTCCAGCGACACAGCGGCTTATCCACCTCGCCTGGTCTCAGATGGGTGGTAAGTAATTAAATTCTTACAGACCATTCGATAGAGGAATTATTTCCCATAATCATCATATAGATATATATATATATATATATACACAATTAATTGCATTAAATAAAATAGAGAAAGAAAAATTAGTGAAACTATCTCTGTGAGTTTTGTGACGACAGAAAGCAAAAACTTGCGCAGGTGGCTTTCTTCAGGCAATTTTTTTGGGTCAGTTACTAAGATAGATTATCTGACCATGCGACATGGATTTATTAATGTAAGTAAAATTTTCTTGTTTTCTTTTAGTATTTGAAGTTTCCAAACATGATGAATTATATATTGGTTTTAAAAAATATACATCATGAATAACTCCAAATGATGTTAAAAGATGTCTTGAGAATAAAACTGCAGGCTCATTTTGCTCCAAATAGCAAATTTGACTTCCACAAGTACATCAAGTGGTCCATGGAAGATGATTTCAAAGTGGTTGTTGGTATCAGGTCTCTCTCTCTCTCTCTCTCTCTCTCTCTCTCTCTCTCTCTCTATGTATATGTATAATATATATATATATATATATATATATGTGGCTTTAAATACCCATCCCTCCACTAATTAAACATTGATGCTCAATTTTGCAGTATACCACTATGGATGTTTGCAATCATATTTCAGCTATTAAATGTCTATAGTAAGCCCACAACCCCCCCCCCTACCCCTCAAAAGTTCTCTCTTTATTAACCAGTTGAGCAACCGAATTGGTCAGAATACCTGGCTCTCCTTTGGGAGCTCGGAGCTTCGAAGTCTTTGGACACGAAGTTCAGTAAAATTAATATTGCGGATCTCTTCATTTTATGGAATCCTAACATATCTTTCGGCTGTATCTTTGAATTTTACAAACTTGTGATTTATATATTGTTATACATCTATTTATTTTTCTTATTGTATAACATTACAGTCTCATTCATATTCAAATTTAGTGATCGTTTGAAAAAATAACTTAGTAGCTTAGTTATCAGTTTCTAATTTTTTGTTTTTTTTTTAAATAATTAAATTTGTCTTTTTACATTTTAAATTTTTTTAATTATTAAAGGGTAGAAATGTTAAATTAATAAAAAATTATAAAATTAACTATTAAAAAATTAATTTTTTTCTTCTCAAATACCCAAAAAAAAAAAATTTAATAGTTAGATACTAAAAAAGTTATTTCTTTTCCTTCCCAAACTTAACCTTAATACTCTAAATGTGCAGGATGGTATACACTTTTAGCCATATCATTTATGCCTCCAGCAGTGAGATTTTTTTTTTTCTTATTTTAATTTTTTGGTGATTGATTTTTGTTTTGAAATCTGTAAGGTAAAGACAAGCATTAAATTTTAATGAAGGCTATGATAATGCAAACTAACAGATACTACTGTTGGTTGGAGCAAAGCTCGAAATCATTATAATGGAAATGGCTCTGGAGATCCAAGAACGAGCAGCCATCGTGAAGGAAGCTCCAGTGGTAGAGCCTAGTAACAAATACTTCTGGTTCAATCGCCCTCATCTCATTCTTTTATTGATCCATTTTACCTTGTTCGAGGTAAAATTCAAAAACAGAACATTAAAAATTTTTAATCAATTTAATGAATTCTAATCTAATGCTCTGTTCTTGAATTTTACAGAATGCGTTCCAGATGGCCTACTTTCTATGGACGTGGGTAATTAATCAAACACCATGCATGACATTTGGATTTAATTTACTTATATATGGTGCAAAATAAAAATAATTCACCAAATCATACAAATTCCTTAATCTCTAGGTAAATCATTGATTCAAATATAATCTTATGAATTCTGATCGTATACAGTAATGCGACACAATCATATATATTTTTTTCCTTGAAAAACATTCACATAATGATAACGATGTGACAAATTATTTTATAAACTGTGAGTCTAACATTATAAAAAAAATCCCCTAAAATACTTAAAATTTATTAGTGTCACTGTCACAACATTCTTATACAAAATTTGTACAAATTTTATGAGATCTTGCTATAATAGCATTTTCTTTTAAATAACATTTCTAACTCGACACTGACTCGTGAAAAAATTGATGCAGTATGAGTTTGGAATAACTTCGTGCTTCCATGAAAACTTACCAGCCATTCTGGCCAAGGTTTCTCTCGGGATAGCCTCTCAAGTATTGTGCAGCTACATCACCTTCCCTCTCTCTGCCTTGGTTACCCAGGTGAGTGGTGTGTAGTACTCTTAATTATTATATAATCCAAGTCAAACAACATGATAGTCATATCTCAATAGGGCAAATATATATGGATGCCCCCATATATATATATATATTTTAAATAATCTCACTTTTTCTTTCTTTCATCAAATTTATTGACAGAAAACACTTCATAACCATTGTGTGTGATAGACACGTGACATTTTTCGTTATTATTTTACTATCATCATCATCATTAGTATTATTATTATTATTATTATTATTATTATTAACTGTAACTAAAAAAAAAAAAAAGGATTTAACCTCGAGAGATTCACTCCCTAGGTCAAACCCCTAGAGAGTGAATCTCTTTTGGTTTGTACCACACATACCGGCCCCTCAACATGTATAGCGGTCAATCGCGAACTCGCGTAGCGGCGGGGAGTCGGACCCACACCCAAGAACTGGATACGGTTCGTCCAGCCAAGGAGGCCCGTCCTACCAACCTTTACTACGCTTTGCGCCCGGGAGGCTGGCCCCAAGTTTTTGCTAGAGAGGAGACTTGAACTTGAGACCTTGGGGTGGTAAGCCCCTAAGTCCCAGTCCAAGACCATCCCATCTAACCCCTTGGGGTTTTATTAACTGTAACTAATGAAAATGTAAAGTGAGATAGTTTAAAAAAAACAGGCCTTGAAGTAAAAATGAGAGTAAGTGCAAGAATATTATGCATGCGTAATTTACTTTACCCTATATATATTGGTGCGACCATTAGAGTATCAGTACTCAGTTTGTCTAAAATTTAAAATTTTCAGATGGGTTCTCACATGAAGAGATCCATATTTGAAGAACAGACAGTAAAAGCGCCAAAGAAATGGCACAAGTTTGCAAAGGAGAGGAAGGAGCTAACGAGGAAAGCTGGTTCGGATGCTTCATCTATGTTCAACATCATTAGTGCTAATAGCATTGTAGACTCATCACCACCCATTAATCATTTGCTCCACAAGTATAGGCAACATGATCAAAACCCCATTGATATTGAAAGTATTGTCAACTCCATTAATATTGAAAGTATTGGCAACTCACCAAAGGCCAATAACTATTGTAACTCTGACACTGACATGTCAAAGCTAATAACTATTGCAACTCTGAGACTGACATGTCAGAGGCAGAAGGCCCTAATTCAGTGCTGGTTTCCAGTGATGATCATCTTGAAGCAAAAAGTTCTGACAATGCAAAGAGAGCCCATGAAGAAGACTATTATCATGATTGCTCCCTCAGTCCAACTTAAAACTAATTGGACTATCGATTTACATTTTGTTTCTGCAAATTGATTACAGTGTGGTTCATCAAAAGTGTGGTTGTAATCAATTTATCTTATTCCTATAGTTTGTTAACATTGTGAAAAACAAAATGAAAGTTGAAAATATGTTAGTGTTTTATTGATAAGGGATTTTTTTTTTCCTTCCTAATTCTCTTTAGGAAAACGATATTATGTCAAAAAAATAATTAAAATAATCACTAGAATAATGTCATGCACGAATTTTATAAATAAATTACATCTTCATTTGTATTTTATTTGTAAGGTAATAACTCCACAATTAGCCATGTCATTCTAGTGAGGAATGGTCATAAGAGGCCAAGGGAGCTAAACAAACCCCACTCTTCCCCTCCCCCCAAAAAGAGGGGGGTTTTGAAAATTTAAAGTTATAAAATAGCTTCATAACTTATTTGTGTTTGATCCCCCAAATTTTGACACTTCACACCCTCCCCAAAGTACTGAATTATTAAGAATTTATTACTAATTTTATAAAATAATTCATAAATTATTTATGTTTGTCCCTCAAATTTTGGACAAAATAAGATCCATAAAATTGTTTCTTAATTACACAAAATTTTGAAAAAAAAACATAATTTATGTATTACATAGAGTTGTGGCCTACTTACACAAAATAATAGCCACAAAATTGTGCCCCTAATTACATAAAACTCTCACACTTACACAACCAACCTAATGTCTGGTTGTGGTAAATCTCAAAAAAAAAAAAAAAAAAATTACATAAAACTCTCTCATCTTTCTAGTCTCAGCCCTCATGTCTTTCTAAGCTTTCAGTACACTTTTTTTTTTTTTTTCAATTTATCTGCTTCCTCTTTTGCTATTGCAGCTTTTACCATAAATGTAAGAAGGTTTACTCATCTTGTAATAAGGTTTTCTTTATTTTTTCTTTTCTTCTCTTTTCTTTGTTTTGTTTTGTTTTTTTTTAGGTCACTCCCTAAAGTTGAAAGTTCTAAAAGAACGGTATGAAAATGTGAAATCTAATAAAATATAAATAAACATAAAAATATTTTTCTAATCAAATCTAATCAAATTAAAATTGACTATCGATCATTGACCATTTATTAACAAATCTTTTCAAATATGTGCAATAACAATAACAGTAACAGAGCATTATGAATTTTGTATCTCATTTCTATATGAACAATAATATCATCTGATAATCAAAAGGGTTGTTATAAAATAACAACCAAAAATGTTATAATTGTAGCTCGTCCTTTTTAGGTAATATTGATTATATAATTAGTTAACTGTTTCTTAAACGAATTCTTCAAATATATTATATTTTATTGGTTAGTTTTCCCCCATAACAAATACATTTCTCATTTCAGAGGTCCAATTATTGGGAGACCTCCTCACTAACCATTCTATATTTGTCAGAAAATTTCTTCATAAGATCAGCAGGGACTTCCTTCATCTTAGATGTGTAACCTCTTTTACTCTCTCCCATTAAGAATAGGTATGTTTAAACTACATAAAACCATGACTTTTAAAATGAAATTAATCACCTTAGATCTCCTCTCTCTCCAATGCCTTGAATCAAAATGTTGTTGATGAAAATTTCTTTATTTGCACGTACAACTTAATTTGCTTATATTACAGTACCTTACAAAACACGTTCCCAATTGCCCCAGTAGCTTATAGTAACTTAGATTTTTTCAACAATCTCCTCCAGTGACCACATCTCTCAATTTCTTTCAAACCAATCTTCTTAAAAATGATCCTATCATGTATTTCTCTTTCTATATATACCGACTTATAGAAATATCATGAATTAATCTAGACTTGAGATGCATATGTTAACGCATAATTCACCTGAACCCTCTTAATACCAATATCGTTGTTAATCCCAACAACGACAAAGGAGAATGAGGGGTTCCCTAAAAAAAGAACCCAAAAAAAAAAAAAAATTGAGGGACCGTAGAATTAAATTTTGTCGTTGTGTGTAGTTGTGCGCCAACTAAAATATAAGACATCTTAGGCCAAGCACAATTGGAGAACTACTAGTTAACTCTCGGCTTGAAAATTTTATGTTTGGTATGTAAGGATGGAATGGAATTTTTTTTTCCACTTTTAACTATTTTCATATTAATTTGGTATGCAAAAATCAAGTTGGATTATTTGTTATTCTTTGAGAATATTTACTCACACGTTAAGTATGAAGAAGCATTTTATAATTTAAATTAATGATAGAATAACTATTCTATTTCAATGAAGATTTGATCCAAAAATTAAAAGAATAAACAAAAAAATAACCACTCTATGATAACAAATTTTTTTTGGGTTGTAAAATGATCATTTTATTCAAAAACTTTACTTTTGGCCTAGATCTGAACTTGATTGGACTTCAATTGTTGCAAATTTATCCATTTAATTACACCTTTCCATAGCACATAAATGATATAAGACTATTGTTACTCTTGTTTTGTGCAAGTTCCATCCTCATTACTCAAATATAGAGCATATGTTGATTTTTATCACAATGTAAAGTGATTTGAGCCACAATAAAGATGTAAAGGAAGAGACATGAAAAATATTGGATACATCAGAATGTACTGCATCAATTAGTCAAAGCCACTTGTGGAGATGAAGGACTCTCATTTGAATTCAATACAAGAGAATTAAACCATTAGTGTGGAAGTTTTAGAAGCAGAAAATTATATTCAAATATGAAGTTGGCTTATTTGAATATTATTGGTGAGTGAAACAAAATTTGGAGAGAATAACAAATTCAAATACAACTCTATAGCATCCGAATGCTTGTTTGTTTCTTAGCAACGTCTCTCAGATGAGCTCAACTTCTCTATGTGACAAACATCCTGAAATCAAGAAGGGACAAAGCTGTAATTAAATTGGCATTTGTTGAACAAAATAGGGAAGTCTCTGGGAGAATTAGAGGATTTATGAAAATATAGGTGACATCACAGGACACACAATTCCATTAGTTAGTTTTAGAATTAGAATTCCTTATCAATTTTGGAGAGAGAGAGAGAGAGAGAACCTTCAAGTTTCAATTGTTGTTTTTACTTTTGAATTTTAGTTTTCAATTTGAATTAAGTGTAATCGAATTTCAATTCTTAAACAATTTCCATTTTAGATTTCAATGTTTCCATTTCGGATTTCTATCTATATTCTTAATTTTCTAAATATGATTAGCTGAGTTTTCTTGGGCCAAGGCAAAGACAATGTCCTTTTTAAAGATTCTCATAATGCTGAGATTCACATTTTCTATCTGAATTCTTCAATTGCCGATTCAGTTTGTGTCTGGTTACTTTAGAAATTATTGATTCAAGACTCGATTAGCATTGGTTTACATATTTTATTGATAAGCTCATAGATGCAGCTTAACTTACAATTCTGATGACAATTTTGTATGTAAGTTGCTAGACTTACAACTTCTATTATTCTTAAGATAGATTATATACACCAAATGTTCGATCCATGGTTTGTTTCAATTGAAATTAATTTTTTCAAAGTCAGAACAAATTGAATGGGTGATTTACAAACTCTTTGTATTTTGAGATTGATTTAGAATGGCATTGGAATTGTCTTGCCCAACTATTTAATATCAGATTTTAGTTAAATTTAATTCTTATTTCAAAAACCATGACCAACAATTGAACTAGATTTTCAATTTTGTTTTAAATTCATGCGAGTCATGTTTTTGCCAATTAGATCCATTTGAATAAGCCACCACTTTGCCCTTTAGATCCTTGTGGAAATTGACCTAGTACTTACCAGTTTATTGTTATTCACCAGTTTGTTGTGCTTCAACCACACATTGCACTGGGGAAAGTTTGTCTTAATTTTCTTTACTCAAAATTAAATCAGAATTCAAAATTAAAAGTGAGATAATTGAGCAACACAAGCAAAACTCGAGCTACAAAATGCCCCTTTTATCCCTGGGCTTTAGTAATTTTTGGCCCAAAATTTGTATTTCCTAGTTTCCAAAAGGTTAAAAAGTATTTATTGACATATATCTTAATAATTAAGCAAATTTCAACCACATCCAAACTCGAGAAATAAAATAACAATTTCACTCTTGGGTCCAATTTTTTGTCTAAATTAATATTTTGGACTTCCTAAGAGAAAAAAAATATATTCGTCAACATTTTTATTAATATTTAAACAAATTTCAACCTGCTCTCAACTTAAACCATAAAATAATGATTTTGCCCTTAGATACATTTATTATCCAAATTCACATTTTAAACTATTCAAATGGCTAAAAAATATATATTTACATATTTCTTAACAGTGAAGCAATTTTCAGCCTAACATGAATGCAGAACATAAAATGATCATTTTGCCTTTAGGCCTTTTTTGTCTAGAGATTTGTATTATATGCTTTCCAAAAGATTAAAAAATATTTATTGACATATTTCCTAATAGCTAGGAAAATTTTAGCCTAATTAGAAGTCAAGCAGAAAATTGATCATTTTATCCCTGTGTCCTTTTTTTTTTAACTCAAATTCGTATTTTGAAAATAAAATTTATTTTATAGATTTTAAAAATTAATGCTAGTAATTTTTATTACATTTTATTTTATGTAATCATAAATTATGAAATCAAATTATAAAAATTCAAATGTCCAATCTATTTTTATAATTTTTATAGCCAAACAAATGAATGAAATGAGCATTTCATTCTATCCTCACGTACCAAAAATAACTTACGTCTCCACTCCAGTAATGATTATAATATAGGGATTTGGATGATCAACAATTCATATTTGTTTGGAAAGTTTATAAACTCCATCTAAGCGTGTAAAAAAGGTTAGGTGTCTAAATTCTGGTATGACCTGATTTTGATCCGACTCAACACAGTTTTAACTCAATCTGACTTTGATCTTATGTTTGCATAGACCTAGCCTTGATCCCAAGGGCGAACTCACCTATTAGCAAAGGGGTTTATTGAGCCCATTTACTTCAAAATTTCTATAGGGAGTAGTGTACTTTTGGGGGTGTTTTTGTAAATTTGTCTCAAGGAATATATGCCACAAACATTTTGTCCCATTACCTTAACTAAATTATAAGTTTTGCTATTTTTCATCTACTACATGTTTAATTATCTTTCCAACTTTCCACCCTTACTTTTTCAGCCCCCTTTTTCTCTATCTCTCTCTCTCTTTCTTTTCTGTTTCATTACGTTGTAGATTGTTGGCGGCTTGACCTTAGTGCAATAAAATCCTAAGTTCACCACTGCTTGATCCTATGTCCATACAGAACCAATCTTAGCCCACCTTTACACCACAGAATCAGGGTTAGGGCACCTTACCCCACCTCAACTAAACCCACACTTGAATGGACCCTACCCTGCAAATTTAATTTTGTGTGTATAAATTTTTTTCAATTGTTTATGACTATTTTTATGATCATGAGGTTGTGGACTCAATTAATTCTCTCATTTGTAATTGAAATTTTCCATTGCCTTTGCATCTATAATAATTATTAATAGAATTTATTTATTTTTAAGACCAATTAGTTAATTATTTTAGTTTAATTAACATCAATTAGACTACATCCTACAAATTACACATTAAAAATAAGAAATTAAATGGATAAACGGTACCTGGTATTTTTTTTTATTATTTATTTGTGGTTTTGGACTGATTAGATATTTAGACTTAAAATTGAGTCTGGATGATTAAGTTTATTTTATTATTCCTGGGCCAAGTCAAGTTTAGCCCAATGTTGTATTGTGTTGGAGAACTAGGCCAAATGGCCCAACTTTTTTTTCTTTTTCTTCTTTTTTTTAAAGGCTTCTCAGTGCTTTAAGAGAGAGAGAGAGAGGATCGAAAAGGAAGATCGATGGATTGGGATAGTATTCCACACTGTGATCACCTTGGTGATGACCATTTTTGGTGATTTGGCCTGAGGTGAGAGAAACTGGCTTAGAAAGATTAGAAGTTCAATTCGATTTTCTTTATTTTTCTCTTTTTTTTGGATATGAGGTAGGTGAAACTTGTATACATGCTTATATATGTTATTAACATGATTTTGATATATTATTTATATGATTTGGTTTAATACTATCTGATTTGTAGAGGTGTGTATTTATGTATATATATATGTTGAAATCTTGTATTCTTTTGAGCTATTAGTGGAATAAGTGGTAGATAAATATGTTATTGAGATGTTTACATGTTTATATATGATTGATTATTGAGTATGTGGTTTGAATGGAAATTTGGGTTGTTTTTTGTTTGGGGGTTTAGTGTAAGAGACGAACCTAGGAAATGGCTTCTGGGCACTGTCATTGGGATAGGGTTCACACGGTGGCTGTCTTTTGGATAGGAGTTCGGACGGTGCTACCCTTAGGATAAGAGTCTAAACGACAAAATAGTTGATTTTTTAAAAAAATGCAAATTTTGAGATTTTAAAACATTTTTGGTGCCCAGAACATTAATTATTAATTTCTAAAGATTAAATAAAATCCACATCATGATCAAGCCTAATCGGAAATGCATTTTTATATTGAGATTATATTTACTTACATGATTGAATATATAATGTGTATGGGGTTAGGGTTGTATCATTTGGTTTGATATTGTGATTATTGATTTACTGACAGTGTCATGTTGATATTATTGACGTGCCGAGACATAAGTTATACATATAGACGAGGTCATTGAATTTGAAAAAAATGATAAAATGAGATTCTGAAAAATACTGGATGATTTCCAATCAATATAATTGAAGCTTAGTCATTAGAATTGGGACATTAATTTTGAAATATTATTATGAGAATTTCTCTAGACTATAGTCGAACCCTGCTTAAGCTAAGTAAATGCCTAACTAGGGGTGTAACTCAGTTCTCTTGAGACTCACACTAGTGAAAGTGTAACTCGGTTCCTTACTTGTGATATATATTGAGATAAACGATCGTCGTAAGCATAAACAATGTAGTTGGTAGCTCCGCGCGCTTTATTAAGTATCACCCGTCACAGGATATGCATTAGCATTGTATTCCATCATTATTGATTATGTGAAATTGCATAGATTATTGTTATGTGTTAATGTACTAAGATTGTTAATTATAATGATTTTTAATGTGTGATTTGTTGATAATGAGTTAGGTTGTGAATATTGAATAATAAATTGGGAACTACAGTGGCTTGATTCTCAAGGTGGAATATGTAGATAGTTTAGGTTCAAGCAGCCTAAGTCTGATCTTAACTATAGATAATAATATTTGTATTTATTCTTCTTAACAGAGAGCTGAATTATTAACATTTTAATTTGTGTGACCCAGAGTGTGAGTTTGATGCTTATATTTATGATATTATGATTTTGAGTGATATAAACCTGATTATAGTATACGTTTTCACTTAGCAGATCTTAGATGCTTTTATTGGGGTTGGCATTAAAATAGATTATATTATTATTTAATTGATGGTAATGTACTCAAATATTATTTTTTTATAAGAATAAAAAATAATTTTAGATATATTGATGACTATAATTCATTGTGAATTGACCTTTAATCGAATTTTTACTTATTTTATTTAATTTTCAAACTCCTATTTCGTTCATTTCAGACTATGTGATTGAGTGAAAATTAGAGAAATAAATTAAAAATAATATAATTTTCAATAAGTATCTAACATGTGTCATTAATATCTAATGACCAATTATGCAATAATTGTCTATTTAAAAAATAATAAGATAATATTTTCTATATGTGTCAATACATTATTCGACAAGAACACAAAAAACATTTATTGATTAAAAAAAACACACACACACACACACAAAAATGGTAGCGAAAATTGTACCTTGCATCCTTAGTTTTTTCGAATGTCAAGTGCTAAAGTGAGATTTGCTCAAAATATTGGAGGTGGATGCAAACTATAATTTATTGATGCAACAAAATAAAATTTAAGGATCTACATTGTTACAATTAAAATATTAGATTCTAATTATAAATTAATTGAGAATTTAAGGGCTCAAATTATAGTTTATCTAAAAAAAATATGATGTCTTTCAATGTCGACTCGTATTAATAGTGTATTCAAATGCTTAATTTTGAAAAAGTTAATTTTTTTGAAACGAACACATTTTTCATTAATTTTTTTATTTATTTTTATTTTTTAAGACATTGAACATATTTATAAAATAAAAGGGCACCTCTTATAGGCTCTTATAGGAATAGAAAGGATTCTAATCCACAATCTATATATATATATATAGAGAGAGAGAGAGAGAGAGAGAGAGAGAGAGAGAGAGAGAGAGGGGGGGGAGTTTTGATGTTTGCCAAGCTCCGATAACAACCATTAATTGCTTTGCTTTGAAAAGCACATGCTTTGTTAATGATCATGTCTGAGAAATGGTCGATCGTGGTTGGGCTAATGAGCTAAGACAATTTGGCATATGCGCTTATTTATGTGCCAAATGGTGGTTCATGTAGGTGGATTTGATTTTTGGGCCCTCTTCTCATTAAAAGAATCACGTCTATGTATCACATTTAGTGCTCGTTTGGAGTTATAAAAAAAATCAAAAAATTTAAAAAGTTTTCAAATTTCTCCAATCACATTTTGTTATCTATCATTTTTACATCACATCAATCCCATTTATTGATTTTTTTTTGTTTTTTTTGAGATTTCAAACGCCACCTTGAAAAAAAAAATCCAAATTAGTAGCAGCGTTGACTACAAATATTATATTAATATATAAAATATAATCATGCTTCGCCAATCACGATCGAATTACTTTATTGTTTTACAAGATGGTGTACAAGTTAATTGAAATTTCACTCTCCATCAAAGTTAATTAAAGATGAAGGTAAATTATAATTAATGACTTTCGTTAAATATTTGTTTAAACACAAATAAACTTATAAGTCATTTGAAAATCTTAATGGCATTGTTTATCTTACAAATATTATTAACGTCAAAATTCAATTTTTAACGAAATATTATTAAATGAAAATAGTGATACCGTAATATATATATATATATATATATATATATATATAATATTTTTACGCTTCTTGAATGAATAAAATAGATTTAATAGTTCGTTCTAAATAATTTTTTTTAAGATTTAAGTGCACGCGATTTGATGCAACAAAAAAAAAAAAAAACTTCTCTCTTTAAAATTCTCTAAATTTTTCACCAAATACAAAATTAACTTTTATCAGTTATTTTCAACTTTTATTTTTGCAAACTTTCTCAAACTTTCTTTAATTTTCTTTATTTTTTACCGAACAACTCATTGACTACTAAATCACCACATACTAGCTCTATATATAAAATTATATATTTTATTTTATTTTTGTACGTTCAAACGATCTCTTAGAATCTTGACACAATATCCGACGTGTAAGGAATAAATTATTTAACTTTTTTAAAAAAAAAAAAAAAAAAACAACTTCTTACATATCTAATAAGAAATAAACGTTATCAAAATATTATAAAAATGTTATTATTGTCGTTCATAGTTGGACTTGAGTAAACTACGGTTAAGATGTTATTGTAATATTTTTTAAGCAAATTAACTTCCATTTCTATTTAGTAAAGAGTCGGGATATTTACACTCTTCTATTATTTTCCTTTACTCTATAATAACTTTAATGAAATAGAATAATTTGGAGTGAGAGAAAGTAATGAAGGAGTGCATTTATATTTTTTTTTTCAGTAAAATGTTATCATAGAATCTTAAAACTTATTTTCAAGATAATTTGATATATATTATTAAGAAAAAATTTAAAAAAATAAATAAATTTTGAATTGAAAAAAGTCGTTTTCAAAAAATTTTGTAGAATTATTAAATAAATAATTCAAAAAAATTAATACAAGCTATAAAATAATGGATTGTTGAGAAATATTAGAAAATCATAAACATAACATAATTTTTCTGAAAATTATTAACTAAAATTTCAAAATTCATTAAATAGCTTTCATGGCAAGATTTGACCTATTAGAATTCACATTTATTACAGTAGAATATAGATCCCCTAGTAAATGTTTTTCTTGCTCGTCCGCGCACGGTTTGGTAAGATTTGACTCTAGATGGGAAGTAATAAATGCGAATTGTTAGGGCCAAAATGGGTATTTACTTTAAGGGTAACCTATCAGAACACATGAAGCACATTCGGATGTTTTTATTTTTATTTAACTTTTACGTCTAAAAAGAAAAAAAAAAGTATATTGTTTGGCACACTTTTATTTTTAGCAAAATGTGAGAGGTAAAAAAAGCAAGCTTTTCTAAGAAAATTATTAATTAATAATAATAATTAATGTTTTTCTATTTTCAATAAATCAATTATAATGAAAATTTTGTCATTTGCTCTAAAACAATGAAAAAAAATAACGGAAGACCAAACCAAAAAGAATCCTCTCTTAAGGTACTTGTAAAATCAACTTGGACTTAGGGTGTGTTTAAAGTGATAAAAAATGTGGTTTGAGAAAATTATTTACGTTTAGTACACACATCTTAAATCGTATTTTTTGAAGATAAACAGTAAAATTCTCGTTTTGACGAATTGGATTTCCGTTTGGACAGATTCAAAATTTTGTATCAGTCGTTGCCTCTTTGTAGATTAAACCGGACTCGAAATAATTTCTACAATTCGTTTGGATGGAAGTTGGCTATGCGAATCCATCGGAACGGTTTCTACAACCCTAGAAAAAATAATCACAGTGGGTGTCGTTCGGTAGTTTGGGAGTCTGTGGTGAGAATGGTAAAAATTTTTTGTTATTTAATAATTGAATTCCAGTCATCGATTTTTTTAAAAAGTATTGATTTTTTTCGAACTTTGAGAAGGTAAGAATGTGTAAAAATGTAATAGAGATTTTCAGAAATTTTCAGATATTTTAATCAAAGTTCAGTGCACCAAATACACCCATAGTATCACAATACTAGTTAAAAATTAATTTTTGATTACTTACTCTTTTTACTTTTTGTCAAATGTTTGAAATTATTCTCTTATATTTTAATTTTTTAATTCATAAAAAATAAAAATATCAAATTATTGAAAGATAAAAAAAAAATTAACTACTAAAAAATTAAATTTTTTTCCTTTTCGAATAAAAAAAAAAGTTAAATTTCCAGCCTTACTGGTTTAAAAGTCTAACCAGAAAAACACAAGCGTCGGTACAACATGGAAAATTTTTGAAATAAACATAATTTTGGTAATAAATAAATAATAAATAAAAAAGAAAAATAAATATGTTGAGTTGATTAGTTGGACCCAACTACGCACATCACGACATTGATGTCGGTCCATTCACTTTTTGAACTTTTGCAACAAACGGCCCCAAGTCATTTATTAACTCTCAATTCATGGGCGTGATTGAGGGCCTTCTTACAAGTAAGAAAATTACAATCTTTTTTTTGAAAATTATAATAATACAAATAATAGAAAGAAAAATACAAACCTTAGGACTAAAAAAAAAAAGGACTATCTTTTATGGATATATTTGTCATATATAATATTACTTTGAAGACATAAAAGTTATTAATAATATAAAAAAAATAGTAATCTCATATTAGTACTTCTTCTCCAATTTTTAATTTTCATATAAAAATTTGAGATAAGCAAATGCTTGAGTGTTGGTCTTCTTATGAAATTTAAAAAAAATATATGTATTTATTGGGAAAGAAAAATTATTTTTTCATTTTAATTTAGCTTTTTTATATAATTATTTTAATTAAAATTAAATTTTTAGTTTTCCGTTAGTTTTAAGTATGTTATTCACATTAATAAAAAATTATTAAAAAATGCTTTTATAAGCAAAATTTAAGTAGGTGTAAAAATAAATTAATTTAAAGAAATTAATTTTTTTTCGTTTATACATAAATTTTTATATTTTTATGAATATGAATTATATGATACTTAAAAGTTACCAAATAAAAAATAAAATTTAGTTAAAAAATTCATACGAGAGAGAAAAAATTAAAAAAATTATTTTTTTTCCCAACCCAATAGTGAGAAAGAGATGGACAAAAAAAATTGAGATTATTTATTATTTCTAGTCAGATTGGCACAATATAAAACGTTAAAAATATTTAAAAATTTTTAAAATTTATTTATTTTTTATCTCACTATAATTCATTATGAATTTATAAATTATTTTAAATTATCTTATTTTATCTCACTTTTTATCACCCTAAATACTGTCATTCTTACATTACATTTTTTATTTACAGTTAAAAAGATGAAAAATAAAATAATGAAAAAAAAGGGATATCATCTTCTTACTTTGAGCTCCTCTTTTCAAAACCGCTCTTATAAAACTGGTGCCATAAAAATGGTGTCTTGAATCCGTGTTTCATTTGAAGTCTCTGACCCTACTTGACCAACCGGGCCATTAATCCATTTTCTCTCGGAAAAAGGGACTGATCATTTCTTTCTCGGATCTTGGAATTATTCGAAGAGTGGAACGCGCTTTTTTATTCTGTGTCTGAACGCCGAAACCTCACATTCTTACATCCAAACCGTCCGCTTATTTCCTTTTTTCTCTCCTTCCACACTCTGTCTCCAGGGATATATATTTTTGCTTCTGGGTTTCTATAATTCTGGAGGAGAGTTGAGTTATGGCCGGAGATAGCAGCACTACGCTGAGGGAGCTTAATCACACGCCAACATGGGCGGTTTCGGCTGTTTGCGCTGTCATGATCATCCTTTCCATGATCTTGGAGAAGGTTCTCCACAGAGTTGGAACGGTACTTTTATACATTTCATTCATTCATTCAAACCCACATTAGGATTCTACTGTTGGTTCTCCAATTTTTGTTCTCCCAAAATTGGGTCTGCTCTCTGCTTGGGGAAATCGCAACTTATTCTTGCTTTGATATTTGGTTTACCTGTTCTTGGCTCTAGTTCTTGAATATTCAGCAGTCGGATTTCATTTTCTTTTTTGTTATATATATATATATATATATATATGTATATATTTTTTACTTATTATTATTATTATTATGGGTTTATGTTTTTCTTGCCTAAGTAGTTTGTGAGTTGGTGGTGTTTCTGTTTTTCTAGAATGAAAGTTTTGGGTGTTTGGAGGTGGGTTGTTAGAAGGGACTGGCTGAGAATTGGTTCCTTTTTATGTGGTCTTGTTGCTCTTGCTTTTGATCATTTGACTTTTGCTTTTTTTTTTTGATTGATTGGGGAAACAAATTTAGACTAGTTTTACTTCCTAATCTTTAAACAGTGAGTGAGTTGTTGTTCTGCTTAGCTTGATCTTGGTCTGTTTTGTTTACTAGTGTTACTTCCTAATCTTTAAACAGTGAGTGAGTTGTTGTTCTGCTTAGCTTGATCTTGGTTTGTTTTGTTTGTTTCCTGTTTTTTTTTTTTTTAGATTTCTCTTCCCTTTATGGCATTATAATATTACTGATTCATGTTGCTTAATTCCGAAAATAGCTGAATTAATTGTTTGGGTTTGTTGCTTCCTTTGATTCTTTTCATTGACCTGGTTGTAGTGACTATAAATTTGTAATCTAATTTCAGTGGCTTATGGAAAGGCACAAGAAAGCACTGTTTGAAGCTCTGGAGAAAGTTAAAGCCGGTAAGGAAACTTGACTTATTGACTAGTGATGATAGTGATTTTTCCTTTTCAGTACCATAAAGACCTGATTAAGAATTTTTTTTTTTTTTAACACTTTTGCCTTTGGACTTTTTATCTATTTCTGCAGAGTTGATGGTTCTTGGCTTCATTTCACTACTCTTGACATTCTGTCAGGCTTACATTGTCCAGATCTGCGTTTCCACTAGTGTTGCTGATACTATGTTGCCATGCGCTAGCGAAAACTCTGATACACAGCGTCGGAGGCTTTTATGGTATGAGCGTCGAATCTTAGCTGGTGATACAAATTCCAGTTGCAAGGATGTAAGTGTTTCTATTGCCGGCATCTATATTAATAACCAAGTTGCTTATTGGCTAATAATAATTGATGGGAATTTCCTTTATCTCTTTTCCATTTAATCTATTTTCTTTCGCCAAGCAAATCTATTAATCAATGTCCTATCTTTAAGGTAAGATGGAGTGTGTTGTTTTTGTTACCTCCAAATAAAGTGACATATTTATAAGCTTTATAAATGAATACAGGCGTCATATCAATATAGATTTATGCATATAAAGTCTTTATAAATTTCAGATATGAATATCAAATGTGTAGAAATTGGGAACATGTCTTTCATTGTAATGTAAAAATGGTAGCCGGACCAAATTAGTTCACAAGTTTCTGATTATTCCACAAGAACATTTCCTTGCTTATCCAAAAGAAAAAGCACTATGCTTGCATTTCCTTCTGCATAGCTTATACTACTGAAAGTTAAAAGTTCAGAACTCTTCAACTTACTGGTATGGCAGTCCCTTGATTACCAACAACTTGATTGTTGAGCCCTGGTTAACAAATTATGAGATTAATTGCAGCTAGGTGAGAATCGTGAGATACAGATACCTTTTGCAGAAAATCCTGCATTTTCTGGCCTCAAGGTGCTAATAAAAACATGACCTAGCATGGAAATTGCTTTTCTGTTTGTAGGTTGTCTTCATCTGTGTCAGCAAATAATTAGTTGAGACAAAAGCTGAGGGGGTTCTGAAAATATATATATATATATATATATGTCTGATGGAGCAGCCACCCCAACATTTTTGCATCACATAATTTTGTTGCCTTGCCAATACCCCCCTAGATTGAATACTTTTGCTGGTCAGCTTGGGATTCCAACGCTGCACATGATTGCAAACTCTTAAGAGTCTTAGCGAGTCTTAGCAAAGGACCATATTTACAGTGTCAATTCAATTATGTGACATCATTTCTCCTTTGAATTAAATTATATATCTAGTAACTCTGTAATGAGAACTTCAAAGTCAGTGGGAGGTTCACAACACCGTCATTATTCTATGCCAGCTATACATCCATGCACTCTTCTGTTATTTCCTTTTAGTTAATTAATGTTTCTAATTTCCCAAAATTTGAGTAGGATCTTTACCATATAACTTTCATTATATGACATAGAGACATGCAATTTACTCTTCATTCAATCACCCTGATTCTTGCCAACAGGGAAAGGTGCCAATCATAACAATCAAAGGACTGCATCAGTTACACATCCTCATATTCTTTTTAGCAGTTTTTCATGTGATATACAGTGCTGTCACAATGGCTCTTGGGCGACTAAAGGTAATATAAAATAAATATTTATTTATTTATTTTTATGTGTTTTGGTTGTTATACTTGGAAATGTTATGCCAACAAAATACTGATGCTATGATAGTAAGCGTTGGTTAGATTGCATCAGAGACTCACAGCTGACTTGCTGATACTTCTTATCTTATTGAAATGGTTCAAGTTTTTGATCTTGAGACAAATGAAGCAACTTAAGATATTAATGCCAGATAGTAATGAAACCAATATCATCTTTGACAGCAGAATTGAGAGATACCTGGCTGCTGCAAATTTTCTTTAAAATTAATTTGGAAAAAAGCCTATTGCTAGCATTTAGCAGTAGGTAACTGTACAAGGACTGCAAAATGAGTCAAAATAAATTGATTGCCTGCTTGTATAAGGTTAGCCCAAAACTTTATTGGGCCCCACACTTGAATATGATAGCAGTTAATGCTGTGGCTTTGGCAGCCCATGTTGTTGACCCACTGTTGTGTGTGATCCAAAGCAGGAATTGTTCTGGAACTGGAAGTTCCAAGACATAGGAGAAAGCTAATGGCATAGGAAATTGTATTACATTTGCAATCATCGCAATCATCTATATTTGCCAAAATCTGTGACCCATTATTAGTGACATTTACAGTAGAACAGCACCTAGTGAGTGGTGGCCAAAGTTTGTACTAGCAAAGGAACAGAATATCTTTTCCCTTTCTGATCAAGGTGGACAAACTTGCCATTTTGGACCTCAGTTTGACTCAGTCATACATTTTACTATTTAGTTGTCTGATGAAAGCTATTGCACGCAGATTCGTGGGTGGAAGCAATGGGAACAAGAGACTTCATCCCATAACTATGAGTTCTCCAATGGTATTATTGCTTGACAAAAATCATTTGTTTTCTAGTTCAAAAATTTTGTCTCTCAGTTGTGAACGTGGATTTCTGAATTATTATTTATTTATTCATTTTTTGTTTCATTCGCATGGGAATATGCAGATCCCTCAAGATTCAGGCTAACTCATGAGACATCATTTGTGAAAGCGCATACTAGTTTCTGGACCAGGATTCCATTCTTCTTTTACATTGTAAGATAAATTTTTTGACTTTTTCATGTTCATTTGGTCTTTATGAAAAATAGTATAATTTATTTGGCATATTGTGGTAGTTCAAATATGTTGATTCTTGTGGGGTTAGGGTGGAGTGAAACCAACCTTTTCCGAGAATTATGTTGAATATCAAGTAATGGCATGACCACTGGCGTCTGGCGGGAAGGAGAAAACCAGGGCAATCAGAAACAAGAGAGAGAGAGTAGGGATAGTAATGGTCGAGTGCTTGGTATATGCTTGATGCCAGACTCTCTTGAGGAGGAGGGTTTATATATGTGAGGATGGAGTCCTTTAGACGGGAATGTCTAGTCCCGATGCAATGGATCCAAGGAAGGGTAAGAGTTGCCTATTTAATTCTCTCTCTAGATTGGTTGGATGAAGTCCAACGGTCTCCTGTTTCTAGCCTCCAATCCACTGAACTTCCGATGATCCCGTGATTTATTAAGTCGTTAAAGGGGTATCCTTGGACCTTGTTCCAAGTTCAAGGAATGATGTACATTCCTGTGATGGAATTATTGGCGTGGACTACCATTAATTGTCCTACGTATAATTAGCATAATTAATGATAACGTGACGTGTGGGGCCTCACACCACAGTACGGTATAACAACTTTGGGATATTTAACTGTAGCCCAAGTACTCACAACTCTAAGTTAAGCTGCAATGCTCATTTTAATATCATGTATGGGCAAATAATACAAATTATATGACATTGTAGAATTATAGATGTTCTGATTTTTGGAACCCACACTGGTAGGCGAGTTGGATGAGTCAATTCTCACGAGCAATCAGATGTCTTTGGTTTGAGTCTCTTTCGCTTTACCTGGTGCTTGGTCTTCCTATGGGTTAATGCAGACTGTATGGTGTTTGGATGGCCCCCCTTCCCCCCCCCCCCCCCCCGCCCCCCCCAAAAAAAAGAGAGAGTGAAAGGAAAAAAAAAAATGAAGAAGAAAGAAAGGAAAAAGTTGGTCTAAAAGTGAGACATGGCGATTTTTGATTGGAGGAAGTTAGAAAAAGTTGATAACTTCTTGTAACTTTTGGTGGAGTTTGGTCTCCCAAACGCCACCTATATTTGTCAAGGATGCCCAGGAATGATTGATCCAAAAAAGAAAAAACTGAAAAACAAATAAAATGATATTAAGGATTGGAACATTCAACCAGTGTCTCATAATACTGCTAGGGTCTTTTGACTTAATTTCTTCAGTGGTTTAAGCAGTGGCAGAGTGTACATCATCCAACTTGAATAAGCTAACTGTAATATAATTTTCTTTTTTATTCTCTTGTAGGGATGTTTCTTCCGACAATTTTTCAGGTCTGTTAGTAAGTCTGACTACTTGACCTTGCGCAATGGATTCATCAATGTGAGTATTCTTAGGTTGAAAAATCAGTAAACACTAATCAGTTTTAAATAAGCTCGGATTTGTCTAAACATGCTGTTTCTACAGGTTCATTTGGCTCCTGGAAGTAAATTTAACTTCCAAAAATATATCAAAAGGTCATTAGAGGATGACTTTAAGATAGTTGTGGGAGTCAGGTGATATTCTCTTTTATGTTTGTGCCTTTTCTCAAGTATTTTGAGCTTTTGGCAAACTAATGTTGCCCGGCCCTACGTTCGATTGTGGTACTCCTGGTATAGACTGTTGACTTAATTTTTTCATGATGTTGGCAGTCCTGTCTTATGGGCATCATTTGTGATCTTCTTGCTCCTGAATGTTAATGGTAAGACGCTCAGATAATGGTTCCACTTAAAAAAAATTTCACTTCTGTGGAATTATGAATTTGTAATTTGTGCTGAATTGTCATCACTTTTTCAGGGTGGAAGGCATTGTTTTGGGCATCTGTAATTCCTCTCATTGTAAGAAATATCTTCTCAGTTTTGTGGTTTTCTACATTGATAGAGGATCAGTGCTGATTATATAATATTTTTTCCCAGATAATCTTAGCTGTTGGAACAAAACTTCAAGCTGTTTTAACTAGGATGGCTCTTGAAATCACAGAGAGACATGCAGTTGTCCAAGGAATTCCTCTTGTTCAAGGCTCGGACAAATATTTTTGGTTTGGTCGGCCGCAGTTAGTTCTTCATCTGATCCACTTTGCTTTGTTTCAGGTACGAAATGTCCAGAGTAGTATAATAGGTTTGCTGAACTTTTGAAATCCAGAGTAGCAGAAATCAATTTTCTTGCCATGCCATACAATTGAGCTTTGAATTTAAGCCCAAGAATCTCAAGATTTGTGGTCAATTTTAGCCAAGGAGGTTCACCAATATCTTTTATGAAAAAGATTCAAAAGAAATTTGACGTCTTCTTATAAAAATAGAAAAGAAAAAAAAAATTGATGTCCTCTTATATGATTAAGAGATAGATGAATTTTGGGATCTTATATATGGGGAGACGTATAGAATTTATTCTCCTTTTCGATTGAGGGTTTGTGGAGGCAGTGAAGGGTTGTGAGCATGAGATCACTGTTCTTTGTTTGGATTATTTTTGTGGAGAAGGGAGGTGAACCAAGGGGTTAGGAAGGGAAAGAGATCCCTCCAAAACGGGGAGGAAATGCATCTGTGGGCGGGGAAGGTGGGGGGGGAGGGGGCGAGTGGACGTTATTAATAAATTTTTATATTCCTTCACCTCACCTTCTTTTATTATTTGTCTAACCAAACAACCAGAAGAGAAGGTTATCCTCCCTTCCACTTAGTTAAGCATTTTTCAAACCAAACAACTGAAAAATATATCCCCTCCCTTCACTCAGAACTTTCACTTCCCTCCATTCAAATGTAGATTTGAGAAATCACCTTACATTTGGCAATTTGTGCTTATATATGTTTTTCAATCTTCATTTACTAATGGATAAAAATTGCTTTGATGGTGAGCAGAATGCATTCCAGATAACGTATTTCCTGTGGATATGGGTAATAAATATTTCCCTCTTATTTTTGCTATGAAAGTTCTTATATTTCTGTGTATTATTTTTACCCTTTGTAGTCTTCACAAAAATGATTTGAATGTTTCCTTCCTATATGCAGTATGAGTTTGGGATCACATCTTGCTTTCATGACAATTTCAAGCTCGTAATTTTTAAAATTGCTTTAGGGTGAGCATCTCTCTCTCTCTCTCTCTCTCTCTCTCCCCCCCCCCTCTATCTATCTCTCTATAGATGGAGATTGAATTGCTAAAATGAACTTTTGTTGGCACACAGGCTTGGAGTCATGGTCTTATGCAGCTACATTACGCTTCCTTTGTATGCCCTAATAGCTCAGGTGCTTGCTGTGTTTCCTTCCTTTAGTTTTGTGGCATTTAAAAATCTTTTCTTGGTGAACTCTCATTAACAAAAGTTTTGGACGATATCAACTCCTACATTCAAGTGCTCTATCAGATGTAATGTTTCTCGTGCTCCTAGCTACTGACTGGTTTTCTGATCATGGTTAAACTGAACGATCTAAATCAGTTTGAATAGAATGCAAATTTTTTGTCCCAGCGGAAAACTATCCAATAAAATATGAACTTAAGAACTCCTTGTTGGACTAATAAGTGTTTTTGGAGTTAATTGTGTCTAATGAGTGATTGGCTTTTTGGTGGGAATACAGATGGGCTCACATATGAAGAGATCCATCTTTGATGAACAGACATCCAAGGCCCTTAAAAAGTGGCACATGGCTGTAAAGAAGAAGCATGGGAAGGGAGGAAAGTCTCCTACCCAAACCCTTGGAGGAGGGACCGCAGAAGAAGCTTCACTGAGTTCAACCATGCACTCCTCTGGACCCACCCTCCACCGACCCACCCTCCACCGCTTCAAGACAACTGGTCACTCGACCCGTTCTTTCACCTATGAGGACCCTGAAACTTCTGATTTCGAAGCGGATCCACAATCACCCACACCGTCGACAGCCAACTTGATTGTAAGAGTCGATGGTAATAATTCAGATCCCGAAAGAAGCACGCCACAGCCTGGAGAGGAGAATAGAAACCAGGATGATTTCTCATTTACGAAGCCTGCTCCATTGAAGTGAGGAAGATGACTCTGGGAATTCGTAACATGGCCAACTCTCCCGGTATGAATTTTGTTCCCTGTATTTTCAGGAAATGATATAATTTTCGGAATGGATATTAGTTAAATATCGAGGGATATATTATAACTCTCTTAATGGATTTTAGTTAAATATAGTGTCGTCATTATAATTTTCGGAATGTAGTTTTGTTAAATATAGGGTCATTCCTTGTACATCTTGATGTGCTTGTTGATAAATTTAGGAATTTTAATCCATTATTATAATTTTCAGAATGTATTTTAGTTAAATATAGGGGCATTCCATAGTTAATCCATGTACAATTTGATGTGCTTGTTTACGAATTTAGAATTCTTAATCCATACTTCTACTTCCATTCAGTTGTGAAGATTAGGTTGTGTGCTTGTAAACCTTTTTCCTGAATTTCGTAAAATATAATGATCCATTGAACTTGGCAGGGAAACTTATCTTGCTAAGCTGATTGAAAGCTTCTAGCTTGCAGGCAGAAGTCTGCCTGCAATTTTTACCACTTCTCGTGCTCTAATCTTGTTGGAAACTGGGAAATTGGACAAAATAGAAGTGTGCTGTTGCAAGTTGGCATATGGGTTTATTTAGAGTAAATTATACTTATCGCTCTGTACTTTACCATCAATTAAATTTATCCCACTCGCCCTTCTACATTTAATCTAGTTTCACTTTGCCTCTTCCCATTTTGTTAAAATTTGGCGGAAGGGGAAAAAGTGGGACGAGAAGGCCAAGTTAAATAATTTAAAGTACAAGTCAAGATCTGTAGTGAGAATAATGATAAAGTATAGTAATTAGCATAGAAAGTGTAGGCTTGCTACTACTGTTTCCAATGAGGATGTTCAAGAGAGTGGTATTTTTACGTTCCAATTCGCTAAATGGAGGGACAATCGAAAAATATTGAATCCACATTATATTTTCATGAGAAAATTTGTGAAAATAATGAGTTGGACCAATAAGTTCAAGTTTTTTCCACAGAAAAAGAGAATTGAGTAAAGATTCGTATCAGATATAAAGTACACTTAGTTTGTCGAATATTTATATTATTTTTCTCACTTGATTAATTATTTTTTAAAAATAAAATTACTTTTATATATTAAGACATTTGAATATTATACGTGATGAACTGCATTTCAAAATTTAACCTTTATCACCTTTCCATTTCGTTACATTTATCGAAAATGGGCGGCTTGTGTCCAAAATGCACCTCTTGCCTGAAGGTCGGAAAGATTATATTCAATGACTGTATGCATAGAACCCAGATGTAGGGAGGTGGTATTCTCAGCTTTGAACTATTTGCCTGAGAGATAACCCCCATAAAGCTCATCAGATATCTCTTGTTCTTCTGGTCTTTTGCTTCTTAAAATAAAATGGGGCTACCAGTATAATTTTCCTATTTATTTGGGGTGACTATAATTAACTCTGTCTGAAGAATTTGTACACAATTACTAGGAAACCATGTTTAACTTCAACTTTGGTTTACCAAGTTTTTTTACAAAAATAAATAAATAAATAAACAATTAACTTTCAGTAATTTTTTCTAATTTTCTTTACTAAATACAAAATTAGCTTTTATCAATTTTTATTAATTTTTTTAAATTTTTTTACCAAATTTTACTAATTTTTATCAATGTTAACTAATTTTTATAAATTTTTATTAATAATCATCCATCATTCAAAAAGTAATGGCTAGTGTCAATTTAGGATGTAATATTTTGAGGCCCCTGTATCTTTTTTAAAGTTGGGCATGCAACTGCATTTACATCCATTTTATTTTTTTTAATTTAATGCATCTGGTACTCAAGAAGATCAATGATTATGAATTTTTACTACAATAATCCACTTCCTGTTATTGCTTTCCATCTCATATGTAACCAAACAATACCCTCCCCCCCCCCCCCCCCAAAAACAAAAAAAAATACAGCTAGACCATGCAGCTTTAAATGCATAATGCATTTGTCCAAACAAGTGACATTCATTTGGAACCGTTGTTTTTTTCTTAATTTTTTAACAATTAAAAAAAAAAAGTTTCTCTCTAGGTTGAAAGAAACTTCTTGTTTGTATTTATTTTCCTTTCCTCGTATTGGGATAATGGATAGGGAAAAGGTGGGGGAAGGGACGCCACCTCAAAAATGGGAAAGAGGGGCCCGCTTTTGTAGGGCCCTTGCGCCTGTTTTGCATCCCTTCGTAGATCGCAACAAAGGAAAAATAAAAATATAAATAAAAGAAGTTGGCTGGCATAATAAATGCAATGCTAATTCTGTAATAATATTGATTTTAAAATTATTGTATTAAAATTTAATAATTTAAATATATTTATATAATATTAATTCAAAAAAAAAATCCAATATGAATGCATCCCAAGTCATCAAACTGCCTGTCAGTTCCAAATCCATAACAAGGACCCCAAAATAAAACAAATGCAATTTTGAGAGATTCAGCTTGTCGGCCTTATTTGCTACTTGAGTTGGCTGGAGTTTGATTTTGATTAAAAATTTCGGAAAATTGTATCCAAGTCATACTTGGTAATCTTTTAAAGTTATTAGTCACACTCAAAAAAAAGTATTGCTTTTAAGTCACATTAATGTGAAAAATTTTGTATTTAAGTCATACTTTTGAGTGGGTCCCACGAGTTTGTTTTGAATATAATTTATAATATGACTTAAATGCCCTTTTTCTATAATTAACTGAGATGTAGTTGCCGAAAATTATGGAACCGAAAATCACGTTTTCCGTTTTTGTTTCATTCCTTATCAATTGCGTGAACATATAGTGAGATAAAAATCTGTTAAAGGATTATATACGAAGGAATACACACGGATTACGCGAGTTTGTGCTGTGAGATTAACGTCGATCGAATGAATATATACAGATTTGGATTACGTATTTAAACACATGACTGCGGTACTGTTTTTTTTAGGATGCATGCTCGTTCAAAAACAGTACCGCGTTCAAAAACAGTACCGCATGACTCTATCATACAAACATCATATGTAAATACAAAAAATAGTTCACATATCAAACGAATAATCGACAGTACCGCATGTATGACAGTATCACATGTCTGCGGTACTATTTTTTTTAGGATGCATGCTCATTCAAAAACAGTACCGCACGACTCTATCATGCAAACATCACATGTAAACACAAAAATAGTTCACATATCAAACGAATGACCGACAGTACCGCATGTGTGACAGTACCGCATGTGTCTGCGGTACTATTTTTTTTAGGATGCAAGCTCGTTCAAAAACAGTACCGCATGACTCTATCATGCAAACATCACATGTAAACACAAAAATAGTTCACATATCAAACGAATAACCGACAGTACCGCAGTACCACATGTCTGCGGTACTGTTTTTTTTAGGATGCATGCTCGTTCAAAAACAGTACCGCATGACTATATCATGCAAACATCACATGTAAACACAAAAATAGTTCACATATCAAACGAATAACCGACAGTACCGCATGTGTGACAGTACCGCATGTCTGCGGTACTGTTTTTTTTAGGATGCATGCTCGTTCAAAAACAGTACCGCACGACTCTATCATGCAAACATCACATGTAAACACAAAAATAGTTCACATATCAAACGAATAACCGACAGTACCGCATGTGTGACAGTACCACATGTCTGCGGTACTGTTTTTTTTAGGATGCATGCTCGTTCAAAAATAGTACCGCGCGACTCTATCATGCAAATATCACATGTAAACACAAAAATAGTTCACATATCAAACGAATGACCGACAGTACCGCATGTGTGACAGTACCACATGTCTGCGGTACTGTTTTTTTTAGGATGCATGCTCGTTCAAAAACAGTACCGCACGACTCTATCATGCAAATATCACATGTAAACACAAAAATAGTTCACATATCAAACTAATGACCGACAGTACCGCATGTGTGACAGTACCACATGTCTGCGGTACTGTTTTTTTTAGGATGCATGCTCGTTCAAAAACAGTACCGCATGACTCTATCATGCAAACATCACATGTAAACACAAAAATAGTTCACATATCAAACCAATAACCGACAGTACCGCATGTGTGACAGTACCACATGTCTGCGGTACTGTTTTTTTTAGGATGCATGCTCGTTCAAAAACAGTACCGCATGACTATATCATGCAAAGAATGATACTGTTTTTTTATACGGTACTATTTTATTATGTGGTACTGTTTTTATGCGGTACTGTTTTTATGCGATAATGTTTTATTATGTGGTATTATTTTTTATGCGGTATTCTTTTATTATGTGGTACTGTTTTCCTTAATAGTTTTGATTTTGTTTCCAAAAATCAGTTTTGCTTATTTTGTAAAGAAGATGAAAAGTCGCGGAATTAGGTTTTTCTCAAACAGTTTTGATTTTGTTTCCAAAAATCAGTTTTACTTGCTTTATAAAGAAGATGAAAAGTCACGGAAGTTATGAGTAAAGTATGCACTATTTTCGGATAAAACTGACAGTTTTGAAATGTAGTGAAAAACACGTGATATCCTTTTTGGTCTTTTTGTTGCAAGTGTTACTTATTCACAAATAAGATTTTTAGGTATGACTTAAATCTTTATAAGTTCATAAATAGTGACCGGCCTCCAAAAACCCCTAAAAATTTTGCTGGCAAGCCCATTTAATTATAAGTTTGGCTGAGTTTTCAATGAATTAAATTTAAATTATGATTTTATATTCATCACATTATTGAATTCAATCACAGTTTGACTCATTTATGACTTTTAGGCCACGTAATCACTTCAGAGAATTCTAATCAATTAATCATTTAAGAGGGTTGAAATTTTATTAAGGTTTTCATAAAAATATTCCTCAAATTATCTCTCTTTTTATTTTTTTATTTCATCTTCAAAGTATCAAACGTATTTACTACATGCTCGAACTATCCAATTCCATTTTATTTGGTCCAAATCCATTAAAAGTTTACGGATGAAGTTAGAATTTGGACCAAATAGAACAGAATTAAATAGTTTCAAAATGTAATAGTTACGCTTGATAGTTTGACGATGAAATGAAAAAAATAAATAAATAGTTTGAGAAATTTTTTCATAAAAAAACTATTTCTTATATAAATATTTTTTCAATTTTAACACTTTATTCATTATTTTGCATCATATTAAGATGAATTATTTTGTTTGAATATTTTAATAAGCTAAAATTATTTTTAATAAATAAC
This sequence comes from Vitellaria paradoxa, assembly GCA_019916065.1. Classification (NCBI taxonomy): domain Eukaryota; kingdom Viridiplantae; phylum Streptophyta; class Magnoliopsida; order Ericales; family Sapotaceae; genus Vitellaria; species Vitellaria paradoxa. The sequence goes on along the minus strand of CM034236.1, from coordinate 44,564,966 downwards.
ATACTATTACAATGATTTATTTTATTAAAAATTAAAACAACAATTTATGATTAAAATGATTTATTTTATTAAATTAAAGTTATTTTTTAAAAACTAATAATTACATATTAAAATATTTATTTTTATTTAAATTAAATTAATTATAAATAAAATAATAATTTATTATTAAAATAACTTATTTTATTAGATAATAATTATGTTTTAGTAAATAATAATAACATATTAAAGTAATTTATTTACTAAATTAATATTACTATTAAAACAACAGTTTATTATTGAAATAATTTATTTTCTTAAATTAAAATTTTTTAATAAGTAATAATTACCTCTTAAAATTATTTATTTTATTAAAATATTTTATTACAACAAATTAATTCTAATTAAGAAAATATTAATTTACTATTAAATTATGTTATTTATTAATATAATTTATTATTAAAAAATAATATATAATGTTAAATTAATTAGTTTAAATATGTTTTATTAAATTTAGTTAATTTTATAAAAAATTAATGAAATTAAATATCTTATTTAGATAAAATTAATTGCCATAAACAAAATTACGCTACCAAGCATATTTCTATTTTTATTTCAGTAAAAATAATAATAACTGAAAATAAAAAATAAATAACAAAGACTGTTGAAGATAAACGAAAAAAATCATAAAAATTACAAATAAGTTTTAAATGTAACTAGAGTTTTTATGAAAATATTCTTCAAACTATTTCGTTTTTCTTATTTTATCTCTAAACTATCAAACGCACCTATTACATTCTCGAACTATCCAATTCTATTCTATTTGGTCTAAAATTTTTCAAATTAACGGATGAAATTAGTGTTCGAACCAAATAGAACGGAATTCGATAGTTCAAGAATATAATACGTGCGTTTGATAATTTAGAGATAATATTAAAAAACAAGAGGGATAGTTTGAGGATATATTCATAAAAAACTTAATTTTGTTATAATTCAACTGTTTACATTAAATTTTAATTATTTTATTTTTGTTATATTATATTATAATTATTGTGCTTAAGAGTGTATGAATTGGTTTGGTTCAGGTTCATTTTTAATCTAGAAACGAAATAATTTTTTCAGTTCTTAAAAATTGAACTTAAAACTAAACCGATTTCAACTTGAATTCAAAACCAAACCACGTTGAAAATATCAAGTTAGGTCGATTCATTTCATGTTGAGCTGGTTTATTTATTTTTGGTTCTTAAATATCTAAATAAATAATGTATTATATATTATAAAGTATAATTTTTAGATAGTTTTAGGTTAGTTTAAGTTGAGTTATTTTCGGTTCAGTTTTTTTGTTTACTAATCAAGAATCAAATCGAAAATATCGAAATGTTAAATTTTCTAACCCAAAACTAAACTGATTTTGGCATAGTTTCGAACCAAAGTAATAAGATTGATTCGGTTTTCAAGTTTTTCAGGTTTTTTGTATATCCCTAATTATGCCAATTGCTATCGTTATTTAAATCACGTCATTTAATAAACTAATACTTAAAAATAATGTATAAAATATTAAATTAATCGAGTTCAAATTAATAATTAAAAAAATATAAAACATATTAAATTATTCGAGTTTAAATTAATACTTAAAAAATAATATAAAAGCTATTAAATTATTCAAGTTGAACTTGAGACGGATTCAATTATAGACTCGTTAAAATTTAATTCAAAAATGAAACAAATTCAACCAAATTTTTACTTTGCCTAAATTTAATGAGTATAATCCAACCCCTCTAATTCTCGATTTAATTAATTTATGCCCATAAAGTTCATGCATATCCTAATCCCCACCATTTACTTTGTCTTTCCCATATTTTCCGTGGGCTTTGTTTGCAACTAATAACCCCAAGGGATTAGATGGGATAGTCTTGGACTGGGACTTAGGGGCTTACCACCCCAAGGTCTTAAGTTCAAGTCTCCTCTCTAGCAAAAACTTGGGGCCAACCTCCCGGGCACAAAGCGTAGTAAAGGTTGGTAGGACGGGCCTCCTTGGCTGGACGAACCGTATCCAGTTCTTGGGTGTGGGTCCGACTCTCCGCCGCTACGCGAGTTTGCGATTGACCGCTATACATGTTGAGGGGCCGGTATGTGTGGCACAAACCAAAAGAGATTCACTCTCTAGAGGTTTGGCCTAGGGAGTGAATCTCTCGAGGTTAAATCCTTTTTTTTTTTTTTTTTTTGTTTGCAACTAAGATAAGTGGACTGAATTGGGAGCGAAAATGCGGACTGCGTCGTTTCTATTGATGTACATGAATCCATGAGAATATTGCTTTCTTGCCTGCTGCAGCGGAAAGCAGCAAAAAAGTAAAGTCGTTTTCCCTATCGACGATTTTAGATTTTTAAACGACAACTTTGATCGTGCATGGTCTGGAGAACTAATTTGGTAGCTAAATAATTTGAGGGATTTCTTACAACCTTTACATGCTTAGGACAAAGGCCTCGAGCAGATAAATTGCATGTCACACCCACTCACAAAAAATGATCTTTTTTTTTTTTGGTTATCCTGGAGACATCTTAAACCCATTTCTCTATTAAATAATATTTATTTATAAAAAAAAAAAAATTGAAGTAAAGGCAATAAAAAATTCCATAAAAATGTAAAGGATTGTGTTATACAATCATAATAATTTTTAAATATATCAAAATGATGGGTTAAAAGAATCTCTTAAGATTAGGATTTTCAAATTAGAGCACATCTTGAACATAATACAATAATATTAATATAAATAGAAAGTATAATATAATACAATACATTAATTTAAAATTAACATAATTTTTTAAAATAAAATTATTATTTAAATATAAACATAATTGACACCAACTACAAATGTACATTTTTTTATTAAAAAAATGTTGCTTCATTTTGACACAACTTTGTGGATGAGGAAAATAGGATTCTACTGAAAAATATATATAATAAACAATATTATGACAATCACAATTTTGTTAAAATTGAATAGTTTTACTATAAAATAGTCATTATTCAAGGTGGTCATATACACGAATTTTCAAGCTTGACCTGCCCATCTTTAGATTGAGAGGGTTTGAAGTTACATTTAAATTTAGATCTGAAATTATATTTCAACTGTTTAGTTAATATAAACTTAATCTAGTTTTTTAATTTAATTATAAAAGGGTAAATTGATCAAAAATTAATAAAGAGAAAACGTTAAATAATGAGAGAGAAAGGAGGAAAGAGAATTTTAAATGATAAAAAAAAATTTTAAATGATAAAAGAGAAATGAGAAAAGAGAACCATTAAAATGAGGATTATGTGCTATTTATTGTCCAGTACAAAATATAGACTATTAGATCTTCTAAGTGAAATCCAACTATTCCTGTTACAAATCCAAGAGAAGTAAAGATAAGAATTAAAGATAAATAAATATATAATAATTAAAGATAAATAAGAATAACAACTAAAAGATGAATTTTAAAATAATCAAAATTTTAAATTAATATAAATTTAAATAAAGATAACAATTAAATATAAACAAATACTCAAAATTTTAAATTAATAAATTTAAATATTTTTAAAAATTAAAATAATTAAAAATTTAACTAGATTCCCCTTAATTCATTGTAGAGGCTATTATTACAAACTCAAAATAAATAAAGATATCACAAACAAAGTTAAATAAAGACAACAACTAAAGATAAATAAAAAATAATAAACTTTTAATTATTTATATTTTGTAAAGTATTTAGATTTATATAAAAGAAAAGATATAGTAAATTTTTTTGGGACTAAGATTAAAAAGTAAATAAAAAAAGATAACAACCAAATACAAATAATAATAACAACTAAAGATAAATAAACAATCAAAATTTTAAATTAATATAAATTTAAATATTTTTAAAGAATAAAAATAATTAAAAATTTACTATATCTTTATTTATATTTAATTATTATGTATCTATTTATTTTTAAGTTTTCTTTTTCCTCCTTTCTCTTTCATCTTTTAAAACTTGATAATAATTAAAAATAAAGGAGGAAAAAGAAAAATTAAAAACAAATAGATATAGAGTAACTAAAGATAAATAAAGATAATAATTAAATATAAATAAAGGTATAGCAAATTTTAATTATTTTTATTCTTTAAAAATATTTAAATTTATATTAAAGATAAATAAAGATGTAGTAAATTTCTAATTATTTTTATTTTAAAGATATTTAAATTTATATTAATTTAAAATTTTGATTATTTATTTATCTTTAATTGTTATCTTTATTTGTATTTAGCTGTTATTTTTATTTTTATTTAGTTGTTAATCTTAGTCTAAAAGAAATTTTTACTATATCTTTATTTATCTTTTATATTAATTTAAATATTTTAAAAAATATAAATAATTAAATGTTTATTATTTTTTATTTATCTTTTATTGCTATCTTTGTTTGACTTTATTTGCTATAGCTTTGTTTATTTTGAGTTTGTAATAGTAGCCTCTACAATGGATTACGGGGATCTAGTTAAATTTTTTATTATTTTATTTTTTAAAAATATTTAAATTATTAATTTAAAATTTTGAGTATTTGTTCATATTTAATTGTTATTTTTATTTAAATTCATATTAATTTAAAATCTTGATTATTTTAAAATTTATCTTTTAGTTGTTATCCTTATATATCTTTAATTACTATATCTTTATTTATCTTCGATTCTTATCTTTACTTATCTTGGATTTGTAACAGGTTAAATTTCATTTAAAGAAGATCTAATGGTCCATGTTTTGCACTTGGTGCATAATCCTTGTTTTAACATTTTTCTTTCCACATTTCTCTTTAAATTTTCTTTATCATTTAAAACTTTCTTTTTCCTCTTTTCTCTTTCATCATTTAATGTTTTCTCTTTGTTATTAACTGATTTATCCTTTTAAAATGTAAAAATTTATATTTTTAAATTAAAGGATCAGATTAAGTTTGTATTGATTAAATAGTTGCGATATAACTTCAAGCTACTGAAGTTTAAATGCAACTTCAGGCCCTCTCAAGCCGGGCCATATTAAGTTTGTATTAATTGAATAGTTGAGATATATCTTTCGGTCCCTAAAGTTTAAATGCAACTTCAAACCTCCTCAATTCAAATTATATATTTTAGTACTGAATTATTTATTTTTATAATTTTATATTATTTTTAGCTAAAATATAATTTAAAATATATTTAAGAATTTTTAAGAAAATATCTCTCAAGTTATTATTTTTTTATCTTTTGTCCTCAAACTATCAAATGCACTTATTACATTTTTGAACTATTTAATTCTATTCTATTTGATCCGAACATTAACTTTATCCATTACAATTAACAGAAAAATTATCATATGCGGGTCATGTGACCTTTTTCATTCCACTCCAAGGGTATTTATAGCCAATTCATGTATAATTAGATTAACTAATTAAATTTAATTATTTGATTTAGAAGAAAGAAAGAAAGAAAGAAAGAAAAAGAGTGGCAATTTTTAAGAGAATTATGTAGATTTCATTTGATAACGTTTATATTTATTATTTTTTAAAAATTAAAACTTAAATAAAAAACGTAAAAAAAGTGTTTTTAATTTTTTTTGGTTACAAACATTTTTTCAACTTTAATAATTTGTCCATTTTTATTGTTCCATTTTTGTTGCATCATATTTAAATGAAATATTTTATTAAATTAAAATTATTTTTAATAAATAATCTAATTAATTTTATTTTATTATCTAAATTAATATGTAATTTATTTTATTAATATTTTAATAAATAATATAATTAAATTAAATTAGTTAATCTAATAATTAAATTAATATGAAATATATTTTATTAAATTATTTTTAATAAATAAATAGTTAAATTAAATTAATTAAACATTAATTAATTATTATGTCCATAAAGTAGAGTGAAAAAAGTCACATAACCTGCATATGACAATTTTTTCGTCAACTTTAATAGATGAAATTAGTGTTTAGATTAAATAGAATAGATAATTCAAGAATATACTATATACATTTACTAATTTGAGAACGAAATTAAAAAAAAAAAAGATGAAGAATAGTTAGAGAAATATTTTCATAAAAAAATTCTATATTTAAAAATTAAAAGGAACTACGTGGACAGGCTCAATTTTTTTAAGCCCAACTTGATAATTATTAAAATATTATTAAACGAGTTTGGTTCACGTCACTTCCTAGCTATTATTATATGATTTTGATAGATTTTATAGATATAAAGAAAAGTAATATTTAACCCAATATATATATGCAAAAATATAATAAATAATATTAAGGCAATGGCAATTTTGTTAATAAATGCAACTTTATGACCATTTTGTTTTAAGAAAAAGATAGGCAGCAAATGGCCACAATTTTGGTGAAATTTTACAAAAACGGACAGAGGAAAATCTTTTTTTTTTTTTTTTTGGTTGGAAAGGTAATTCAGAGGAAAATCGTTTCCCAAATGCACACGTGTTAATAGGATGTTTAAACCAGTGAGATAGAGAGTAGATTGGTTTTTGGTAATCGAGAGAGTGGAGAAGCAAAGAGGAGAGAGAGGCAGAGGGCTCCCACTTGTATGACCTTTTAGTTCAGTCCTTTATATTGCTGTAACTTCGTGTGTGTATGTCTATATATGTATATATATACATGTGTGTGTGTATCACTACATACCAACATCTAACAGTAACCGTAGAAATAACCTCCGAACCCCATCTCTCTCTCTCTCTCTCTCTCTCAGCGCATGAGCCATGACTCGTATACATAGATTTCTCGGGAATGTCAAGTCAACATCGTCGACAAGTGGGGCGGCGGAGCCCCCGGAAGCAGTAGCCGTCGAGTCGGACTACGTGGTCATCCTCGCCGCCCTGCTGTGCGCCCTAATCTGCGTGGTCGGCCTCATGGCCGTGGCCCGCTGCGCCTGGCTCCGCCGCAGCACAGCCAGCAACGTCGCCCGCTCCCGCTCCTGCTCCGCCGCCCCCAACAGGGGCTTGAAGAAGAAGATCCTCCAGTCGCTGCCGACATTCACCTACGACTCGGCCGCCGAGGCGAAGCTCGGCGGCGGGGCCGACTGCGCTATATGCCTGGCCGAGTACGCCTTCGGCGACGAGATCCGCGTGCTGCCTCAGTGCGGCCACGGCTTCCACGTGGCCTGCATCGACAAGTGGCTCGGCTCTCACTCGTCCTGCCCGTCGTGCCGCCAGATCCTGGCGAGGTGCCAGAAGTGCGGCGAGTTCCCGGCGATCCCCGGCGGCGGCACGGCCGGGGCGGAGGTGGAGCTAAAGGCGAGAGAAGACGCCCGTCCGTCCAGCGATTTCTTACCATGTTAGAAGGAAAACAAAAGGAGGTAACTGTTATTACCGTCCGTTAAGGAAAGGCCAAGTAAATGTAAGTATTACATGTATGTTAGGGCGGTTGTTGATTTGGTTTGTCTGGTATGAAGCCAGTTCAGATCAGGACCCTCTTTTGATTTGACATAAAAATGCATCAAAGTGCTAGATTTGGCTCGACATGGCAAAAGCTGAAAATGCCTAGCCCCCCTAAGCACTCTTTTGTAATTTGCACACACCATCATCCTTGATATATATATATATATATATATATTATAGATATTTGTAAAGGACGCAAAGCAAACAAATCCATCTTCCAAAAATAAGCACATCCAAGGTACAGCTTTTGATACTCTGCAGCATAAAGAGTTCCAATGCTACCACAATGGATAAATAGTGTTTGTGGTCCACCTCTATTCCAGTGGCACATTCGAATCTCATCAAAAATAAAAATAAATTAAAGGAAAACTTTCACATTTATAATTTCTTACAAGTTACATACTAAATATATATATATATATATATATAGGAGTAAAGGAAAAAGATTGAATTTAAAATTGCTTCTTTGAATTGTGATAAACAAAATGAAAATAATTAAATTAGAAAAATAATTTAATAAAAAATGTTTTTAATTTTTTAATTCACTTCTCATCAAATTCTCGATCTAATAAACTGGGGAGAGAAGGAAGGAAGCAACTTAAATATCTGCAGCTTTTGAAGCTTTGTGCAGCTTATAATAATAATGTTAAAAGCATTCCGATGCCTTTCACACTGCTCCAAGCGGCTTGGGTGTGAAGTCTATCTTTTATTTATTATTATTATCATGTCATCAAATGAACCAATCCCCTAGTTCTGCTACGGCAAAGTGTCACCCACTAATGCCAACAAGTGGAAAAGGGTTTGCTAAAGAGGAAAGGATAAAGGAAACTTAGCTAGCGGGCAGGTTCTAATTCCCCCTAAGCTTTTCAAAGATTTTATTATGGTAGTTTGCCTCCATAGCATCCAATATATAAAACCATAGAATTCTGAGTGCCATCCAGTTAGACCTACGACTCTATGTACGACAATTTATTAGTCAATAATAACCTTTAAAAAAACCCCTATTTTCGTCATTGGTATAAGAGTTTGGCATATGCTTCTTCTTCTGTTCTCTTCGTTAACCCCCACTGTTACGTCAACGGAGTTCTAGAGGTTGCAGTAAAAATAATTTAGTGGAGGAGTTACAGTGAGTCAGATTAGAATTTAACTACATTCGGTTTAATGGTTTTAATTTAATGCAATAAAATTAATTTTGAAATAAAAAAAAAGTTAGATAAAATCTGATTAGAACACGATTAATAAAAAATATAAAAACACACATCACATTAAAATACAATCAAACCCTACTTGTATATTAACCCCCTGAAGTCTCTTGGAACTCTACTTCAACTCCACAAGAAAATACAAAATTCTCTGCAACGTGGAAAATTAAATACTCACTAACAGTTTATTTACTTAAACTAAAATGTAATTAAAAAATGAAAAACCACTTTTACTAATATTAAACATGAAAAATGTTTTTTTTTGGAAACACAATTAAATATATTTTTTCCAAAAGCATTTTACGTTAGAACCAATGTTTAAAAACTAGACCATTCATCGAACCGGGAAAGTGATCGGATCACGGGTCAGTGGTTCAACCAGAATTGAATCGGAATTGAACCGTGACGTCATAAATATATTTAAATATATAAATAAAATATAAAAATATGTTAAAATTATATAATAATTTTAAAAATTTATATTTTTTCATATATTCTTTACTCTATTTTGTTTTATTAATAAAAAGTGTCAACAAAATGTGTTATAAAATAAAATCATTTAAAACTAATATATTATATAAGTAAAATCAAGCAAAAGTAAAAAACAATAAGTATCAGTGGCTTAGTGAAATAGTAGTACTTTATCACAAAATAGACTCAAGTTCGATTTTAGGTTGGTACATATTAGTTTATTTATTTTACCATTCAAAAAAATTAAAAAAAAAAATTCTCGGTTCAACCAGCAAAATCGGCGCCGGTTCACTGATTGAACTGGTGGGTCACTAATTTTAGACCGATTCAACGTCCAATTGGGTTTTACTGGTTAACCGAACCGTTTCTTGGACCAATTCCTGGTTCAAACCGGCCGGTCCGATCCGAGTTTTAAAACATTGGTTAGAACAAACAAAATAAATTTTTAATAGTAAAATCAAATTGACAACCAACTACTCTAGGGCAGTTGATTAGAGCTCTTGGCTTTTTTAAGGGAGTTTTGGACTTAACCGTTCGCGTGATTTGTGGGGTATTGTGCAAGCTCCTAATTTACTCATCGACTACGCAGTACCCCGAGCCCCCAGTTTACTCATCAATTACGCAATTCGTTGAGCACTACAATAAATCGGTGAGATTCGGATCACCAAAAAAAAATTCAAAGAGGTCGTAAGTTTGAAATTTGCAGAGATTTTTCTTTTTTAAGGCTATCCAGATAAGTCCTATGTTTGAAATTTCACTGAAGTTTCTCTCCTTCAAAGTAACTCAAATTTTACTTTTACTTACTCGGGTGAATTTTTTAGGGATGGTTTAAAAGCCCGGAATTAAATTTAATGTAGTCCTTCCCGAGGAAGTTTCTCATCACTATAAAATATAGAGAGAGAGACCTTTTCGGCTGTTGAAAGTAGGCAGAGAGATTTGAATTTGTCCTTTCTTAAAAGAAAATAATTGGTGTGTTAGAATTGTATAAAAGTATATAAAATTATAAAATTTAATGTCTCGTGTTTCGTACAGTGAATAGAGAATTTAAATTTTATAATCTCGTAATTCATGTTTATAGAGTTTTGTAAAATTTGATTTTTTTTTTACCAACTCCAAACAAGGCCAATATGTGGCTCAAGGGAAAAAATAATGCTTACGGTGTATGTAACGTAATATGGGGGGTCGTTCTGGTAAGAGCCCACTTCGAAGAACCGAGGATTATCCATCCAAACAAGTGGAAAAAAATATCTTTCCACACAAGCTAAAAGAGCAATGCTTTGAAGATATTCATTCACCTTTGGGTCATCTTCGTGATGATTAGGAGCCCACTTCCCACTAGTAATGCTACCACAACTACCACTAACTAATATAAAAGATATTATTGACTTGTATAGTCTAAAAATGAAGATAGGACACATAAAAATATCCCAACTACTTGTTTTCAAGTTTTCACTTGTTGCGCTCGCTGTACCAAAATGGGAGAGGTTTGGCGACTCACTAAACTTTGAGCCGTTGGATTAAATTCAATGGTTAAATTTTAATTTAATAGTTAAATTTTAATCTAATAATCTCAAACTTAAGAAGCATTCCCAAATTTACTTCCTCATTCATGCTCACCAGGCTAAGCATAGTTGGAAACAACCCCCCACACGCTCTGTTTAGAATTTTAAATTTTATAAAAAAAAACATCAAAAATCTTTAAAACTTTCAACTTTTGACCTTATTAGACAAATTACGAGACTATAATATTTATTAATTTTTACTAATTTTTTATCACTCCAAACGCACCCTACTTTTTCCCACTGTTATTTTTACCCACCGGGACCTAACAACAAATCCATTGATCACTAATCAGAGGAAGATATCGACCTAAATCAACTTTTCTTTCCCCAGATTTTCCTAACCATGTTCAGCTGGCTTCCATACCCATGTAGAGTTACAAGTCAAGGACAACCAAAAATCATCCTATATCAATCTAGTTTATTTATTTATTTTGAAGTAAAGAATGCTACAGTGGCCTCTCTAAAGTAAGGGAGCTGCAGTAAAAATTCCTCAAAATAGAGAGTGAATAGCAATGTTGATAAAATTGAGCCAAGTTGCGCTAAACTTTAAATTATTCGAGCTCCACTTGAACAAATAATAGTGGGCTTAAGCTCGAGTTCGAGCTTTTGTCTGTGCTTCTGCTCCAACTCAGTAAAAAACATTTAGGCTCATGTCGATTCATAAATAATTTGACTAACCAAAATGACATTGCTTTGATCTAAAATAATATAACCCAAAATGAATAGTTTGAACGAAACTGAAATGCCGTCTTTGCAAAAAATGACGTTGAAAACACACAGCATATATTAAATTCAACCTTAACCTTTATGCCGCATGAGACAAGAAGATTTGTTGGGACACCAGAATCTATTCACTTTTTCGGGGCAACTACATGATACCATATCATCATCATCAAGTAGAATAAATGCACATATTCCATCTTTTGGAAACAATTTGAACATAAAAAAGTTCTGATATTTCCCATGCTTAACTAATCAAAAAGCAAGCACTCTTGGGATATCTAATATATTAACACGTTACCTCATATTGCTCATTAGAGAAGGGGGGGGGGGGGGAAACTGAGTTACCTCAAAGTGACATCTCAAAATAATCTCAAAGGAAGCACATTGTATGACCAAGTCATTGGATCTGCAATAACTTTGAATATCACATCAACTAATTTGTTAGACACACAATTAGCTCACTCATTATTTTTTTTTCCGGTAAAATTTTAGATTTTCCACATACTTGCACCACCCTGAAATAGTTCATACGTTTTCCTTGGCCTGGGTTGTAAATTATTGGCTACCTCACAGTGATAATCTGTCTTGCGGACAGCCTTCTGCGGCTTTTAGTATATAAAGATAGCAAAAGAGCAACAGCCAAGCTTACCATAAAGCTTTCCATTTCACTGAATATATAACCGCACCGTTAGTCACTTTCGCACCGTTAGTCACTTTCCTCGATAAACTCATGGACAACTCAAGGATGTGAATTCAGATATGCATCCAAACGTCTAACACAATGATATTTCATCTTATCCATCAAATCCCTCTTCATCACCACTGCTATCTCCAAACATGGCGGCCATTTTCAGGGCCAGCTTTGCTGCCATTTCCCTCCTTTGGAAATCAGGCATCAACCTCAAGCTATCACGCATATTCCCAATCTCAGACATCAATTGTTCTAAATCCTCGAAGTCATAAGGTGTACCCTTGTCAAGTTCGGAAGCATTATCAGGTTCACGTGCATTGTGCAATACTTCCTTATCAATCTCTTCCACTAAATGAGAAATTGATGTGGACGGTTGCTGCTCTCCTCCCACTGATTGAATATCTATGCTTTCATCACATCCTTTCCCTTTAATATTCTGAGTAACTGATGAACTCTCTGCATGAATGGTTGCAGCAGAGCCATCTGCAGATACCCATCCTCCATCTGTGTCATCCCATGGCTCTGCTGAAACCCGCAGACAAAACTTCATACTCGAATTCAAAGTCAGACTCTTCTTCTGAAATCTCTGAGCAGTGAAGGCGAAAACAATCAGCACCAAGAATAAGCAAATAAGAAGTTATTCAAATTCAATGAAAGCAATGCATCAGACCTTGCTTCTCAGGCAACGATGGTTCAGTTATCTTATCACCGGATTTTAAGACCATTCCAGGCCATATATGAGCAGAAAGAGCCCCATAGAGTCGTTCAACACCTTGTAAATCTCCATCGACTGACAAACCTGTCAAGGGCCAAAAAAAAAAAATTTTCTTTCATTAAATGCATGCAGCAAAAGAAAGTGTGTTTTAACGAGAAATTGTATATTTCTTAAAACAACAGTTTATTTTTCTAGATTAAATTCAAGGGACCCAGCTTTCAATCCGCACATCTTCTAAACATATGAGAAGTCGTATATTCCACATCTTCTAAACATATGAGAAGTCGTATATTCCTTTGAAAGCAACACACAGAGAGAGAAAGAGAGAGGGAGAGAGAGAGTACAAAAAAAGTGTTAAGACATAAATTTGTTTATTTATTTGATAGGTCTTGAATATAAACACAAGTGCCTAAGTTACTCAGGGATGGGTGACTCAATTCATTTAAATCACTGAGTGTTAAGGTAAATATCAGAAGCAGGATATAGCTGCACGTGCAAGCATCTGCAATTGTGGGTGTCTAGTGTTACCCATCGTATATGGTATTGAACTATGGCTACTCTCTTCATGTTACACCAGATTCTAGGAAGAAATCGTAATTCCATGAGGGAGCCAAATCTCTACAATTACGTATTGACAACTCATACCTTGTAAACTATGAAACACGGATACGGACACAGGAGGTATAAACACAGAATATGGCAATATTAAAAAATAAGGATTCGAACACGGCAGAGATACGGTAAAAAAATAGAATAAAATATATATTTTATTTAAAATATTTTGGATAAATTACACCTAGACCCCCTAAACATTAGGCTGATTACACATAGACCCCTGAACATTTAAACTTTACACTTAGACTCTTTATTTCCAAATGTTTGTAACACTTGGGTCCATCCGTTAATTTTCTCCGTTAACTGCGTTACAAAATGACGAAAATGCCCCTTGCTAATTTTCTCTTCGCACAGCCCCCCCCCAAAATTCCTTCCATATCTCTGTCTCTCCCTCTAAACCATCAATGGCTCGACTCTCTCTCTCTCTCCCCCCAAATTTCTTCTATATCTTTCTCTCTCTAAACCCATCAACGGCTCGATTTCTCAATACCCGTTTCATCGCATCCTTGCCCTCCATCCACCATCGCTCCTCCGCCTTGTCTTCGCCTTCACTGTCCACCACCAAAAAGACCCTAATTCAAGCTAAGATCTGAGAGATCTTCATGCCCGCTCTCAGCTTCATCGTGACGGAGGGCAAGATCGTCTCTTGGGTCAAGTCCGAGGGCGAAAAAGCTCTCCAAGGGCGAGCCCGTCGTCCGATGGCGAAGAAGTGAGTCGTTGAGGAGATGAAGAGAGAGAAACGAGAGAACACAGCCACAAGAATCGAAAAAAAAAAAAAAAAAAAACCCAAAAATCAACCGATCGAAGCAACTGGAATTTCCGAAGCAACTTGAATTTCTCCGTATCAATTTATTCTGAGATTTTCTATTTGAAACGCAAATCATTGTTTGCACTTCGTTCTCCATTTGCAAGCGCGCACATATACGTATATATATGCGTATGTATGTATGCATATAAAGTTGTGTAATTTGTTAGCCATTTTGTGGCTTTAGCCCCCTTTTTTTTGAAAATATGGATCTTCACAATCACGGTCTAAAAAGGATGTCTTTTATTAACTAGCTAAGGAACTGCTAGGTTGATCCGATAAATCTGAGACAATTCAAAATTTAGGTGGTTATTCTTGTTGATTTTGTTGCAGCATTTAGTGGGATTTACTCTTGGTGTCATATAACCTGAGTTTGTACCATTTAATTCTCCAGTGAATGAGTTTTTGATTTTTTTTATAGTTTTAATTTTGTTATTTATAAAAATTATTTTGAACATGATAGGATAAATTTTAAAAATTATTAATTAATAAAAAATATTAATATTTATCAATTTGATTTTTAATTTTTTTATACTTTCAATTTTTATAATTTATAAACATTATTTTGATTATGATAGGATAAAACTTAAAAATTATTAATTTTTTTTTAAAAAGCCTCCACTAAAATTGAATCTGATGTAAGAAAAATATATTTAAAAATAATTAAATAGTAAAAATTAAAAACATTATTTATTTTAAATTAATTAAATTCAATAAAATATATTTAAAATTTATTTGATTAACTAATTTAATAAAATATATTTAAATTAATTAATTTAATGTTATAAATATTTATTTTTAATATTAATTAGTTCTAAGTTTCTAACAAAATGTATTATTATAACTTAATTTAATAATAAATTATTATTAGATTTAATAAAATTAATATAATTTAATAAAATATTTTAATAAAATAAATCATTTTAATAATAAGGAAAATTGAGAGAGAGAGAGGGAGAGAGAAAGCTGTGCAAAGAGAAAATTAACAAGGGGCATTTTCGTCATTTTGTAACGCAGTTAATGGAGAAAATTAACAGATAGACCCAAGTGTTACAAATATTTGGAAATAAGGGGTCTAAGTGTAAAGTTTAAATGTTTAGGGGTTTATATGTAATTAGCCTAATGTTCAGGGGGTCTAGGTGTAATTTACCCAAATATTTTTGAAGATAACATTTATATAGTGCCAAAAATTGAATAAATAACAACTATTAAACATACCATTCAATTCGCAAATTAACATCATTCATACGTAAAACTACCAACATCATTCACACACAAATATAAAAAAGTATTGAAGGCAAATACTATTTCATACATCATCTCAAAATGAAAAAAAAAAAAAAAAATCAACTTCTAAATTTTAGTTGGGAAAAAAGGAGTGAAAGCAAGGATAGAGTGACAAAGAGATAGAGGGAGAGAGCAGCTAAAGAGAAAAAAAAAAACCTCTCTTTGCAAGTCGCCGGAGCTTGCCAAAGGTGACGCCAGGCTGGTGGAGTCAAATGAAGATGATTGTCAAGCTTCCAGGGCTATTCCCCCCCCCCCCCGGGATCATGTCTCTGGTCTTCCAGAATTTGTTTTGAGTTATATTTTGATTATTTACAGTTTGACCCCTTTCTAAATTTTAACTTTTCAATTTTAGCATCCAATAAAGTTTGAAATATTATATTTTAACCCCCCGTATCCCAAAAGTGTCCTTTCCATATCCTAACTGTATCTTATATAAAAAAATAATAAAAAATTTGGACACGCCACGTACGTATCCTCACAAGTCTGAGCCATATTTGTATTCTCTTAGTATCCGATACGAGTGTGGCATCTAATTTGAAGTGTCCATACTTCATAGCTCACAAACTTTTGATAGATGCTAGATATTTTTCATATGCATCAATAATCTAAAAACTAAAAAAAATACTTCTATTCATTTGACAGTACTACTCACGAATCTTGGTCATGTTTCCAACATGCCTACACACTGCAGCATGGCTAAAATGGGATTAGATTAACAAGTGCAGAGGAGTTGACATTAGTGCAACCTAACTACAGTTACTCCACATGAACTTCAAACTTACAAATGGGAAAGTTAGAACCTTATTAAAAAAAAAACAAAACAAAAAAAGAAAGTGATGGTTTACAAAAATACTAATCCAATTTTTATTTCAATTGCCATACCCTCCACTATCTATATCCTATTTTTGCAATTTGAAGAATCCATGCTTTTGTCAGACTTGTAAGTTAGAATCTTTAGAGAAAAACATCAGCATCAAATGATGGCTTGTGAAAACATTAATCCAATTTTCAATTGCTATGCCCTCTGCTATCTATATCCTACTTTTACAATTTGTTGTATCCATCCATGTCTATGTCATTTATCCCAACACCATTTGACTCAACTCACTACCAGCCACCATTAGAAAAAATAAAATTGAAATCAGCCTAAAGAAAACTACGCTTTCAGCTATCAAATATTACTTCTCACTACTCATAGATGGGTCTTCCCCACACATCCTACATTATTCTTCTGTTGTTTTGGTCTTCTCCATATATATATATATATATATATATTTTCTTTTGTAAGGAAAAATTAGGGCATATATATTTACTGGATTCTAAACAAGAACAACTATATGATCAAGTAAAAGAAATAAAAACTTGCAATTGCAACAAAGGGAAAATGAAGCATCTTACATTTGTCAAAATCAGCATTGGAAGCACATGCTTCAATGTATTCAATGTTGTGTCCGGTGCACCACTCCAAACATGACCTCTTAATGTCTGATGGCGATTCTTCACCCCCCAACAAGCTAACTCCTTCTGTTTCAGAGATTCCGTAATCTGAGAACTCAGGATCAAGAGAGGATTGCCCAAGTTTCTGCAGGTGTCTTCTATACTCAACATGAGCTGAATGTCCTGGAAGAAGATCCACTTTGTTCCCAATGCATAATAGTATGTCAAACTTCTGAATATCAGTGTGAGAGATCCAATCTTTGAGTGCAGCAAGAGATGATAGCTGTGGATGATGATTAAAGAGACAGGTACATCACATCAATATATCAGGCTGCCACACAAAAAGTGAACTTGCAGTTCACATAACTTTCTGCAAATTAAAAAAATCAAACTTCCACATATAAAGCAGATAGTAAGTATGAGGGCGAGGCTTACATCACTCATGTCAAAAACCATAACCAATGCAGTTAATCGGTCAAATATTGGCAAAGCCCCTATTGAGAAGTCGTCATGAAGATGAGCCATCCAAACAGAAACATCAGCCGTGTAATATTTTGTATTGATAGTCCACCTGATTAATATTAAACAAACCATCAATGGACTACAGTTAGCTATTTTAGATAATTTGAGGTACACATGCACATTTTTACTACATTAATTGGACCAGATGGATTCCTAGGAAAGAATCTTCAGTCTACATACCCGTAGGCGAACACATCAGATGATGAATCAGAGGCATCTTCAAAATCCACAGAAAGTAATCCTACAAGTAACAAATAGTCAAAATGGTTAGGAGTAAATGTTGTGATAATCTTCAACAAAGAACATGTATTTGCTGGATTGTGTCCATAATTATTTAAAAAAAAAAAAAAAAACCACAATATTAAAACATTGTCAACCGGAGGAAAGTTAAAAAAAAAAAAAAAATTCTTGCTACATTAAAATAGGCTTAATGAAGACAGATGTTAAAGCTACCTTCTATCAGATTTCCACACTCCCCCCCCCCTTTTCTCTTTTTTTTCTTATTCTCGTCTTTTTTACAATCTTTATATTAACAGCTTGGAAAGGACATGACAACAAAATGAGTGAAAATTTTTAAAGAAAAACAGAACGACAAAAAAAGAAAGGTATAAAAAGCAAGAATGGTGAAGAAGTAAAGTTAGCAATTTCTCCTCTATAATAACACAATATATTGCAAAACTCTAACTTAATGCTACAATGTCAAGGAACCCAGTAATTACAAGCAAATAAATCCATCAGGCATAAGAAGACATTAAACTACTTGATTTTCAAAGAAAAATCCCTTTTAAACCACATATCAAATTAGCCACCTTATCTTTGATGTCTTTAGGACCCACATGAAGACCTTGAGCATGATTTTGAAAGCCCAAGGCTAGATGGTTTAGAATAGCAACAATATAACATTCTATTGTGCTCTCATCACCAGCTGACGCACCAATTTGGCCAAGGTCCCATGATAGCCAGAAGCATCGTATTTTAATTGCTTATTGAAAAAAAGAACCAAAGCATGTCAAATTCTTTAGCTCATATGGAGAAGCAATTGCAACCCAATATTTGAGAATGTTGAATAGGATAAGCTACAGTACTAATGAGTAATGATTGAGATGGAGGAGGATGCAAGCATCCTAGTCCTATTAAAAAATGCTTCAAGATATTTGCTTCCCCCCCCCCCAAAAAAAAAATTTCATCCCACGTGAAGTTCCATCCATTTTGTCACCGAAGCATGGGTATCCTTGTTGAAGGAGTCTGAATTTATTTCGAAGGCACCAAACTAATACACATCACCCCAAATAATACAATCCAAATGGCATGATCAAATATACCCGCACATGCAAATCATCTTGGACTTTACATAGAAGTTAGGAGGGAAGGAACAATTTTTACTTAGTGCTAGTGCGTTGAAAAAGTGTTCACCTTGTTAAATGCCAGATTAAGACAAAGCTTGGACCCAAGAGGGTACTCAGCATTGCAAGTTAATTTCCCATATAAAATTTACATTCTTAGAGTCTAAAAAGTAATTAGTGTCGTGGATGAGACTATAATTAAAGGACACATCAAAGATGTATGGCTCATGACCTCAAAGAAGTGGTTTTAGCAACTTTCCCTCAATTGCCCCTTTGAAATTGTTTTTCTTTCTATTTTCCCCCTTGTCATACATCAACTATTGGATTCAAATCGTGTTTCAACAATCAACATATGTATCAAGCCATTCTCACGTAATAACTTAATTCCAATAAACAAATGGATATCCATACAAATTCTCTTTGTGACATATGCACATTGATCATTATCCTGAACATGGAGATACAGTTACTGGATTGTTCAATGGGATGCACTCTATCACGTTGGTTTTAATGTTACATGAGGTGATAGTTTTAGGCTCTTCATAACAAAAACACTGCCATCTAAATAGTGAAAGAACATGAAAAATTTCAATCCCACATGTATTCTGCAAGAAATAAAGCACTTCCAATATAGAAGCATGAATACAAGCGACTGAGATGCAATTCATGAGCCACCACATAATATAAATACAGAAACAGGACAATCAAAACATCAGGTAACTTTCATATGAGGCATAAGCTGACAACCAAAATATGACATTGATTCTTTCACAAATGATGGAAGATTAAGTAACTTCTTGGGTAGGGGTTTTTTTCTTTTTAATAAGTAAACAAATAATTTTATTAAAGAAGCATCAAGAAGATAAAACACACCCAAAAAAACCTAAAACTCCACCGGTCCACAAACTCCAAAAAGTAATGAACAACCAACTATACATTACTGACAAAAAAAGCCTTTTCAACCTATAAAAAAGGAATTTCGATGTCTTGAAAAGTTCTCCTATTTTTCTCTCCCCAAATCAACCATCCTATACAAAAAGGTACCACTCTCCACATTTTCCCCTTTCTTTTTAAAATATGAGCTCCCTCCAACCTTGCAAAGCCTAGTATAATTTCCACGGAAAAACCATTGCATATCAAAACAAGAAAAGGCCACCTCCTACGGTTCCTTCACCATTGGAAATTGCAAAAAGATATGGTTCACAAGCTCGCCATTACAATTACACAAACAACACAAATTCAGTAGAACATGTCTCCTCTTTCTCAAATTATCAATGGTAAGAATATTACCATGAGGTATGAACAACACATCACATGAAAATGAACTTACAAGGTGCTCCACTTTTCCATAAAGTTCTCCGTGGAAAATTCATCTTTGTCCTCTAATAACACCAAATAGAAGGATTTAACCCCAAACAGACCATTATTGGATATATCCCATTTCAACTTGTCGTCCCAGTCCCTTTCACCTGCAACAACTCTGACAAATCATTTAGTTTCAATCTTGGTCCTTCTAAGATTATGGTGCCAATACCCCCTATCAGTCACAAGGTGCAAATAATTTGCAAGTGTTGCATCTTTATTTACCATTAAACTGAAAATAGCGGAAAAGAGCTAGCTAAAACTTGATTCCTGCTCCTTCAATTTATGTTTCCAAAATTTGATCTTATCACCCTGCCCTACTTCCACTGAAGCATAGGGCACAAAACCATGCCATAATAGTCGAATACTTTTCAAAAGACTAGTCCCATTAGGTCCTGACACTTTCACTGAATTCTAGTTTCCCCAAAGTCCAATATTTAGTTTCTATCACCTTTGAGCAAAGACAATCGCCCCTTTAGTTGCAAATCTCCGTAACCATTTTCCCATCAAAGCCTTGTTAAAAATTTGTAGCCCTCTAATGCTGAGACCACCCTAAAAATGGAAAACATGCATTCTCCCAATTTACTAAGCGGTACTTGAATTCCTCACATACGCCACCGCACAGAATATTCCATTGAAGTTTCCCAAATCTTCTTACCACTGCCATTGGTATTCTTGGGTGAGAGTTAACAGCTCATAGATTCATAAAAAAAAGAACAAATGCATTCAGCTCAAAATTACTGTTGAAATTTCAAACCAATGTCTTTGACATCTGTTTTATATGAAAGCAATGTGAAACTCCTAAGCATGGAATTTATGCTGCTACTGTGGGGATAAATTTATAGGGAAAAAAAAAAAGAAAAGAAAAGAAAAGAAAAGAGAAAAAGGGTAAAAAAATATATTACTGAATTCACCATTTCATATTATTCCCAGTTCACTAATAGTCCGTTTGGATGGAATGAAATGGGAAGAAAAGAAGAGAAAAGAAGAGATTCAAAATCTATCACTTATTTGTGAATTTTTCCTTTTTAAAAAAAAAGAAAGAAAAGAAAAGAAATGGAAAGAAAAGTGATGGTTAAAATTTTAAAAATTTATCATCCCAAAAGTGGACAAAAATGGAGAGAAGGGAAAAATGATTAATGAAACTTTTAAAATAACATATTTACCCATAAAATAAAGAATAGAAAAAAAAAATTACAAACATATCCTAAGGCTAAATAAATTGACAACCCTCCAACTTCTCAAAGGATATAACAGTAAAATAATAATATAACTTTCTTTTCTTTCCATTTCTTCTTAACTCACAAATGAAAAGAAAGAAAGTTATTATCCTTTCTTTCCAAAACTTACAAACAAAAGAAATAAAATATTATCATTTCTCTTCGTTTTTTATCTCTCCTAACTAATTTTTTTTTTTTTTCTCTTCTAAACTCACAAAGGGAGCCTAACCAAAACCAACATTTGTCCCATGAAATTTTCTATACAGGGCATTAAAATTGCCACCCCACATGCTTAATTCAAGCAATCAAATTTCTTACCCTAATGCTCCAAATAAAGTATTAATCATAATAAGACAACTAATCAAGTGGTATAGACATAATATTACAACATGATCGGTAACTAAGTTCAGGTGACCCAAAGGCAACAGTGCATCCAGAAACCTAATAACCAAAAAAATGGGCAAAACAATTTTCCAGGAAAAAAGGGAAGAAAATCCGCAAACACAAACACGAACGAGACCTAATTTCTCGTCGAATCTAGAAAATATCGAATGAAATCCGAATGAGAATGAACTCGATCGATAACCCAACAACCACCAGAGAAGGAAGCTGAGAAACACTTACGGGAGAGAAGAGTACGTTTCCCGACGTTGGAGGATCCGATCATGAAGATTCCGGGCCTCTGCTCCAGAAAAGCCCTTTCGGCGCCGACTTGGTTAGTCATCTTCTTCGATATTCAACTATAGCAAATCCAAGAACTGGCTTTTCTAAGGAGATTTGTGTGCCCGCGCGCGCGTGTTTTGGGGTGGGGGTAGTTTGGTTTTGACATCGGCTCAGTCAGACAGCAAGGTGGATTGAAATTTAACGATTTAAATATATTTATATATTTTTAATTTAAAAAATATAAATATGTTTAAATGATTGAAAATTTTAATCTAATAACTTTCACCTTTTCTTTTTATTTTGTTTCCCTAGAGCCGGATGGACCAAGTTTGTATTTCTAATTTTTCGAGTATTTATATTAATCTTTTAAAAATATTACTTTTTTTCTTAAAATATAATTAAAAAATAAATTACATTTACCTCCCTTTAACATTAGACGTATTACACCTATTACACGGGCTTCCTCCAACCTTTTCAACAGTTCTCCTAACTCTTAATGTCCGTAACATCTAATCGCATCCGTTAATTTAACCTGTTAAATTTTAGGTGTGCTTCGTTTACACCCAATTTTTTACACCGTCAATTACACCCACACAAAACGATGCCGTTTTGTCTTTAAAAAATAGAGGTTTCGGATCCGGAGCAACTTGACGCAATCCCAAGTTAATTCCCGCGCTCAACGAATCGACATCGTTTCGTCTCATTTGGAACTGGGTGTAACCGTAGCACCCCTGTCGTTTTTTCATACATTTTCCACCAGAAGAAATTTTGAAGTGCTGTTCTTCAAGCAACCAGCGCCCAAATTTGACATCTCAGCTTCGACCAGCTCTGACCAGCTCCACCATCTCTATCTCCGACCACCACCAGAGTCGTGATGTATCGCAACCACCCCACCATCGATGTATTTGACTTTTTTGGACTTTTTCAAACTATTTTTTTATCAAACAAAAAATAGAATCAAATAGAAAAGTTCAGAAGCAGAAATATGCACTGATCAATGGGCCCTGGCTCGCCCAAACATTGAAAAAAAAATTATATATTTAGTACAAATATATTTATAAATATATTTTTTAAAAATGACACCCTTAACTCTTTTACATTGAGCCATAATTTTTGAGTTAGACCATTAATAAACTTTATGACATATATTCTTCAGTTGGATCATTAATAATCTAACTTAATTAATTAAATAATTTTTATTGATAGAAGGCAGAAGTTAGGATTCTTCTTCAGTTGAGGTTTTTCTCTCCATTGAGGTTATCTTTTGGTCCCTTCAATTTGACAGGTGCAATTTTGAAATGTGTTTGAATGATGAATTTTTATAATTGTTTTACCTATGAATGATTAGGTCTTCAATTTTTCATTTTATTACGTGTTGAAGACCCAAATAGACTATTTAATTCTGATATTACATTTTTTAGATTAGGGAAAAAATATTAAAATTTAAGAATTGGCTCCCCATTAACTGAATTCCTAGTTCTATCCTCAATCCCAATAATACATGCATATACAAGAAGACACAGAAATAAGGAAAGATTATAACAAAATTGACTCATGACTAGTTAGATTTTTGTATTTGATGAAAAAATGATTGGCAATATTAGATGCAAGTAATAGTTTGTTGTCCCTGTGGTTTAAAGCAATAAAATTTGTTTTAATGAATATGACGATTAATGATATAAATAATTAGGTTGTCGGTCCCAGAAGCATGGCTTTAACCTTGTTTCCTTTGTTTTTTAATTAGAGATGCCGCCGGAGTCTGTTCCATCAACAATGCCTCCAAACATAGAGTGTGAAGAACAATAATAGGTATGGAGTAGAGAAAGTGAAAGCAAGCAAAAGGTATGGAGTTGTCCTTTAAACAAAATGTGTGAAGAGATAGATACAACTCAGGGTGGGGAAGAGGTAACTGACAATTGTGAAGATAAAGTAGAAGAATCGAAAGAAATAATGACATTCAACACATTAGAGGACGCTTATCTTTATTATTCCAGATATGCTAAACAACAAGGCTGTGCTATTCATAAAAGAATATCGAGAAAGGGAAAAGATGGAAAGTTACAACGTCTTGCATTTTGATGCACTCATGATGGAACGGTTAAGGTGAATACAAGCAACCCGGTGAAATTACGACCACAGTCAAGAATTGGTTGTCCAGCTCGCATTACTGTTGTCATGAACCCAGAGGGAAATTAGAGGTTTAACCTGGTTACTTTGGAGCACAATCATGAACAAAGTCCATCAAAGGCAAGGTTTTTTAAGAGTAACATAATACTTGATGAAAAAGTAAAAAGATTGCTTGAATTAAATGATAGAGCCGGGATTAGAGCACATAAGACTTATGATGCACTTTGTGTTGAAGTCGGGGGACCTAATAAGCTTCCATTTCTTAAGAAGGATTGTAGAAATTATTTGGATAAACAACAATGTTTACGACTCGTGGAAGGAGATGCTAAAACAATGCATCATTATTTTATGAGAATGAAAGGTGACAATTCTGAATTCTTTTTTGCCATGGATGTAGATGATAATTGTCGACTAAAGAATGTATTTTGGGCTAATGCAAGGAGTAGGGCAGCTTGTAAGGAGTTTGGTGATGTCGTAACATTTGACACAACATACTTAGTAAATAAGTATAATATGCCTTTTGCTCCATTTGTAGGCGTGAATCATCATGGTCAATCTATTTTGTTGGGATGCGGGCTCATCTCTAATGAAGACACTGAGTTATTTTCATGGTTATTTGTGACTTGGAAGGCATGCAAGTCGGTTTGTGCTCCAAAAACAATTATTACTGACCAATGTATGGCCACGAAGAATGCTATAGAAGAAGTATTCCCTATGACTCGACATCGGTGGTGCATATGGCACATTATGAAAAAGGTGCCCGAAAAATTTGGTAGCTACAATGCTTACGAGAAAATTTCAAAGTGTATGCGAGCGGCAGTTTATGATTCACTAAAAGTAGAACAATTTGAGGATGCTTGGGATGGTTTCATCAAAAAGTATGAGCTTCAAAATAACACATGGTTAGAGGGGTTGTATCTGGAGAGGAAACGGTGGGTGCCTACTTATCTTAAAGATGTATTTTGGGCGGGGATGACATCCACACAAAGAAGCGAGAGTATGAATGCATATTTTGATGGTTACATTCAATCAAAGACTATTCTGAAACAATTTGCAGACCAATATGAAATAGCATTGGCAGACAAGGTAGAACTTGAAAACCTAGAAGATGCGAACAGTTGGTGCACTTACATTCCATTAATTTCAGTTTGTGAGTTGGAGAAGCAATTTCAAAGTGCTTATACAAATGCAAAGTTTAAGGAGTTTCACAAACAGCTTGTCGGGAAAATTAATTGTTTATGTTCAAAGATAAAAGCAGGTGACATTGAATCCATATTTGAGGTAAAAGAGTGGGTTACATTTGGAGAAAGAGAAGAGAAATTTAAGAAACAAGTGTCATTTTATGTTGATTTTAATGCTAAAACCAATGAAACGCGTTGTAATTGTCGATTATTTGAGTTTAAAGGAATGGTGTGTTCACATCAATTGATGGTGTGGCATGAAATGGGAGTTCAAAGAGTTCCTGACAAGTATCTGTTGAGAAGATGGTGCAAAAATGTAAAAAGGGCTCACACTAAAGTTCGGATCTGTTACAATAAGTCCTCAAAGTCAATTGAAGCGTGTCGCCATGACAACATGTGCAATCTCTTTAATGAGGTTGTCGATTTAGCAGAAGGATCTCAAGAGAAGTATGATATGGTGATGAAGCAACTACAAGACAAGAGCTAAAACAAGAGTGCATGAAAGCTTCGGTTGTGGCTCAAAGTAATGTGGTTTCACTTGGTGATGATGCGGGGACTCAAAGGCAAGAACCTTTTTCATTGGGAGATGGGGTTATACCTTCCAAACATAGCACAAACATTTTTGACCCAATATGTGTTCGACGAAAAAGGAGACTGCCGACAAAAAGAAAGATTAGCCTTGTGGAAAAAATTGTTTCGAAGAAAAGACAAACAAAAAATAGGCCACTGTCGAACGAAAAATCCAAGGTACAAGTTCTTTACAATTTAATAAATAATTTTTGAATTCTTAAATATTTTAATGAATTTTAATAATTTTTTTTCATTTTTTTAAATATTTTAATGAATTTTAATAAATATTTTTTCAAAATATTAAATATTTTAATGAATTTTAATGAATTTTTATAAATTCTTTTTTCAAAATTTCAAATATTTTAATGAATTTTACTAAACATTTTTAAATATTTTGATGAATTTTAATAAATTTTAATAAATAAATTTTGAGTGTCTAAATTTTAATAAAATTTTCAAATTGGGAGTGATGTGGCAGAGAAATGATGGACCTGTAAATACAGTCATGAATGTGCAATTTCAAGTGATTGAGGAGATTGCGGTTGGCCATCATATCGGGACTCAAGAAAGTGTTGTAAATTTAAATGTAAAAAGTTTTGTTACTTTATTTTTGGAGAAAGAAACTTTATTAATTGCACTATTTACTATCTCATATAATGTTTATTGAAAATCCTTTTTTTATTGTTGGATAGGGTCAACCAAGCTACATGGGGTACAACATGTGGCCAAACATGATACTTCATGATATGCCACCAAACTGTGCCCAAGGTGGAAGCATCTTTCAATTTTCTCCACTATTCTACCCAATCGGAACAAGCTTGAACCAATCTATGCCTTCTTTTCCAAGTTCACAAAGTATATTCAATGGTCAAGTTTGGATGGGTTAACCAACTCTTTCAGGTGGCCAGGTTTGGGGAAGAGGACAACCAAGTCAAGTGTGGAGAGGAGAACAATTAAGCTTTACAGACATAATGAATGAAACGGATAAGGGTGAGTAGTAGTTTGCTTGCTTGCTTTTGGCAGTTGTGTCATGTTTGTATTTTGTGTCTTTTATGTATCTAATGAGTTGTTGGTATTTTTGAGAGATAATTAGTTGTGTCTATATTTTGAGAGATTATCAGATGAAATGCTGGTTTGGCTAATGTATATTTCCATTTTATTGACACCTTGTGTATCGAATAAGTTGTTGGCACGTTCTATTTCATTGGCAGTTTGTATGAGTTTCGAGAAAAGATCGAATGAAAAGATTGTTTGTTGGATTTTTTTTTTTTTTTTACCTTTTGCCTCTTTATACTTGTGTCGTGTCCATATCGTGTCATATTTATATCTCATGTCCATATTGTATTGTATACATATTGTATCCGTACTAATGTACATAAATTTAACCATTGAATATCTGACTTTAGGTGATGGTGATTCAAAATTTCGGCAAAATCTTCCCTATTTTTGATCCTATGCTGACGTCTCACGTTTCAATCAATACAACAAGAACAACAACATCAACTTAACTTACACACAAGCCATCTAAATCACCATTCACAAGCCACATTCATAGCCAAATAAATGTATATAACAATAATCATCTAAACCTGAATTTTTATCAAATGACTAAAACAATTACATCATTTGAGTCCAAGGAAGATATCCCTTGAACATTTGAAAAGTACTACTCCTAGGATACAAGGTTGACCTACAAAAAAATAAAAAACAAATACTAGAACTATGAACTACAAATAGGTAACACGTCAATATTTAGGAAATAATCTTTAGCTTGTAATCTTTATGCCCTCAGCTCCTCTAACTTCTTCATCATTGGGATCTTCTACCATAGCTCATTATGTCAAAGAAATAGAAATCAGTTGGCTTGGAGGGTACTGGTCTCAATCTTTTTTTTTACCCTTTGACATTAAGAGTATGCAAATGATCTTTCCCTCTCGCCTCTTGATGGCTCCTTGTTGCTTTATTTGTAGCTTTGCCCTCGCTTCTTCAATTCTTTTTACCTTTCGACATTGCTCCTTGCTTCAGCCCACACTTGTGCAGATGTATGGGCACACGTCGCCTTGACTCGAACCTGAGCTTGAACAAGAACCTATATGCGTAACATCATATAAGCCTAAATAAGAAAAAACTCTATTTAATAGAGCAGAAAAAAAATTGAAAAATAGAAGTAGCTTGCATCAATTTGTTGGCAGCTAATACTGAAATTATTTCATATTTTGTTGTAAAGGAAAGAGACTACTATCATAATTCCATTCCTTCTTTGCTTCAGGATCCTTGATTTTCTTGGGTGGTAGAAGGCTCCAATCAGAGTACAAGCTACTAGATTGCTTCTCCTCATTGTCAATAAGGATGCTATAGGTAGCATCTGGGCGGAGGATGAATGTATATACATGAGTCAGCTGGTCAGTCTCACAAGGAACATCCTTCTTAATCAAGTGATTTGTCCCATTGTATGTAAGAATACCATAGACTTTCTTAGTGCTGTACCCACAGATATCTGGACCAAACATGATACCGTATACAACCATATGATATCACAAATCAATAACATTAACAGACACAGAGCACGCCTACTGGAAGATAAAAAAAAAAAAAAAAGAGATTGTGTGTTACCTGTTAGGTGTATCAACACCGAATTTCTTTTGATCAATTCCACTGCTAAGTTGGATCTAAAAAAAAATTCCACTACTAAGCAACTTCATATAGCCACCACCATAGTCAAGCTTCTGTTCATGCTTAACAGAAAATTGGAAAACCAATGTCTTCTCCTTGTTGCTAAATTCAGTGAACTCGGCCGATATTGCATAGAATCTGTAATCTTCACTGGTCTGGATGCCTACACCAGGACACGAAAGTCATAAAAAGTGAAGAAACAAATTTTCAGAATAATTCATTATGAAGAAAAACTGCAAAGAACTTATTATACTTTCTAGATTGTCATGAGATATTATGGGCATAAAAATGAATCAGAAGGTACCTTTATCATTGGGATCTCCATTCCATTTACCAGAAGTATAGTTCCACTCCCCAGCCAGATTCTTATCTTTCTTCCAGTCAGATTTAACCCATCGATTGTCCCAACCATCTTCAAATAGTGAGAATGAAACGACAAATCAGAAAGCCTCACATACTTCATAAATTGCTTCAAATAGTTATCTTACAGTCATGTATCCAATTGCCACAAGAATGAACGGCATAAACAAAACAGCTATTGGGATGACAGAGAAAGTAATCCATTTGTGCATTCATGCTCAAATGGTACAAGAAAATTATAGTTTATTACAGTTCTTAGTTAATACTCATTCTATTCTCTCTTACTTTTGACCACATTTAACGTCAACTAGATTCCAGATCAATGCTCAATATAAGGAAAATGCATCCATATATAGCTATGCACAGACAAGCATTGCATTTATAGTTGCACACCTAGATTAAAGGCTAATCCCACAAAGGGAAAACAGAACAGATGAAAGCAAAAATGTTGACTACAATTCCAATATAAAATAAAATCCACATATGACAGTCAATTGTAGATTTGTTAATTGTTTAGCTACTCAGATGAAATCAATTGAGCAAGAGGTATTCAGAGATAATCACAAGCTAAACCAACATATAATAATTAAATCGCAAAATAAACTAACATATCTACAAGAAATGCAGATAAGGTAATACAAAATGACACAAGAGTGGGCTGCCATAATTTATTCAAACCATGTTTCGAACCTGAGCGGCCTTATAAGCCAAAAGCGTATTCTCAGCCGCGTATTTCCTCTCAATTCTGGTCTTGAACTCTGCCAGATACCGGTGGTAATCTCCCTTCATCTCCAAATAGAACACCTTCGAATCGCCGCTCGTAGCAGCGCCAATTACCTTGGATTCAAGCAATTTCAGAATGCCGTTGCAGATCAACGACAGCTCGGACTCGATCTTCGATCTGTAGTCCCGGATCGCCGCCACACGCTCCTCGTTCCCACGGCTCTCCTCCTTCTGCTTGATCGAGGATATGATCCGCCAGGAGGCCCGACGGGCGGCGATCACGTTCTTGTAGGCGACAAAGAGGAGGTTGCGCTCCTCTATAGTGAACTCCTCTCCGCCTTTGACCGCGGCGACGACCTTCTCTATGAACTCCACCATCTCCTCGTAGCGTTCTGCTTGCTCAGCAAGCTTAGCCATGTAAACATTCTCTTCGCGCAAGGAGATAGAGGGTACTGGTGCAGCTACCATTGATGAGAGTGAGAGAGAGAGATTTGCTACGGAAAGAGAGAGAGAGATCAGAGGATGCAAGAGGGAAGGAGCGGTTTTGAAACCCCTTCCAATTTCCGTTTGATGAAGTTTCAGAATTTTTTTTTAAGACAAAACGACGTCGTTTTATTTGAGTTTTATCGAGGGTGCAAAAGGTCCGGTGTAAGCGTAGCGTTTCTGGTTAAATTTTTACGGTCAATCCGGTCAACAACAAAAATTTATCGTAAAAGACAAATTTACCCCCACAGGCCAGTATGACCTTGCCCTTGTCACCGCCCTGGGCCACCGTGCCGACCGGCTATGTCTCAGTGAAACCTCACATCCTCTTCCTTCCCCTCTCAATGAAGCCACACCAATGAAGCCGAGAAACAGGGGCCGGGGATGGCGACTGGGGCCACGGCAATTGTGAGGCGGTGGAAGAGAAAGGCCAGAGGATTTTCCAAGAAAATTTCTTTGAGAGAGAATGGTAAAGGTGGAGCCAAGAAATGTGCAGGGAAACGTGGGGGCAACTTTGAAAGAGTCAAGAAAAACTCAGATTTATCACTCACTTAGGCAACATGCAAGTGCTGATAAAATATGGACTGATTTGGCTAAAACCCAAATTTTGGGATGGGGTTGTTCTGAGACATAGAAATGGGACTTAATTTTCCCGGCGGACCCGTTAGCCCCCCCAGGTCATGGTAATATCCAGTAGCTTCTTCAATCATCCTCATTTTGGAAACCTCCCCTGTTGCAACGGAGAGCAGATCCTATGCGGTGACATGTCGGTTCAACATCACTGTAACTGGAGGGGAACAAACTTATGATGGACAATTTGAGCTCCCCCAACTCAAGCCTTGTTTGCAACCACAGCCGCCCAAAACACTACAGAGTGTTGATTGAGGCAAACCAGAACCTAAATAGTTGAATCACTCCTCTTCACAGCAGAACTTTTACCAAAATCGGTCCTCTTCGTAGCAGAACCTTTGCCGGAATCGGTCATCTTTGCAGCAGAACCTTTGCCGGAGTCGATAACCTTCACTGAAATTGCAAGCACATACTTGTAATCACTGTACTATTTTTTGGATTTTTTATGGGTTTTAATATCCTATTTTCTACCCTTTTTTTTTTTTTCGTTTTTGGTTCAAGTAGTTTTTGTTTTGGTTTAGATTCTGATTTGTGGTTTGGTTTGTGTTTTTGTGATTTGTGTTTCTGATTTGGTTTGATTTGTGCTTTTGGTTATCAGCAACATTTCGAAATTTGTTGGCCATTTAGATTTCTTATGCTTTTTTGGGCATTGAGATGTTCTTATTCTGTGTCCATTTTGGTGATCTGGGTAGGCTGCATCTGTACGTGAAAGTCTAGGTTTGTGAACTTAAATTGTGAATCTCGGTTAAAGTTGAAAGCTTGAAAGTAGTTTAGGAATTGTCGGTTTGGTTGGGATGGATTTTGTTGAACTATTTTTGGGTTCAGAATTTTGAAATTGGTGATCTGGGTTTGGCTCTCATTAAGGTTTTCTCACGAGGTCGGGGAGAAGTCCGCAGCTGCTATCCGTGGATATACTCTGAGTGAAGCCCGTCCTGTAAACCTGACCGGCTCAGTCAAGAAGGTTGTTAGACAGCCCTCAACAATAAAGGATTACCGCCTCCTCCTGAAGGGAGAGTCGAACCCAAGACCTCTTACCAAGCCTATGTCCTTACAGTAGCTGACCAAACCAATACACATAGGCCTTACAGTAGCTGACCGAACCAATACAGCTACCCCCGAATGGGCGCATTAAGGTTTTCTTGGCTAGGTGTATCTTGGTTCTTGTAAATTCGCCTTTTCTTAGTGAATATCGAAATTCTTTTCGAGTTTTATTTGATAGTATAAATACTTTGGACAATTGGTTTCGCTGTTTGAGGGTTTATCCCTTGACAAGTTTATAACATTATTCAAGGAGTATATTTGTCCATATATTAGTAATATTAGCAGAGTCAAGTAGGTAGACTAATGGATGGAGTTAAATGTAACAAATATTTAAGTTTGGTGGGGATAACTGTTTAGGTTCAAAAGATTGGAGGAGATTTCTAAATTATGTTTAATGTTCAAGGAAGGTGAGTGCAATTTATCCACAAAAAAATTATTTTGACTATATTTCATTTAAATTTTTAGATATGTTAATGTTTAAGCACATCATTCATTTAAATTTTTGGATACGTTAATGTTTAAGCACATCAATATCAATTTTTTATTGGGATGTATTCTTGAACTAAGATTGAGTTTGGAAAAAAAAAAAAAAAAAAAGAAAGAGGCAGCCAGTTACTAACTACTAAAATGTTAGATTCTTTTTTGTGTTTAGAAAGAAAAAAAAATTAATTTTTTGGTAGTTAGTTTTTTAATTTTTTGTTCATTTGGTATTTTTACCTTACAATGTTAAAAAAAGTTTAAAATATAAGATAATAAATTTAATCAATTTAAGAAAAGTAAAAAAAAAATTAATAACTTGTAACTGAATTACCAGCTAATGATCCCAAACGATACCTAAGGAAGATCACGAGTTAGTTTTCTCAATCTTCATATGTAGTTTTCTACTAATGGACTTCGCTTATAGTTTTTGTATTGTATATATGACCTCTTATTTTTTTTTTTTTTCCTCCTCAAAATCCAGACAGGAACTTTGTGGCTGGTTTGGCGAGACCGGGGAAGGGAAACTAGAGGAGCATTTCCGGGCACTTTCTTTTCGACCCCAAAGGTGCCAGCTGAGAATTTGTCCACAGCCGTGTTCGTGGCTTCGTCATCTTCCTATTCTACCGGACCTCCTCGCGGTTACATTTAATCCTCTGGCCGACTGTCGGGTTTCAGGTGTTACAATGAAAAATTCATTCCAATGACTGCAATGAAAAATTAACGAATTAGATTTGATTGTATTTTAATTAAAAAAATTTCATATACTACATTAATTATAATTCAATTAAATTTCTTTTAATTTTTAATTTTTATTTTGAAATTAATTTTAACTAAGTTAAATTAAGACCCTTAGATTATGTTGAATATGAGCTGTTAAGCCTATGTTGGGGTGTTTGAATTTTTTTCTCAACCATTTTTTTTCTTCAAATTTGAGTTGTTCCCCTAATTATGCTTACTAGCCAAAAATATGAGATAGGCCATATTGAGTATGGTTGTTCATTCGTTTAAGTATAAATAGAGGGCATTGGGAATGAGAAAGGTGTGCAAGGAAGAAAGAAAAAAAAAAATAAAAAAGAGATTAAAGTGTGGAGAGGTGTAAGAAATATTAAGTGTTTGTCTTTATAGTGTGAGATATATTTCGGGTACTATTTGCCTTAATTTTGGTGCCGAAATGTTTTGTATTTTTCTCACATTTTGTATTCTTCTTTTTTATCTTAGTAAAGTACTTCTCTTGTCTTCGCCCGTAGAGTGGATGCAGACATTACGCTGAATTATGTAATTTGTTGTGTATTTGTATGTTATAATTGCTCACAATTATATTTTCTATTTTATTATTATATTAATCTCATTTTTTCTTAACAGATTAATATAATTAAATTAAGACCGTTGATTTTTTTACTAGAGTCCCAACGGCCGGATGTCCACTTCCCCTTTCATCCACAACTTCCCATTTTATCCATACCGGAGAGCTGATGATTCATCACTATATGCAAGTTGCAGTGTGGTCTTTAATAAAATGATATACATATATATATATTTACATATAGCATGATACGTGTGTGTGTAAGGCACGGTTACTCTCTCCCCTTAACCTTCTCTCCTCCAACCCGAGCCTCCGTCCCCCTTTCACATAAGATGACGTCACATTAATGGTTGTTCCTTACTATATAAATATATTAACATTTCCAATTGTGTGTTTAGAGTTTAATTATAGAAGTGATGTTGTTTATGTTGCAATGCAAATCCATTAATTGTTTGGAGTAAGAAAAAATGAGATAAATTGAGATAAATTGTGGTTTAGAGAGAGTTCGTAATGCGTGCAGTGAGAGAAAAAAGTTGATGTGATATAAAGTTAACAGAGATTTATAGATATTTTTAAAAATTTTCATCAAATTATTCCAAACCAAACGGGCCCTAAATTACCCGTTGTAAACAATGTTATGAATATTCTTCTAGTGACAAAAGTCATAGTTGTTAATATCTGAGTCCTAATTAATTAGAGGTGCACAGTTGTACCGATCAAATTACTAGACTAAATTAAATAAGTTCTTTTAGTTTGATTTTTTTAATTAATGGTTCGGTTACTATCTAAATAATTAAAAAATCGAACGGTTTAATTTGATTTACAATTTAAGAGAGGTTAACCAAATCAAACCGATACTGTTAACATAATTAATATATTATATAATACGTTAAAATATAAATTTTAAAAATATAAAAAATACTACATTTGAAAATATGGATGGGTCTATTTGCACTACACAAATTAATTTTTGCACTCCACTCTATTTTTTTGTTAAATAAAGTTATATAATTACCCTAATTCCTGTAGAAAGATATTTATAATATTAAAATTATACGACGTATCTTATTAAAAAAATGAGGGTAATTGTGTAATTTTATTTAATGAAAAAATAAAATGAAGTGTAAGAATCTATTTTTGAAGTTTAAATAAACCCACTCTTGAAATATATTACAATTATAAAATTAACCTTGTAAAATGATTTATTTAAATCAATTCCTTATATTTTTTTATTTTACAAATTCAAACATTTTAATTCAAGCCTTTACAATTAAAGTGGCTTTCTTTTTATTGTTTTAGGATAAGTTTGAATATTTGTAGGTATAAAGAAATAAGAGCAATAAATGAAGGTATAAAGAAAAAATAAATAAGAGCAAAAAGTAAAACTTACTTTTTTATATATTTTTAATTTGGCAACTATTGTCATAAAACAAATTAAACTTAGTAATGAAATATATATATATATATATATATATATTGTCCCATAAAAGGTGTCAAAACAAAATGAAATTAATGATTTAGATTAGTTCAATTTCTTAATTAATGGTTTGATTACAATTTTAAAATCTTCAAAACTAATAACTTGTAGTTTGGTTTAGATTTTAGTGTTAAAAACATGAATCGTTGTCACCAAGATCCCGTTTGGCATCAAGGTAAACCTCTAAAAATCTCTATAAATTTTCAACAACTCCTTTACATCTAATTTTTCTACCAATATTTTGCTAAAAAAATAAAAAATCTAGAAATAGGTTAACCGAATGTGTAAATTTTTTATACAATTATATTTTTCGTGTCGAGAGTTTTCAAACAAGTACTATTGTAGCTATTTTTTTGTGAATTTTTTTGAATCCGTGGGAACGGATTTGAAAAACCGTTCCCACAGTTTGCGACTTTTCAGAAAAAAAATGTGCCAAAATTAATCCCAAACCACATTTTATCTCAATTTATCTTTTTTTTCTTACTCCAAACGGGGCCCAAATGTGAAAAAAAAATATTCCAAAAAAATAAAGCATTTAAAAATTTGACAAATAACATGTTAATGCAGTCTATAATAACATGTTAGAGCATATTCAATATAAACTTTAACAAATAATTTTGCATCTCAAAATGTTATAAGAGTAAGATGAGATACCTTACAAGTTTGCCTTAGCTAAGCGTTTTTTAAAATTTTACTTTAGACCCCAAATTTCCTGGATACAACACTGCGTTCATGTCACAAACTAATGAAATTTTAATAAATATTTGATTAAGCATTGCTTTGGCCTTTAAAAAATATTTAGTGCTAAAATATAAGAAAGTTGAAAAAAAAACTTGTGGGTTGAGTTACTCTAACCAATCAACGAAGTTACAAATTAATGAAACGTTATCAGAAGTTCTAAGCGGAGCCGAGTTACAAGTTAGTAACTCTCTCCAACTACATATAAGTATGTATCGAGACAACCAAAAGGGGCCCAGCACTAATATAACGCATATTTTCAATTAGGGGTTTTTGGAGGCCGGTCACTATTTATGAACTTATAAAGATTTAAGTCATACCCAAAAATCTTATTTGTGAATAAGTCACACTTGCAACAAAAAGACCAAAAAGGATATCACGCGATTTTCACTACATTTCAAAACTGCCAGTTTTATCCGAAAATAGTGCACACTTTACTCATAACTTCCGTGACGTTCCATCTTCTTTATAAAGCAAGTAAAACTGATTTTTAGAAACAAAATCAAAACTGTTTGAGAAAAACCTAATTCCGCGACTTTCTATCTTCTTTACAAAATAAGCAAAACTGATTTTTGGAAACAAAATTAAAACTATTAAGGAAAACAGTACCACATAATAAAACAATACCGCATAAAAAATAATACCACAAAATAAAACATTATCGCATAAAAACAGTACCGCATAAAAAACAGTACCACATAATAAAACAGTACCACATAATAAAACAGTATCACATAATAAAACAGTACCGCATAAAAAAAGTACCGCATAATAAAACAGTACCTCATTAAAATAGCACCATTCTTTGCATGATATAGTCATGCGGTACTGTTTTTGAACGAGCATGCATCCTAAAAAAAAACAGTACCGCAGACATGTGGTACTGTCACACATGCGGTACTGTCGGTCATTCGTTTGATATGTGAACTATTTTTGTGTTTACATGTGATGTTTGCATGATAGAGTCGTGCGGTACTGTTTTTGAACAAGCATGCATCCTAAAAAAAACAGTACCGTAGACATGTGGTACTGTCACACATGCGGTACTGTCGGTTATTCGTTTGATATGTGAACTATTTTTGTGTTTACATGTGATGTTTGCATGATAGAGTCGTGCGGTACTGTTTTTGAACAAGCATGCATCCTAAAAAAAACAGTACCGTAGACATGTGGTACTGTCACACATGTGGTACTGTCGGTTATTCGTTTGATATGTGAACTATTTTTATGTTTACATGTGATGTTTGCATGATAGAGTCGTGCGGTACTGTTTTTGAACAAGCATGCATCCTAAAAAAAAACAGTACCGCAGACATGTGGTACTGTCACACATGCGGTACTGTCGGTTATTCGTTTGATATGTGAACTATTTTTGTGTTTACATGTGATGTTTGCATGATAGAGTCCTGCGGTACTGTTTTTGAACGAGTATGCATCCTAAAAAAAACAGTACCGCAGACATGTGGTACTGTCACACATGCGGTACTGTCGGTCATTCGTTTGATATGTGAACTATTTTTGTGTTTACATGTGATATTTGCATGATAGAGTCGTGCGGTACTGTTTTTGAACGAGCATGCATCCTAAAAAAAACAGTACCGCAGACACGTGGTACTGTCACACATGCGGTACTGTCGGTCATTCGTTTGATATGTGAACTATTTTTGTGTTTACATGTGATATTTGCATGATAGAGTCGTGCGGTACTGTTTTTGAACGAGCATGCATCCTAAAAAAAACAGTACCGCAGACATGTGGTACTGTCACACATGCGGTACTGTCGGTCATTCGTTTGATATGTGAACTATTTTTGTGTTTACATGTAATGTTTGTATGATAGAGTCGTGCGGTACTGTTTTTGAACGAGCATGCATCCTAAAAAAAACAGTACCGCAGACATGTGGTACTGTCACACATGCGGTACTGTCGGTCATTCGTTTGATATGTGAACTATTTTTGTGTTTACATGTGATGTTTGCATGATAGAGTCGTGCGGTACTGTTTTTGAACGAGCTTGCATCCTAAAAAAAACAGTACCGCAGACACATGCGGTACTGTCACACATGCGGTACTGTCGGTCATTCGTTTGATATGTGAACTATTTTTGTGTTTACATGTGATGTTTGCATGATAGAGTCGTGCGATACTGTTTTTGAACGAGCATGCATCCTAAAAAAAACAGTACCGCAGACATGTGATACTGTCATACATGCGGTACTGTCGGTTATTCGTTTGATATGTGAACTATTTTTTGTATTTACATATGATGTTTGTATGATAGAGTCATGCGGTACTGTTTTTGAACGCGGTACTGTTTTTGAACGAGCATGCATCCTAAAAAAAACAGTACCGCAGTCATGTGTTTAAATACGTAATCCAGATCTGTATATATTCATTCGATCGACGTTAATCTCACAGCACAAACTCGCGTAATCCGTGTGTATTCCTTCGTATATAATCCTTTAACAGATTTTTATCTCACTATATGTTCACACAATTGATAAGGAATGAAACAAAAACGGAAAACGTGATTTCGGTTCCATAATTTTCGGCAACTCCATCTCAGTTAATTATAGAAAAAGGGCATTTAAGTCATATTATAAATTATATTTAAAACAAACTCGTGGGACCCACTCAAAAGTATGACTTAAATACAAAACTTTTCACATTAATGTGACTTAAAAGCAATACTTTTTTTTGAGTGTGACTAATAACTTTAAAAGATTACCAAGTATGACTTGGATACAATTTTCCGTTTCAATTATTATATTCTCTTCCAATTTCCAGCACGGTGGTCATTTATTCTTAGTTGTAATCTAATTTTATTGCAATGAATTTCAATTCCTTTAGTCACTCGCATTTAAATTATTTTAGTTTAATAGTTAGTGTCATTAAAATGACAACTCATTTCGAGTTTATATTTTCATCATATTCACAATATATGCTAATCGATCTTGAGTTCACATATTCGTGTATTTATAATTATGGAAGTATTGATAAATTTAAAATTTTCACGACAAGACAATGACAACTTACGCTGCTTAATTGAATTTTTTTTTTTATTTCAAGGGCATTTGATTTTAGCATGTTTGCATAAAAATATTCCAAAACTAAAAAGATAAATAAATTATTTAGTGCAAATAGAATGAAAAAAATCATTGCACTCCATTTAGAAATATTTCTTTTTTTTTTAGATTTGATTTGATTTTAAAATTAAGAATTGATTTGATTTGATTTGAGGATAAATTTATCTACTTACTTAAATTGTTTGAAAAGATAATAAATTTTCATTAAATTATATTATTTTAGGTTAAATTTTAAATAATATAAAATTTTCAAAATTTAAGTCATGAAATTAAATCAAATTTAACTCATAAAATCTTATTTTAATTTTAAAAGTAATAATTGATAAGAAATCTCATGAAATAAAATAGAATTCTCATAAAATGAATTTAAATTTCTTTAAATCTACTATTCCAAACAGGAATTGGAGAGGGGCTGAAACCATTCGCACGGCAACAAAGAGATTTTTCAAAGTGATGAGTTGTCAATCTCTGGGGATGCCAAATTGTGTGGTTCCACGTCACCCAGAATGAAAAGCGGATCAGCCCATTGGACCGCAGGATGTGGGATATGGATTCGACTAAAGCCCGAACTTCTGAACCCAATTGGCCCAAATCTGTTTTAGACTTGGGTTGGGTTGTACCCATCAAATTGGATAAGGGTTACCAAGTTACCAACGTATATGGCAAATTTTGGATTTAAAATCATCAAATGTTACTACTACAACGTGGTAGTATAACATTTGTAAAATATATATATATATATATATAAATTAGTATTTTTCTTAAAGTTCCTTTAAAAAGGGAAAAAATATTTATATTATTTTGTTATGATATAAGAGAACTACTCAAGTAGAGGTGAAAACGAGTAGAATTGAATCAAGTTTTAATTTGTCCGATCTTGACCTCGAGCTTCTCATATCAAAACTTGAGTTTAACTCGAACTTTTATATAGGCTCGACTTTCAACTCAATAAAGAAGAATTTATACTTGAGCTTGACTCGCGAATAACTCGATTAAACCAAAACGACGTTCTTTTAGTTTAAAATATAATAAATTATATACTATAAAAAATATAATAAACATATTATTAAAAATATAAAAATATTATATATATATATTATTTTATCGAGTCGACTTGCGAGTTTTCGAACCAAACTTTTATGAGTTCGAACTCGAGTTCAAATCTAAACGAGACAGAAATTAAATTTGATTTGAACTCGTTTTAGTCACGAATCGAGTTTGAGCCGAACTCGAATAACTCGCGAATAGTTTGATTCATTTTCACCCTTATACTCAAGACAGCCACAGGCAACAAATAACTTCAATTCATCCGCCAATATATTGGTAATAAAGTTAAGATGATTGGAGGCCTTGTTTGGTTTTTTCCTTATTTATCTATGTTTCAGTTCTTGTTTCATCTCACGAAAATACGTTGTTCTGTTTTTGCGCCCCCCCCCCCCCTTTTTTTTTTAATTTAGAACCAAAGAAATAAAAAATGTGATAGCATCTCTTTTCAAAGGTTTTGAAATCAAAGTGTATTTCTTTTACACACCGATATGCCATTAAATTATGTATATATTCTGTTTGCATTTCTATAATTTTTTTTTTTTACTAATCTGTTTATTTATATTAAATTTTAAATATAATCATCAAATACACTTTTTAAAAATAGAACATTTTCTGGAAACATATTTTATAAAATTAATTTTCTCAAACAAATGTCATATATATATCTGTTTTTTTACTTTTTTTTTTTTTGCAGTTCATTTGTAAAAGATAAAATATTGAAATGTCACATTATATAATTTTTTAAATAAAAAGAGATTAATTACAAGATTAACATTAAACTATGACTTAATATCACTTTCAGGGTTTAGCAAAGATCGATCAAATTGAAAAAAGAAAAAAGGAAAAAAAAAAAACTTAATTAAACGTAGCAAATACATGTTGTTTTCGTTAATCGGTTCAATTTGGTTTTTTTTTTTAAAAAATTATAATTTTTTATTTTCAATTGGTTTGAAAAATTTTGTGAATGAACTAACCGAAAAATAGTTTATATATTTTCACATTAAATTATATATTATTTTACATATTTCATTTTATGTAATTTGTGTATTTCTAAAAGTTTAAAATATATATGTTTGTAACAACTTAAGCTTATTTGGTGTTGGTCAATTCAATTAACAAATAAATAAATAAATAAAGTAATCGACAAAATTTCGTTAGCACAATTCAATTTTTGACCAAACTAATTGAATTGAAAGCTCAATGCTAATCTCTTTAGCCCCTCAATCTCGAGACTATCTTAGGCTATTCTTGGAAAGTGCACTGTATATTCTTAAGGTTTCTTTGTATATATTATAAAAATTATAAAGTATTCTGGAAAGTATATGAAACTTTTTAATAGGTTTTATTTTGTAAATATCCTAAATATTTTTTATGGAGAATTCTAAAGACTAAATCTTTACTGTCAATTAGATTAAATCCTTACTGTCCATTGAGAGTGGGAGGATAGATTATATAAATTTTCATCTTTGGTTAAATTAAATTCTCACCATGCATTTAAGAGACGGATGATTATAAATAGGAGTGATCCCTCATTTGTAAACCATTTAAGAAAAATAAGATAAAGCATCATTCAAGTTCTTTAAATGTTACTCTTTTGAGTGTTCTTCTTTATTTCGCTCTCTTTGTTAGCTTTGGAACTCTTTTAAGTTCTCCTAGTATTCCTCTTTATTTAGTTCTCTTTGCTAGTTTTAGAGCTCTCTTAAGTTATCCAATGGTTACTTTCTTAAGTGTTATTCTCTATTTAGTTCTCTTTGCTAACTTTAGAGCTCTCTTAAGTTCTCTGATGGTTACTCTCTTAAACGTTCCTCTCTATTTAGTTCTATTTGCTAACTTTAGAGCTCTCTTAAG
The DNA here is from genome assembly GCA_019916065.1 of Vitellaria paradoxa. NCBI lineage: Eukaryota > Viridiplantae > Streptophyta > Magnoliopsida > Ericales > Sapotaceae > Vitellaria > Vitellaria paradoxa. Next base: position 44,523,166 of record CM034236.1, on the reverse strand, counting down.
TTCTCCAAGTGTTCTTCTCTCGAGTATTCTTCTCTGTTTAGATCTCTTTACTAGTTTTAGAACTCTCTTAAAATCTCCAAGGGTTCCTCTCTTTAAACTTTCTCTTTACTAGCTCTAGAGCTCTTTAAGATCTTCAAATGTTCCTTTATTGAGGGTTCTTCTCTATTATTTAGCTCTCTTTGCTTGCTTTAGAGCTTTCTTTATGAGTACTTTGTTTTTTCTTTCTTCCTAAGTAGGAGTTAGGCTAACTTAGTATTACAATAAGGGGTTGAGTGTCCAAGTGCTGCACAAATCAAAGTATAAAGCGTTTTACATTCTTCCAAACTATAAATTTCTAAGGATGTGTTCTTTGCTCAGATTGATAGTTATAGTGCAAAAGCAAATTGGCCAAACTATGAAAGAAAATAAAACCAAACCTTTGATTGGTTCATTTTAGTTTTACTAAACCAATAATTTGGTTATAGTTTTTGCAACTAAAAAATTTAGTAGTTTGTTTTAATGTGTATTTTTAAGAGTCAATTTGTCAAACCAAACTGATATTATGTAATATGTATTATTTATAATATCTATATAATAAAACAAACAGTTTTTGAAAATATCTCTATCACAAATTAAGATCCAATAGGTAAAGATTATTTTTTCTTTCATTCAACGATTAATATCATTCTTATATTTTTAATTTTTTGTTCAATTCTTATTTTAGTGGACTCCACTATCATTGGATATGGCCATCTTAGTTGACCCATCCGTATTCCACTTGATAGGGTAGGGGATTTGAGAAATTTTTCAAGAATTAGTAGGGTAGTGAGGCATTTTTTAAAAAATTTTGAGGATCGAGTAGGGTACAAGTATGAGTTTGTTCCTAACCTATACCCTACTCAATCCCTAAAAATTCCCCAAACCTCATAACTGACTTATGTAAATGGCTTTAGGATTAAATCTAGAGACTAAAACTTGAATTAATACATATGTAGTTATGTTTGAATCTAAAATTTGGACTTGATAATTAGGTAGTTAGACTTGTGGAATTTGAAATTTTTTGAATTTAGACTTGATGATTGAATCTGTAATTTGAAATTTGAAATTTTTGTGTGTGTTTTTTTTTTTTTTTTTCATTTTGGGTGCTCAATTCCTCACAAAAATCCCCGTTCCCTGTTTGGAGCAGGGATGGAGGGTAAAAATAAATCCTTAGTAGGGATCGGGTAAAGTATGTGAATTGATTTAGGTTTGGAGATTAGGTACGAAAACAAGCGTATTCGTCTCTTACCTGCCCCATGCCTATCTCTAACTACCATTTATCTCACACAATGATTTAAATATTTTAAATTTCACTATATTTCAAGAGGATTATATACAAATCAAAATTGTTAACTGAAGTTTCTTCTAATTATAGCTTCTAGAAAGTTAAAGTTTCTAAATTAAAGTATCGTAATTTATATTTTCTTTTATAGTACTTATCAAAAATCAATTGGAGAGAGAGAGAGATCAAAACACATATAGTAGCTACTAAAGCCTAAAGTTTTAGAAAAAAAAAATTAAAACAAAAAAATTATCATAATTTTTTCGATTTGAATTTTTTATATAAAGTTTCAACTATATAAGAAACTGAATATTAATTTTGTTTTGAATATTGTAAGCACGGGTTGTTGTTAATATTAAATATGTTATCCTTAAAAGATAAAAAAAAAAAAAACAATTGTCAATGGTTATGCTACTAAATAGCTACTAAATACGAGAAACTATTTTTAATTTCAAAAGAAACAACATTTTTAAATAATGCAAATATTAGAGTGTAGCTATGCTTACATTTTTCAAGTAAGCTTGATTATAATTTGTCAATAATGTCCTAAATTCTTAAAATATAGAATTTCATGTTAATAAATTAGTTCTCATAAAATTATTAAACCAAATTGAAATTAATGATTTGATTTAATCCAATTTCCTTATTAAATAGTTTGATTACCATTTAAAAATTTTCTAAATTGGTTACTCGTGGTTTGATTTAGATTTTAATGCAAAACCAAATGAAATGAAATTATGTATGGGTTAAACAAATTTTATTCAAATAATACGCACTTATATATGGGAAAAAATACAAGGACTGGATACACACATTTTCCTAAACAAAATATCATAATACAAATGAAAAGATTCAATGAAATTTAAGAATAAAAAAGGCCTTCCATTTATGTAACAGTGTTATTTTACTTTAGTAATAAAATTATAGGCATGTCAGTATTTATTTTAGTACAATTCCTTTTTTTTTTCTCCATATTCATGTCAGTTGATTAAATTCTATTTAGATATATTATTAAAAATTAATAATTTAAGACGGAAAAAAAAAAAGAAAAAAAAGAAAACTGATTTTTTTTTAAGAGCGCAGCTAAGGAATGGATGGTGGGAAAGAAAGGGAAGCATCGTCGGCCCCAAACCCAGGTGAAGAGCATGTTGCCTCTGTTGCACTTGTTCAATAGTTGGGGTGCAGGCAGGGTCCACTCCAGAGCACACCACGCTTCCTCCCTCCCTCTCTCTCTCTCTCTCTATATATATATATAAATATATATCTCCTTCGCCGCCAGTGTTGTAATTCGTTGTTATTGGGTTTGAAAAATTATATTAATTTTATTATTTGTTTATTTATTAAGTTTTTGAAGGAAGGAAAAACAGTTTGAAAAGAAGACCAAACAAGAGTATCTTTTTTTAACTTTTCAAAAATTTAAACAACAATTTTGATTTCGGCCCCACAATTGTTGTGGATTGGGGCCCACTTGCTATGGTAATTATGAATTCTTTATTGTCATGATTAGTCTTATCCCCTAAATTCATAGCTGTAGCCAATGATAAGAGAACTGATACATTAAAAAAAAAAAAATTCAAAATTATTTTTTACTTTAGTTCTCAATCCTATGCTCCAATTTGCAAAACAAAACATTATTATACTACTAATGTCTCGACTTCTACGAAAACTTTAGGATCAAATCCCATTAGCAAGTGGATATCCTCAAATCTCATATCTATTCAACTTTTCACACGTAGAAAAGCTCACTTTATACACACGCTTATGACAAGTATGTTTAGCCACTGGTTTTGAATGCGTTCATGCATTTCATGTGTGTGTGTGTGTGTGTGAGAGAGAGAGAGAGAGAGAGAGTGAGAGGGAGAGTTGGGATGTGAAGGCAATCGAACTCCAGTCTCATGAAAAAATTTAAAAAAAAAAAAAATGAAATTTTGAAGTGAAAAGTTCACTTTAGTGGACTGAGAACTTTTAATTAAAAGCTAACCAATTTGGAATTTTTAAAACTTTGAGTTCATTAAAATAAAATTTTCAGTCTAATTTTTTTTTTTTTCAAATGAAAATTTCCCCAATAGAAATTACTATAAACTTTTTATGATAAGCTTATATTGCCAGCTACTCTTTTTATGATAAGCTTATATTGCCAGCTACTTTGCCAGCCAGAAACGGGTTAAAGGGTTTCAATCCTCTGCTGAGCAGTAAAAAGGAGGGAAAAATAAGATTTACAGTTGAGAAGTCTCTGTCAGAAAAGAAAAGAAAAAAAAAAGTGACAGAAAGTAAAAGTATATATTGAGCAAAAAAAAAAAAAAAGTTGCTAATGACAGTTAAAGTCATTTGAGGCAAATTTCTAATCAAACTTCTAATGCAAATCATTCTCAATCTTGAGGCAAATTTCTAATCAAACTTCTAATGCAAATCATTCTCAATGGCCCTTAAAAATTGTAAAAAAAATAAATAAATAAATAAGATTTGATACTTAGAGATTCACTTCTTAGACCAAACTCATAAGGAGTGAATCTCTCTTAATTTGTACCGCACACACCAATTTCTTAACATATAGAATGGTAAGTTGCAAACCCAAGTAACAGTGGAGTTTCGAACCTATACCCAGGAACTGGATATTGTTCATCTAGTCAAAAAAATCCGTCCTATCAACTTTACTACACTTTGCGTTCGAGAGGCTAGCCTTAAAAGTTGATAGAGATTAGATTTGAATCTAAGAGTTTGAGGTGGCAAGGCCTTAACTCTCGTATTAAAGCAACTCACCTAATCCATTGGGGTTGCCACTACAAATTGTAGTTACTAGGAATTTAATTTTCTTTTTTTTTTAAGCAAATTATGAATTTCACGTGTACTGATAACACTCCTAAAAGGGAGATGATAGAACCGGGCAAAGGTGACAATGCAGCTCCGTGACCTGCTTGTAGATAAGAACTTGAAAGCATACTAGACGTCATTTCAATGGACACTACGCAATGGCTCAAATCCCAAACTGTGAAAAGAAGATCTCATAAACCCTCTGCCATTCATTCGCTTAAGGCTCCGTTGATTTGATTTTAAAGAAAACAATTGAGTTGAATTATAATTTAATTTGATTTGGTGAATAAAATTTTGTATTCAAAATTTGTGCTCAAATGCAACAATGAATTGAAGTTTTTATGTTTGAAATTTGAATAGAATTAACTTGGTTTGGATAAAATATTTAATTTAAATAAGACAGTATCAAATTTTACATGATTAAAGAAAAGAATCAATTCTCGCCAAATTTATCGTTTTGAGTTAAATTTTAAATGATAAGAGAATTCCAAATTTTGAGTTTGAAACGAAATCAAGTTCAACCCATAAAGTCCTTATTTTGGGTTTAAACATTTGAATTAGTGAGAATTCTTCATCAAATAAGATCTAAATCCCAGGTATTCCACATTTCCAAACACTGTGTTAGGAAAGCTTTTCACTTTAGGCCACACAAGTTACATTCAAAGGAACCAAGAAAAAAGCAATTCAATCTCACGTTCACACGAGATTAATTTCACAAGGTGCAATTTTGCCTCATTCTCCAAAACAGTCCAGCCCTTAACCGGGATTAAACTTATAGAATCAACTTTCTTAACCATCTGTATTGAAGAAAAAACTACCGGTAGCATTTTACAATATGTCCTATCTCATGAGCATAAAAAGGACTTTACTCCATCGAATTCAGAGACTCAAAATTTAGCAAACTGAAGATATATCTTAAAAAGCAAACCAAAAACCAAGCATTGGAAGACATCAATCAGAATTACTCTTGATGGCTCAGTTGTGCTCTCAGCCAGTGATAGAGCTTTGGATTGAAGGATTAAAGTGCTTGCTCAAGTATTGACCAGGAAACCAGAAAAGGAGAAAACTGATTGCTAGCCTGCCCCCGCTTAATATTTCATTTCTACAATTATCTGATGATAACAAAATCTCCATGACTGACATTTCATGCAAGCAAAGGTAAGCTATGCTCATAACAACTCCAAATCTCACCTACTTTAGATTAAAACTTAAAAGGGCTTTTAGAAGCTAGTTTTCGGCCCCCTGCAAACACAGGCTATGCGACTGAACCTTACAAATGCCTCATTAACCATTGACAATAATCTTATTATCATTTACTGTTGCTATTTCATTGCATCCAATATGCATTCTTCAAATTTAACACAACTGTCATTGCTTTTGAAGCTGAACTACAAAGGGGTAATATTTTTCTTTGTATGATTCAGACTCATCAATTAAATGCACATCAAACTTGGCATGCTTCTATTTAGATGTAGAAATAGTGATACATTGAGAGAGAGAGAGAAAGAGAGAGAGAACAAGGTACACGAGTCATTTCTTGTTAGTTTGAAAAGGAAACCTACAATCATTCTTCAAAACTTAAGTCTTTTGGCTCAATAGACTGGCTAGATTCATTTTCAATACCTACGGCACTATGCTATTAGCTAGACAAGTTAGCAATTGGAAAATAGCGTATCGGATCATTATCATCTTGTTATTAACTAGAATGACAACAGTTGGAATTTTCAAAGCAGTACCAGTAAGTGGTAGATCCTGACCCTATCAGTAGGAATTTGCTATCGGTACAAGAGACACATGGTATGGGGATGTCCGGAACCTGTCAGTCAGCAACATCTATGGAAACCCACAACCATATAAAAAGAATAGGACCATAGATGGTAAAACCAACCAATTTAAAATTTTTGACTGCAGCAGGAAAAAGAAAAATGAAGAGAACAAAAATAGTATCTAGACTTTGTTTGGAAAAATAAATAAATAAATTCTATTGAGAATGGTGAAGAGGGTAAAGCATAACTCATTTATGACTTAACATTGAGGGAAGGTGGATATATCATCTCTCTTTCCCCTTTCCGCTGGTTGGAGTCAATTATACATCTCATTGTAGATCAAGAATACATATCCATGTCAATCAAGTACACAAGAACAATAAGACAAATTAAAAGGAAAATGGGGATGAATTTAGTGGGAAAAAATTTACAATTTGAGAAGCAAGGATCAGAATCATATCTGAAAAGCCATCATCCGCCTTATTATGTTGAAAGGCTAAGTTCCACCAATATTTCGGCCTTCTTCCCGCTTACTGACAGCTCAATTTTCCTGCACAACAACTAACCGAAGAATGTAAGGAGGTTCAAGCCAACTTCTGTAACATCATATTGACTCTATATGTTGGTCATAATTGATTTTTTCTTTTCTTCTATAATCTCAATATATACTAGAAGTGGGCGCATGCAATAATCATGTGATTATATTTGTAAAATCTAAGTAGTTGAGATGTAAAAGGAAAACAATAAAGTGCTTGTAGAATTAAATAGCAAAATTATTTAATTAGGTTGGTGGTTTTTGGAAGTTCCATTATACAAAAAACATGGGGGTAGAAGGGTATTCCAAGGGGAAAAAAGCCTCACCAACCATAACCAAATATAAGACTTAACCAAATTCCGTCACCTTAGTATAAGAGTATACCATATATATTCTGGGTTTTGGGGGGTGGGGCTCCCAATTGGATTCATCACCACATCAAATCACATAGCCCCTTACCATGGAGAAATGATTCCAAATGACCACCACATCGTATGTTAACTTCCATGATTTTAGCATTTATGATAAGTATGATATCAGTTTATAAATATTTGAATCACACTGGAAATCATTTTACCCTGAATATCAAATGGAGTATTTTTTTCCCTTCCCACGGATATAGTTTTCTAATGGCATCACCCACACCTTTGTTAATTGAAAAGTAAGGAATAAGGACAATGAAAAGATAGATCAGTCATGGCAATGATGAACTTACCCAGTAGAAATATGATGTTGTGTATCACATGAAAATTGCAGCAGATCAGGCTTTCACGTAGTCTTTACCACTGCGCTTGCGTTTGTTTGACTTTGAAAAGAAGCAAATCTGAGCCCAACCCTTTTTCTGGTTAACCGTTTGTGATTTCACATCATTTTTCGCAACTAGTTCAGCCATATATTGAACCACAGCCTACGGAGCAGCAACCAATGGTTAACCAAGCAACAAAAGCTGCAAAATCCATGATCGAGTACAAGAAGAAATAAATTACCTGTGCTCCCATCTCAGTTATGTTTCTTGGTGGCACTTCCAGGGGATTCCCTTCCACATTGAGAACACGTAGCTGTGATAGCATCCTAAAGGAATCTGGAAGACTTCTGATCTGGTTATTACTGATATCTAACTCTTCAAGCATCTCGAGATTCCCAATGGACCTCGGTAGGAACCGGAGATCCGCAAAATTGTTGCTAATATTCATCCTGACAAGTGTGGTAGCGAAACATAAGCTCTCAGGCACTGACTCAAGTTCATTGAAACTTACATCAAGCTCTTTCAGATTTGATAGGGATGCCATTGTCGTAGGCAATTGTCTGATGTTATTGTAACGCACGTTCAGAATCTCCAGTGATGCAATTCGTCCAACAGCTTCTGGAAGCGCCTTAAGCCGGTTATAGTCTGCACGGAGCTCCCTCAGTGATGAACAGTGACCTATAGTGTGTGGAATTTCTTCAATATCATTAGTTGCTACATTCAGTGTCTTTAGACTGATGAGTGATCCAATTGACTCGGGGAGCGCGGGAAGATGATTTGAGCTCAAATCAAACTCTTCAAGACGGACTAATCTACCAAAGGTTGCAGGCAGAGATGTCAGCTGGTTCCCACTCAGATCAAGACTGATCAAGCTAAGGAGATCTCCGATGGTATCTGGCAGTTCACAAATTCTGTTCGAATGCAAATCCAATTTCGTCAACGACGAGAGGCCCCCAATTGAGGCTGGTAAGGCCACAATCTGATTTTCAGACAAATCTAAGGTGATTAAACTTGATAACTTCCCTATTGAATCGGGAAGCCAATCAATTTGGTCCATCAATCTGTTTCGAAGATTGAGTTCCCGAGTACCTTTCTTCGAAGACACTTCAATCAAACTAGCCAGCTTTATCAGACTCAGTTTTTCACCATCTTGACCTACAAAAACAAAACATTTACGCAAAAATAAAACGACCATTCCAATATCATCAGTTTGAACTTAATTCCAATCTCAAAGAGTTAATGCAAGCAAATTCTTCAAAAATTCAATCTTTATCTTCTGATACCTATTTTCATTAAATTTCAAGTAACAAACATAGAATGACAACAGATGCCAAAAAAAAAAACCAAAAAAAAAAAAAAAAAACCCAAAAGAACAAGAACAGAACCCAATAAAGAGAAGGATCCAACTCACTTGATATGCTTGGAGATTTTAAAGACGAATCCAAAATTTGTGGTGTTGATACATCCCCAGACCGAAGGCTAACTCCAATAGGGTCCACGCAGAACGTTGATTTTGCCTTTTTCACATAACTATCATCTCTGGCAAACAATTCCGAATGCTTAACTGGCTCTTTATCATAGTATAAGCTCGACGACGACGACGACGACGTGGTGGTAGCTGTAGGAGGCGAATACAAACTACCACCGTTAAACGAACCCGAATTTGTCAAAGACAAACTTCTCGAAGTAATGGAAGAAATGGAAGCAGTGGAGTAAGTGGGTTGTTGCTTGGATTTACCCGCCGAGGCCGAAGTAAGGCATTTGGAGGCTCTCTGGACCAAATCATCGAACATCGAATGGACGTTCTCGAGATCGAGCAATTTCATAGCCTCAGACTTTTGTTCTTTGCTCTGGAAATGAAGTAAACTCTTCTGCATCTCTTGCAACACCATGAAAAGCTCCTCGGGCACGTCGGCGCCCTTCTTCTGCCTCGCAATGGCCTCGAGTCTCGCCTGGTCTTCCTTCTCGACGTTCAGGATCAGTGTCTTCGCTGCCTCAACCTCGTCAATTCCGGGTCTCGCCGGCAGAGATCTGTGAATTCTCATGATCTCTTCCACCACCTCATCAATTGATTTCGCAGACGACTCCATTTCCTTCCAACCCCTATCCTCTGATTCCCAAACACCCAAAGTTCAGTATCATAAACACATAAAAAAAAAAAGAAAAAAAAAAAAAAACAGAGTCTAATTTTCTGTATTCGGAAAAACAATTCGAACAAAAACCCAGATGGAAGGAAAACCGAAACAACGAAAAATAAGTTCCCTTTTCGTCGTGTTTCTGGAACCATCAAAAGTTGATAAATTAAGAAAAAGTCGCAATTAAAACATCTTTGATTAACTAAATTAAGCCAACAAAACGACACCCCCAGCTTTTGCTTTTTTAAGAACACATTCAAACCCCACCCCCCTCCAAAAAAAAAAAAATGAAAAGAGTCAGAGAAAGCAAAGGCGACGTGGACGAACCTTCAGCGGAGCTTCTTCTTCTCTGCTGTGGAGCTAGCAGTAATTTAAAGCAAATTGATGAATCTGTGGGTCGAAAAACCAGATGCCGCGATAGTTAGAAGTGGTGGTATGTTCATCGTACGAAAATAGCCATTTCTAGAGTGAATCTTCTTCATGTCCAGGAGGGAAGCAAATACCTGCAACAGTGATATATATGGAGTTTTGCATATATTGATATTGATGAACTATATACCTATTACCACTCTATTGTATAAATCAAATGTGGTTCCGTTGAGAGTAAAATAAAATAAAATAAAATTTTATAAATTTTTATAAATATAAATTACGAAATAATAAAATTTAAATTTTATATTTATTGTATAAATTATGAGATATTTATTTTTATAATTTTATTTTATTTTATACACTTTTATACAATTCCAAACACAGTATCTAATGGTTGCGTTTGGGGCGTTGGCTTATTTACTTATTACATTATTTACTTATCTGTAAAATAATTAAATTTATTCTTTTATATTTAAATTTTTAAAAAAACTTTTAAGAATAAAAATATTAAATTAATAAAAATTACTTACTAAAAAATTAATTTTTTTTCTAAATATAAAAAGTTAATTTTTTTAGTTAGCTACTAAGTTAAAAAAAATCATCTTTTTTACTTCTCACACCAAATCTGAGAATTAATGAAGTCAATCATTTATAAGGGAAATTTTAATTTATTTTATTAATATATTTATAACTATAAATAATTACCCATTTCATAATTATTTATTTTTTAAAATATTTATTAATTACTTTGTATTTATTTGAATATTGTTATTTATTACTTAAAATAAAAATTTTAATTTTTTAATCTGCAACACAAATGGTTTGTTTGGAGTAAGAAAAAATGAGATAAATTGAGATAAATTGTGGTTTGGAGAGATTTCGTAATGCGTGCAGTGAGAGAAAAAAGTTGATGTGATATAAAGTTAACAGAGATTTATAAAAATTTTTGGAGATTTTCAGTAAAAAATGATAAACCAAACGGGCCCAAAGTATGATATTATGCATATGCGTGCGTGCGTCTGTGTGTGTGTGTGTGAAAGCTGTGTTTATTTGATCCAAAAAACGTGAAGTGGATTATGAACGATCGGCTATCAACATGATCCACCCTACCCGGCAGCCCTCCTACATTTGTTAATTTCCGTTATTGCCCTTCTTTCTTGGGCTCCGCTATCAACATGATCCAAAAACCTAGAGGTGGCAAAATCGATTCAAACCTATCAACCTGTCCCATTAAACTTATAATAAATGAGTTTGGGTCATATTATTTTACTAATTAAATTTTAATTGGGTAATTAATAAAATACTTATTTATAAACAGATACAATTAGATTGTAAACGAGACCCGTTAAAACACATATTTAAATTAAAAAATTAATTTAACCATTCTCTTTTTTTTCCAGCTCGCTACTTTCTCTCTACTCTTTCTCTAAAACTTTCTCTCTCTAAATTTTACCCTAGTTGCCGCCGTTAGCGGCCATATTCCGGTGCCGTCTGATTTTTTCTAACAAAGCCACCAGCTGTTTCCCGTCTGCCGGAATCTGTCCCCTTCATTCTCGGCGTCCAAGGTGGACCTTAAGCAGCCTTGGTCACAGCCATGGCTTTCGAAAAGCCTCCTGACCTGCTGCCCAATGTGGTAGGGCCTTCTTTTGCTTTTTCCGGGGACTCCATGGTCGCTATTGATGGCTCTTTGGCTGCTGCTGTCTTGTCCGAGCACCTCCGTGAGGTTTCCAATTATTCTTTGACGGTTCCAAACACTGGTTTGTCCTTAGGTTTTAATTTCATCCATCCCGTTTCCATGGCCAATGCAAATACATCCTCGGATGGTTCCTCCATGGCGGCTTTAGGCGCTGGCCGAATCCCCTTTTCATTTTCAAAGGATTAATCTCAAACTGCCGCTGTGTTAGATGTCTTCTAAAAGCTCCTTTTGCGCGGTCCAAATGGAGGTTTCAAGTATCCTCGCCGCCCTCTATTATTCGGGGCTCGTCGGGAAATAAAAAACATAAAATTTTCGAGTTTCTCTCAGCCCAAACAGTCAACCAACTGGTTCTAGTAGTTCGTCCCATTCAATTCTCATTTTTTCGGTGAATTTCTTACATTCGGCGATGGTTTATTCGGTTACCAGCACCCCTACTGGCGCCGCTGCCTTGGCCGTTGCAGCACCCAGCCATCACCCTTAACTATATTAACCCTAATACAGTTACACCCTCCCAAAACAATAATGCACCTTTTTACCTAAATACCTTTAATGAAATTTCTCATTTAAAAGTAAGTTAGGCCATAAATAAATAGGTTGAATACGGATTTATGTGTTTGTACTAACTCGTATTTAACCCACTCACATTCAACCTATCTTTTAAATGTGCGAATATGGGATGCACCTATTTAACTTTCAACCCGTTTAAACTCATCACCAATTCGCCTATTTTGCCACCCCTACAAAAATCATGACATCAGTTGTTTGAATTTTTTTAATTAAAAATTATATGAATGTATTTAAATTATTATATTAAAATTTAACAACTCAAAATTTGATGTCACGGAGTTGACATAAAACTCGATGTCCACCCTTCAAAATCCTCACTCAATTCAGTCAGTGTTCATATTTAAGTTATTTAGAATGAATTTGTGAATTCTTTTAGGCTATATAATATTTAAGATCCAATATTTAAATATAATATTATTATTGTTTTTATTATTATTTTAATAAATAATTTAATAAGTATATAAAGTCAAAATTGTATAATAAATATTCTATTATTTGAATTTATTACTTTGAATTAGAAATATCTTTAATTCTTGTAAAACAACATTACTTAGGTCCAGTTTATTTGTACCAAAAGTCACCAATTTTAACTAATTTTTGTACTTATCTCTAATCAAATTTTTTTACATATCATTTTTATGTCATATTTTTTTATTTTTATTGTACTTTTTATCTCTTTTTTTTTGTTAACCAAACACCCCTAAATATATATATATATATATATATATATAGAGCATGGCAAAGATTAGGTGGAGTACACGAGGGCATAAACGTCAATGTAGGCCAGGATAAGAGCTGGGAGAGTGGCATGTATCCGTAATAAGAGGGCGGTCGTTTTTTATTGCATTTGATAAAATAAAAATAAAAGTGGGGGTTACGCTATGTGCATTGATCCAACTGGAACAATCAATGCAACGTAACTCGTTTGGCCCACCAAAATTTTAGTGTGCGTTTGACAAGCTCTATTTTTCAAGAATTTTTGATAATTTAAAAAAAAATTTAACAATTTTTTACCAACTTTTAATAATTTTTACTAAAAATTTTACAACCAAACGAGCACTTAGGAATCTCATAATTTTAAATCCGAAACTACATAAAAGATTGACGTGCCAAACCGCCCTAAATGAAAAATATCTAATATTATGAGAACATAATTGTGTTTAGAGTGATAAAAAGTGAAATAAATTATGGGTTTATAATTTATATAGTGAGATAAAAAGTGAATAATTTTTAAAAATTTTTAAAAATTTTCAACAAAATCCGGTTTGCCAAATGCATCCAAGAAATAAAATATTTGTGCCTTATCAATTAATATGATATGTGTATTTAGAGTGTAAAAAATTAGTATAAACTGATACACAAAAAAATTTAAAATTTTTGCAGTGTTAAAAAGTTAAAATTTTATAAAATTTATAAAAAGTTATAGAGTTTTAAACGGAGTTTAAATGTAACATATGAGTGTGAGTCATAATGTTGGTGCATTTGGTTTGTTAAATCAATCAAAAAAATCTCTCATGAAGTCTAAAAATTTCTAAAATTTTTTCTTACATTATAGTTTGTGAAATTTTTATAAATTTATATATATATATATTTTAATAAATTTTTATAAATCTCAATAATTTTTTTATAAATTCTAAAAATTTTTCAATAATTTTTAAAAAATTCTGACATAAATCTATTGGAACGAATTCAAAATTCCGTTTTCACATATTTAAAATCCAACATTTTGACGTAAAAATCAAAAGTTTATGTCAAAATTCGTTGGAACAAAAGAAAATATATTCCTATAGCACCATTTATCCTAAAAAACGTGGTTTCGTTTCGAAACACCGAACACCAAAATTTTATCAAACTATATTTTTCGTTATTTTTTGACATTGTAAATGCATCCTTTGAGTGTGCCTGAAATGATAAAAAATGAGATAAATTAAAATAAATTATAAATTCATTAATAGTACAATAAGAGAAAAATTAATAAATTTTAAAAATTTTTAATATTTTATCTCACGCAAACGCACTTTTTAGGCACTAAATGAAAGATGAAAGAGCACGCATGTTTCTAAATGCAATTATCCAGTGTTTGGCTGCGGGACGTGTTGTTTGGGAAGAAGCCAAACCATATCCAGAGCTAATCCAACCAATATCCAGCTGGCCCTGCTCCTACTCCGAGAAAACGCTGGATAAAGCCGTTTGCCTACTCAAATTATCCGGTAACGTTCTGGATTTTTTTTTTTTTTTTTAAGTTGTGAAGGAAATAACAAATGTCTAGCTTTTGGACTTTATTTTTAGATTTGTGAGTTCAAAAATTAGCATATCACCTCTCCCCATTTGGATAAAAGTTATAAGTTTAATTGAATCTATTAAATTTAACAATTTGTGCTGTGTAAGTCAAAATTTGTTGGGAGAAAAAATTTTTCACAAAAATAAATAAATAAAAGTACATTATTACCTATTTTTATGTTAAAATAAAATACTATTTAATTTTTAAATCAAATCAATCTGTTTTTATTTTTTAAATAATATTTTTTAAATGACTATATGAGCATAGAAAACACATGCAACACAAATATAGTTAAATTTAATATTTTTTTATTAATTTTACACTTTAATCTAAATTATGAGCTATTCATGTCTTCACTTTTAAAATATATGCGAGTAATGCACTTTTGACCCAAACTTAAAATCAAAAATCCACTTTCAATGCCCACATGAACTGATCATACTAATTTATAAAACTAGAAGAAAGCAGAATGATGTCCAAATTCACAAGAAAACAAAAAAAAAAAAAAAGAAAAGAAAAAGACCGACAAGACAAAATTAAGACAATGGAACACTATTGTACTGACCACTAAGACAATTCAGGGCCATTTAAAGCAAAATCCAACTAACTAGAGGTTCCCCCTCAAGGGGAAGGGCATTGCTTTCTAGTTTACACAATGACGCCAGTAAGACGGTGAATTGCAACGTTGCTCCCAGTCCTTCCCAAGATATGCAACCTGCCATAAATCTCACATCAGCTTCCTAACAATGACCGGAGGAGGTTAGCACAACAGTACACGCGCAGAATTGTGCCTTTGGAAGTCAGTCTCAACAGTCATCGTTCTATTTCCACGATAAGGTCGTCATCATGTCTTGTGGGTTGATATTATTTCCAGTACTATGGTTTAGAGGGCTTCCAAGGCCACCCGAGGACTCACTCAGGGTTCCACGTGATCCTGGGCTTCCAGCAGCAGATGCTCCAGGGACTGGCTTTGCCGGAGCAGTTGAAGGATCGGATTGGTTTGGTGATTTTAAATCCGCCTCACCTGCAATAAAACAACCTAGGACTACCTGCACCAGAACCAAAGGCCACTGTCTTAGAAATCAGTACGACTAAATGTACACTTGGATATCCCGGAAAGGCATTCTATTGTCATTCCATGAAATCCCACACAGTAGTTAAATGTTGTCTAGGGCATCCTAGAAAAGGTGAAACCACTATGTTCGCGTTTCATAAAATTGTATAAAAGTTCCTTCTAAAGGCTGCAAATAAATCAAACTTCTAATTACAGAAGACAAGTGTTTGAAACTAGACAAAAGCTGCTCTAAGCTTATTCAATGTCAGGTTGGCTTGGCTCAAATTCAATTTTGTACAGAAGGCGTAAATAAGATGTCCCCAGGAGCTCGATTAAATTTTAATCAATAAATCAGCACTACCATACTATGAAAAACTAGAGCAGTTAAACAAATTAAACTGTTTGCGAGCAAGTAAAACACAGATAGGGTCCCCCCATCACGGTAAGATCCTCGTTATAAAGCCAGAAATTTTGAAAACAAAAATGTACAGAGATTAGAAAAAGATTGAGACAACTAGAAGTTTTTTATTTTTATTTTATTTATTTATCTATTTATTTTTTAGGTGGTTAAATCATATGCTGCTAGAGGGAGAATACCTCATTTTAGACTGTTGATGGGGAGGATAAATGGACAATACTAGCAATGGGAGGAAGGAGACAGCTTTGTTCTTGATGGTTTTTACAAAGTAAAGGATCTAACAGTCAGAAGAGCTGGGTTAGTCCTTGATGCCTTACTGGTTATTGCTTTTACATTTCGAAAAACCAGCAAGCTCTTAACACAGAAGAGCAGAAGCAATAAAGTAACGCAAATATTCAACAAAGCCCATGTCCATGATCCTGTCAAGCCAAGCCTGTAGTTGACCGAGCTTGGCTCATTCAATTGACAAACCTATAAGAGCTCAAGTTCAGTTCATTTACTTTAATGCACAAGCTTGAACAATATTCCACAGAACCTGAGCATGAGTTGCACACTGACAGGCCGACAGCAGCCTAATACCATTTCAGCCAGCAAGAGACAAACTGACACACTTGTGTGTTCTTGGAGGTTAGAATATAGTCTATAGACATTTGAACTGTCGGAAAAGTGCAATTAATACCGCCTTTCTGATTGGTAATGACAATTCACAACTATACAGTGTGGCTGTGCAGGCAACTATACAGTGTGGCTGTGCTGGCTGCATATTTTTCAAGACAATTGTTGTTCATTCTATAACGCAATTCAACCTAGGGCTGCAAACGAGTCAAGCTGAGCTCAGTATCAGAATGTTCAGACTTATTTGTTGGGTTTATCAGCAAGCTCAGGCAGGCTCATGAGCCTCCAATCAAACATGCTCACAAGCTTGTTAATAAACAAACCTAACAAACAAACAAGTTACTATAACTTAACAAACAAACTGCAAATTAACAAACAATTTATAACTAATATAAATTATTAACAATATATGCTAAGTCATTAAATCCTAATAAGCAATTATAACTAATCTAATTATAAGCATGTTGGCAAACACTTTAAAGAGCATGTTGATGGGCTACAAATGCATGAACGATAAACAACCATGTTCACAATCGTATCGAGCCCAGCTCACCCTCGCTTGAGCAGTGAGATCCGCTCGTTTATTTATCAAGATTTGAAAATGTGCTCAAACTTGTTTATCTTATTAAACGAACATAAACTAGCTTTTAACGAGCTCGTCTGTGAGTGGCTTGTCGGACGCTTTGTTCATTTGTAGCCCTAATTCAACCCTTCAATCATTTGATGCTACAATGAAGTTTGAGGCGGCCAAACTACAGTGCTGTACTCCATGTATGCTTGCAGTCCATAATAAATCAACAATACTTGAGGTCCAAATTACGATTTGTCATGTTTGTAACAAAACAACTTTAAAAGATATAGAGCAGACACATGATTTCTTGGAAAAAAGGTATGATTTCCAGAGTCTAGAAATCAGTTTGCCTCTTCTTTTATATTAATGACTAAGAATTTTTTGAATTTTTTTTTTTTTTTTAAAAGCCCCAGCAGCAATCATGTACCCATGAAGTATAGCAAACACAGGGATACAGCTACAAACGAAGAGAATCCAAGAATTTCCTAAAAGAGTGGCATCATCAATCTTCATGGATCATAGCCGAAAAGATTCCCAGCCACTAGATGAGTTGAATCCTCAGATAAGTTAGATTATATGTCCTAGGAAGCAAGAGATAAGCACAATTTAAGCAAGGGAAAATATACCTGCACAGGAGCGGCTGCAGTCAAAAGCCCTGCCACACCACCACCTAAAACACGGCCATCTGGCCCAGCTAATAACACACTTAACCCACCAGTTCTGCTGCGCTGACCACCACTTTCTACGAGCATATATGAACCAGAAAGAGCAAGGATCTCAAAGCGACCCTGCATAAGCAGTATGTTAGCATCTTGTATAATTTAAGATATTCAATAACAACAAACTTCAACAAATAGGCAAGAAATTTATGCGGCAACAGTAATCATCTGCCATATTTGGTATATACATAAAAGAATGTGGAGTAGGAACACTTCAAACAAGATACGGTATTCTTTTATTTTTATAGTAACCAAGATGTAATATTCTTTTCCAATAGTAATAAGGAACAATGTCAAATAGCTTCACAGCCAATCCTATTGCCTAATGATTCTAGTAACACAACAATGGAGACATGGAACTAACTTTTCATAAAGAGGAATGATAGTGGATCTAACACTACCAGTTGGTGTCAATTGTCACTTTCAGACCTTCCATTGATTTCAGTGCTTATCATCTCATTTAAAAAATCAACAATTGCAAGTGTTAAAATTGACTATTTAGGAACTGAGAAAATGCAGAGGTGACTATCAATTGGTATAGCTCAACAATGAATGATGTGAGGCAGTCAACTCCCAATAGTGGCATAATCTACAAGTACAATATTACATATCATGTATATAAAAATTATTTTCCTTATTCATACTTAAAATTTCTTCCTACCTTTAGGAATATCAGCCTGTGTAATAGGAAGACCAACCTATATTTCAGCAAATGATGCTCCAATGCAGCTTACCACTGAAAAACAAAGATGGCATAGATAGAAATGTTAAGATTATTACCTCATAAGTTACTGTTCCACCAGATGTTGATGCCTGTCGAAGTGTTACATTGGATATGGCACCATTTGCTGACAGAATGCAGATGACTCCTCGGGCATTTTGGGAAAATGACATTATTTTCGAAGATACATCCTGAGAAGCAGAAACAACAAATGCTAAATCAGAGGGCTTGATATTTTTTAATCATGGAGTGCCAAGTAAATATATAAAGCACACAATTCTAATGAGTAATACTGAAATACTCAGAAACAATGGTTTTTCAGATGAAAACTGACTCAAGTAGAAAAACAAAATTTGACACGAAAATATAATTATCGCTTCATGAATGCTATCCACATGCAATACAATGATGCCAAAGTCAAGCTTTACCAAATGCATCAGCAGTGCACTTACATTAACTCACATATGATAACAGGAATTAAAGAACAACAATCCCAGTTTACACTACAAAAGGGATGGTCAATAAATGAAATATTGAAAGCACATCCGCATTCATTCCTATAAATACAAAACTATAGGCATGCAAATATATTTAGCAACTCATTGTTCTATGAATCACTAAAATATTAAATTATATTTCAATGTTACATAATTATTTAGAAAGACCAAAAAAAAAAAAAAAAAACTTTACATATTTTTAGTTCAAATATTATGCTATCATCTTCAACACAAGCGATCCAAACAAAATATTGATTCCTACAATATGCAATTAATAGCACAAATCCTTCCATTATGGTGCATGACACTATCTAACCATGTCCTACTTTACAAATCTATTCTCACCTTCTTGACAATTTCATATCACAATAAAGTAGCTTAGTCCATTGCAATCCTTAAAGTAGCTTGGTCTATTGCTTAATCATATTCAACCCATAGGAGTGGAATCAAGCCATGCTATTCACTGGCTATTTGAGTTCGGCTTGATAATGGCTCGGTTCGAGCACGATTTGAAATCCATTCAAGCCAAACTCAAGCTTTAATTTTGGGTCGATTAAATTTCAAGCTGAGCTCAAAACTTAAGTTGCTCGGCTCGAAAACTAGCGAGCTGACTCAAAAAATGTTTGAAAATTTCTCCATCACATTTTGCATTTGTCCCAAATCGGCCTATTATATATAAAACTTCAAGTTTTGCATATTATAAAAGTAGACATCCATTTTGCATTTGTCCTACATTGGCCAATTACATATAAAACGTCAAGTTTTGTCTCTTATAAAAGAGCGCCTACCAACTAATAAAAATTAAGTTGTTACGCCATGCAAATTCCTATTATGGGCCTTATATAATAAGTAAATAAATTTTTTTAATTAAGAATAACAATAAATCATTCCTAAATGACCTGCCTCTTGATTTTATAAATTAAAATGATTATTAATCCTTTTTAATTTTAGAAGTTTGCTTTGCTCGAGCTATTCATGAGCCGAGCTCAACTTATTTTTCTCTTTATCGAGCCACTTTATTTTTATTCAAGCCGAGCTTAAACAAGCTAAAGTTTGGCTTGGCTTTATTCCACCCTAACACATATTTAGATAAAATTATTATTTTTCTATGACTAATCCATATCCATTAAATTATGAATGCACCAAACTATGACTACCTTGTGAAACATTAGAGAACATTTATAGTATGACAAGATTAATACATAACCAAAGTAATCATAAAATAAATGTTTAATTGGTTAAAACTAGATTATACATTTTTTTTTGGGTAAGTACATAGGTCAATTATATCAACATCGAATCATGCATATTTCCAATTTTTGCTCCTTGAGTTTATTATTTAATCCATTTTTTATGTATCTCTTCCTTTTTTTTTAAATATGTGATCAAATATTTTATTAAAGAAACATCAAGAATTGCTAGAACTTCTATTTCTGCCTCCCTAAACCATCCAACAAAAACAAAGAAAAGGGATTAAATTCCAAAATTTCTTCCTACGCTTTGGGAATTTAGCTCCCCACCAAGAATCCGAAATTTGCCTCCATACTCTGAGGAAACACCCAAGCCATGTCGAAACAAGACAACCAAATCCCTAAGCTCCCTCAGCCATAATAAACAATTAGCAAAAAAATGATCAACGGACTCACTCATGGATTTGCAGAGGTAGCACTTGTTAACAATGATGTGTATTCTTTTTACATAATTATCAATCATCAAAATTTTACCATGAATCAAAGACCAAACAAAAAATGCTACCTAAAAGGGAGCCCCACTACTTCGGGATGCTCTCCACAATTTTTGGTCTGCCAAAACATTATAATATGATTTGACCACAAACCTTCAAACTTCATCAATGTACATTTAAGATTGTCGTCCCCACTATCCACCTTATGAGAGTGCACGAACTAGTTGGGATCAAGTAAACATATCCCTCCAATTTCCAACCTTGTAATTGTCTCCTCAATCTAATATCCCAATTCCCAACCTATACTTCCACCCCCGACGTCCTATAGTCATCCAATGCAACTTCCTTGTTCCAAGTCAGATAAAAAAAGTCCACAAACTCATCTTTGAGACATCTCTGGGATCAAATAAACATATCTCTCCACTTCGCAACCTTGTAATTGTCTCCTCAATCTAATATCCCAATTCCCAAACTATACGTCCACCCACTGAGGTCCTATAGTCATCCAACGCAACTTCCTTGTTCCAACTCAGATAAAAAATTGTCCACAAACTCGTCTTTGAGACATCTCCCACCCAAATAGTTAACATTACAAAACTTCACTCTGTTACCCCTCCCCACGTCCATTAAACTGAAAGACCTAAATGCTCTTCATTGTTAGGATGCTCAGCTTGAGTTCAACACATTAATAAATGCTAACATGTGATCAAGCTTCACTTATCTATCTCACAAAAGAATCTTGACCTTGCCAAGCTTGAACAGGCCGCCGCATTTGATAGCCCCCTTCTAAACCAATGCAAAGTATATCCTCAAAAGATTTTTACCTGCATGTACAAAAGGAAAAAATTTTTAACTTCCCCACTAATGAAGACTAAATGCTTTTCCAGAAGCCTAAGCCATGAGAGGCCGCAACTAGTCTAGCTGTCCAATATCCCCACTCAACCCCCTATTTAGCGCACACTACCCATCTCCGAAGTATATCCCTCTCACAAGTGAACCCCCCAAAACTATTTACCCAGAAGAACTTCATTGAAAGTCCATAGCATCCGAATCTCACTCCTCTCTCTCTAATGGGTCAGCAAGAAACTCGGTCTCATCTCAGAAAATATAATTAAAATCATTGGTTTTTCAGTGAATCTTCTGATTTTGTGTCGCTTTCCTACTAAAATGAGCTTTTTTTGCAGATGATTCTCCAAAAAGGGTAGACGTTTCTCCAGCATTAGTAGAAGGCTTTCCTCAAATAAGACAATATTCCATCTTCTTTTCTGGATCCTTCTACTCTTTCTTGTACCATACTGGTTCGCCCCTCCTCTTGTGTCTGTTGGCCCTATGATTATAGTCCATTGTGGCTCTGGTTCTTTTCAACTTTTGATCAAAGTTAATCTAGCCCCTTTAGAAAGGAAGGCTTTCTTCCACCCAACCAGTCTCCTTTGACATTTGACTATCACTCCATCTCATACTGCATTCGCCTTATGAGTAGAACCCAAAGGAAGCCCCAAATATGATGTGGGAAGCAACCCTGTCCACATCCAAGAATAGAAATCAAGACATCCAAATCTAGGTCCTCCCCTACTAGAATTTGTTCTCTTTTCCCCATGTTAATATGCAAACCAGAGACACCCTCAAAACAAAGCAAAAGAAACCAAAAAAATATCCCGGTTTCAAAGGATCAATCCCGCAAAATTATATAATCGTCTGCAAATAATAGATGAGTGTGTTCCATTCTAGTAGGTACAGCCCTTTGCAAAAGCCTATTGAAAGTTTCTATCACCAAAATGAATAACAAATAAAGATAGGATCGTGTTTCCTAAATCCGCTTGCAACACCAACAAACCCCACTGGACAACCATTC
The DNA here is from genome assembly GCA_019916065.1 of Vitellaria paradoxa. Taxonomy (NCBI): domain Eukaryota; kingdom Viridiplantae; phylum Streptophyta; class Magnoliopsida; order Ericales; family Sapotaceae; genus Vitellaria; species Vitellaria paradoxa. The sequence continues at coordinate 44,500,827 of CM034236.1, read as the reverse complement.
ACCAAAACTGAGAATTTAACAGTGAAAATGCACAAGCAAATCCATTGCCTCCACTTCACACCAAAACACATTCTCTCCAAATTATATGACAAAAAGATCCAACCAACATGGTCATATGCCTTCTCCATATCAAGCTTACAGAATACACCTGGAACTCCGCTCTTCATCCAAGCATCCGCTCTACTTCATTGGCGATACACACCACATCAAGGATTTGATGAGCTTCCACAAAAGCATTTTGAATCACTGACACTAAATTATTGAAGATTACCTTCAATCTCCGCACTAGCACCTTGGCTATTAAATTATGTATGCACTTTTTATAACTTCGTCAATACTGCTTTTTAAAAACAAACATGTACATTCTCTCCATTTAATTAGATTAATGAGTAAACTTTTTCATTAAAATGGTATACAATTAAATCAATGTGCTTGGACAAACCAATCGCACTTTAAAGAATAGGTTTTAGAGCATGACTGCAGATACTAATGCAAGTACAAAATTAGGTATTTTAGGGCCTCGTTAGTTTAAAACAACAATGATGGTCAATGAAAAGTAAGACAAGCTACACTGCAAGAAATTCGAAGCATATATTCTTTCTAATTTCCAAATCCAATCACAGTCATATTTACTTATAAACAAATTTAACAAGCGAAAAATCAAGCAAGCGACGCATTTATACAAAATTTTGTCACCTGGCTACACGACAAACATATGATGGTGACTCCAAAAGTAAATTAACTAACTCCTAACATTTGTCACAGCCCTTGACCAAGTTACTAATTCGGGAACTATGGCATGCTGTATAAACACAGTTATGAGTTGCATCATAAATAGTGTACTTCCTCTGCTATTTCTTCGCAGTTATAGGGAGTATGAAAATCATTACAACCATAACTAATCATGAATTCAAAAATAATTCAACAAGACTGCTTTAATATACTGTTACAAATTAACTATAAAGCAGTCGAGAAGTTCAGAACTCGAAGTTCCCATGAACAATTGCTATCAAATCAATAAAAAAACTGTAATAACCTCATTCAAGAGAACAAACTAGACTTAGGTGTAGTTGCTCATTGTTTAACCTTCTATTTTGAAACAACTGCTATTCCGCTACCATAAACCAGACATGATGAATAACAGTGAAGTAAGAAACATGAAGTACCTCTCCAGCTTTTACTGTGATGATATGTGGTGTAAACCCGACTGCTAATGAACCTACAAAATAGTATCTCATCAGAATTCCAGAAACACTAAAACTATTTGCAATCAAACTAGATAAACACTACTTAAACGAACTACCCAAAAAAAAAAAAAAAAACACTACTTAAACAGTAGAAACTTGGATGCACGTAGAGGGAAGGAAAGAAAATATTCAATCGTGTTCAAATGACAATTCCAGTTCGCTTATCAAAAAAATCCAAATAGCTAAAAATTACACCCACTGTAAATAATAATAATAATAATAATAATAATAATAATAATAAATAAATATCACTTTGAAATAACAAATATTTGCCTATTTGTGTAAACAATAAAGAATTCATCCAAGATAAAGTTCCGTTCTAATTTCAGAATCAATTTATCTTTAGTATATTTTTTACTTTTCCCAGTAACACAACTCCTTAACACCCAACACCAAAACTGGGGAAAAAACAAAAAGAAAGGAAAAGCAATCATTATATATATATAAGTGAGATTTTCCAAAATTTCCTCAGATGGAATGAGCTGACTGTAAGCCTGCAATTCACAGTTGCATGATGTCAACTTGGATAGAACAGGTCAGCTGCAAATCTCACTCTTCTCTATTCCTTCCCACACAGACTAAGAAATAAATAAACAAATAGAACAACCCTACTTGCATAATTTACCAAACAATATAAATAAACTCCATTTTTTTATTTTTTTTCTTTCTAATAAATAGGAATTCAGTATATATGCATATAATATTTTAACATTGCAAGTATTATAAAAGCATAAAGCCCACCTGACACAAAGGTCAAAACAGTACCAATAAAAAAATCAAGAGAGAGACTATTTATCCACATAAAAATCAAAATAAAGCCTTTGTATATTCGCATGTATATATTGCATCATCACACCATCAATACTAAATCTGCGTGTCATAGACAAAACCTACCCAGGGCAGCAACTTTCTGTTTCCGCCGGGAACCAGGCGGCCTTCCCCTTGGCTTCTTCCCAGAAGGCGGTGATGATACAGAGAGCGCCGCCGCGGTAGCCGCCGGAAACCCGGTTGACTGCAAAGCCGCCTCTGACTGCTGCTGCAGCGGAGACACCATGAGAGGATCCATGGTACCATCAGGACCGTACTTCCTAGGCCTCCCACGCTTCCGCCTTGTCTGTTCTCCGGCGGCGGCTGTAATGCTGGGTGGAGCTGCCGCCACGGTAGACCCATCGCAGACGGCTGGATAGGCAGATGCAGGCGTCGCCGAAGCTGAATGTGGCGGTGAGGTTGGTGGCATCAAAGGCTTGTACACCGCCGCGCCGTCCGGGCTGAAAGCTAAGCGCATGTTGGGCATCAACTCAACTGAGCCTCCGGAAGCTTGATGAGATTGAGGCCTTGAATCGTCATTGCTCTTTACAATTCCACCATCACCAACAACTCCGTATGACGATTCCATCGTCGACATTGTTCATACCATAAACCCTAACCAGATTTTGACAAACCCTAAAACCCTATACCAAAAAAAAAAAAAAAAAATAGAATGTTATATTAAAATTTAAAAAAATTAACAAAAAAACAAACAAAAAACTCAACAGAATTCAGCAACCGAAACCTGATCAAGAGGATGAAACAAGAACAGTTGGAGACGAACCCTAATTTACAGAAAAAAAAAATAATAATAATTCGAAGACAAAAAAAACAAATAAAAAGGGAAACTTTTTTCGAAAAAGAGGCCGAGATCCTGCGAAAAAGGCTTCCAAAAAGGTTGATTTCGGTTACCGATCTCGTTCGGCTTTTCCCTTTCTCCTCAACATTCAGTTTCCAATTCGCTCCGATTTTTATTTTTCTATTTATTTATTTTTTATTTTTGGAAATAATTTTCAACTTGTGCTGCAAAAATAAAATCCGCAGAAATTCTATGAAATTTTTGGAATTTTTTTTAACTGAACAATAAATAAGGAAAATAAAAAATTCAGAAGCTAATGCCGCTAGAAAATAAAAGGGACAGAAGTGACAAAGAAATTAGGGTTTCTGACAAAAACGACAAGGAGCTTTGTAACTTTACTGAAAAATACAATATATATATATATATATGTATGTATCAGTATATATAAATAAATTATTTAAACCTCGCTTAAATTTTGCATAAATATAACTCCCCTCCTTGTGATTTTAAAAATTGTTTATCCATTCATATTTTTAAAATTAACTAATAAATAGCCCTTGCCGTTAGTTAAGTATAGGGTGCGCTTGGTACACCAAATTTTTGTGATAATATTTAAAAATTTATGAAATTTTCTATTATATTTTTATACATTTTTACCTTCTTGATAATTTAAAAAAATTTAATACTTTTTAAAAAAAAGTCGATACTTGGAATTTAGTTAATTAAATAGTAAAATTTTTTTTATCATTCTCATAACGGACTCCCAAACCACCGAATAAGATCTATTGTGACTATTTTTTTCTGGGGTTGTAGAAATCATTCCGACGAATTCGCACAGCCAACTTCTATCCAAATAGATTGTAAAAACCGTTTCGAGTCTGATTTAGTTTGCAAAGAGGCCATGATTGATACAAAATTTTGAATTCGTCCAAACAGAAATTCAATCCGTCGGAACGGAAACCCTACTGTTCATCTCCAAAAAAATGCAATTTGGGATGTGTGCACCAAATATAAAAAATTTTTCCAAACTATATTTTATATCACTTTTTATCACTATAAACACACTCATAATATTTTTACAAAATACCTATATTTCCTTTTTCTTTTTTAGAAAAAAAAAATCATCTCCTTCGCATTCTCAATTTTCATACTTACTGATCTTAAAAAAATAAAAAGATAAATAAATTCTATGCTCACTTTTTTCTTTTTCTTCACTTGTTTGGCCCCCTACAAAATAAAATAATTTTCTATAAATTTTCTACTCACAGTACGAATTACGAAATTATAACTTTTACAAATTTATATTAATTTATACCATTCTAAATACATTCAATTTATAAATTTATACAACTTTTGCAAATTAACTATATCTATATTACAATATAATATGATTTTTTTTTATTCCTTTTAGAATTAAAAATATTTTTTCCTTTGTGTCGTTCGGTTAGAAAGAAAAAAAAAAGTGTACATTTAGTATAATTTAAAATTTGTTTAAAAGATTATTTTTCAAAATAAAAAAGGATTCGCTTTTTAAATAAATTTAACATTTTTTTAACTCACGTGTCTCTTCCTTTTTTTTCTCTCCCCTCCTCACTCTCTCTCTCCCTTCTTTCTTTCTTTCTTTCTCCTCCTCCTTTTCTTTTTCCCTCCCATTTCTTCCAACTTTTGGAAAAATGAAAAAATGATGGGACCAATAAAAAATTTTCCCTTTTCATTTTTCATCGCCCCTTTTTTCAATTGAAACCAAACAAAGGAGAGACAAAAATTCTCCCCTTTTTCTCTCTCTCTGCCCTTTTCCTTCCTCCCCTTTTCCCTCAAAGCAAACACTACCGAAGTATTGTATTCATTCCCGTCCCCAAGTGGTCATCAAAGTAGCAACTTGCAGGTTACAGCTACTGAGCTACATCTATCAGCTTAGTTTGATAAACCAATGAATAACTCAGTTACTTTGATGCTACTTTCCCATCTAATATACCTTTCACCTTTCAAAAAAAAAAATACTTTCCCATCTAATATGATATTTATTTTTATTTTTTTATTTTTTATTTTTACCAAACTTTGATTTTTGTTTTTTAAGTTTTAGCAATGTCAGTCACATTTAAAAGAAAAAGAAACTTACAATTGAAAATTTCCAATAAGAACATCTTTCATTGTACATGAATTATGATATTTTTGAGCTTTTTTTTTAATTTTATTTTAATAAATTAAATAATATACTTAGAAACTATCAAAAACAAAAAAGAAATTAAATGTTGGTGGAAAAAAAAGTAGTATAAGACAACATACAAACATCACCCCCACACCCCCCCCCCCAAAAAAAAGAAAAGAAAAAAAAAATCAAAATGGGCAGCAAACTATGCCAAGCAAACTCCATCAACCAACCAAATTTTAAAGTTGACAATTATTAAGGAAGAATAGCAACAACCACCCTGTATCCTTAAGAGCAAGCCTATCTATAAACCTTTTCCAGAACATGAATCGCAAAAGCTCAATAGAGAGCCTGTGAATGAAGTCCACCAAAACCACAATTCCCTTCTGCCTCAAAAAGTCGTTGCTGTGAACCCAGGGCTTCCCCATGGAAATATAAATATGGGGTAAATTACAATTACATTCATTTAATATTTAAATAATTATACTTAGTACTCACAATATTTAAAAGTTATACTTATCTCTCTTATTTTGAAGTATTATTAACATTGATCTTCTTATGATAATCAACTATTAAAACTTAATAGAAAATGTTAAAATAAGTAAAATTTTAAGTATTTTTCCTATTTTATTTTTTCCTCTCACATTTTCATTAATTTTCTTTACAAAAATTTCCAAAAATAAGCGGAAAAAAAAAGTAAAAATATAGAGTTTTTGTAAATTTTTATAAAGAAAACTGACAAAAAGTAAGAGATAAAGGAATAAAATAAGAAAAATATCTAAAATTTTAATTAGTTTAATATTTTATGTTCAATTTTAGTGACTAATTTTATCAAAAAGAGAGTTAATATTAATAATATTTTAAAATAAAGAAAGTAAGTATATTTTAAAATAAAGAAAATAAGTGTAATTTTTAAATATTGAATACAAAGTGTAATTACTTTAACATTACTTCAATGTTAATAATAGAGAGGTACATGGTACCATTGACACTCAAATTGACTATACAACATTTGGGATCAAAACAAGACAAAGGAGCTGCGCAAGTAGCGATAGGAACTTATCTCACCCAAAGTGTCGGTTGTGTTCTTGGGAAGTGTGTTATTTTTCGGAGGGGGGAAGGAGGGAGGGACAGATCTCAGATTTGTATTTGAGATTTCAGCAGCAACAAATCCGAGCTTCTACTTCCGATCTGTATTTAGCTCTATACTGTAACATATTATATGTTACATTTTTTAATTGGGTTGCATTTAGTTCATTCCCTTTGTTTATTAACTCAAAAAATGAACCTAAAATATTAAAACCCAAAATTAAATTGATTTTTACAGTAATGTAACATATTATATATTATATAATTATATATTACATTTTTTTAATTGGGTTGCATTTAGTTCATCTCTTTTATTTATTAACTCAAAAACTGGATCGAAAATATTAAATTATTACTTTTTAAACCCAAAATTAAATTGATTTTGAAACCTAAAGTAATCGAATTGGTTCAAATTTCAGGGGAATTACACCCCCAGGCGGGGAAATAGATTATTGTGTATGTAATGATCTTCCATGTTCTCAAAAAGACATTTGAGGTCGAAACATGAACTGTCAGAGATGGGGTCATCCACGTAATTTAGACATTCAGGTTGAGTTTGAGGGGGAAAAAAATTAACTTTTTATATTTGAGAAGGAAAAAAAAAAAAACTTTTTAAAGGAACTAACTTTTTATTAATTCAATATTTTTACCCTTCAATGTTTTAAACTTCATTGAAAAGAAGTTTAAAACGTTAAAAAATAAATTTAATTATTTCAAACAAAAGCCAAAAAACTAGTTGAGCTACCAACTTATTTTCCCAAACACAACCTCAAATTCCTAATCCCTGTACGTCTACAAGTAGAATTGCAGGAGAATAACCAAATAAGATTTTTATTTTTATTTTTGTTTTCTACTCTTTAATTACTGTTTTCCAATTCTGTAGGCTACTTAAATCAATCAAGAACAATAGCCATAAGTTTAGCAAAAGGTACAAGGCGGCATACTTGTTAGAATGGGATTTCGTCTACTTTTTGGCCCATAGTTTACCACCGATAGAAGTTGCATTACAACTCACTAAAACCGAAAGTTTCAGTCAAGAAACTCCCAAATTTCAAGTGATTAATTCTTCATTGAACTACAAAGACTTTTTGCCATGGAATGATGAGCTTTAGACAGTGACACAAAGCAAGAATGACTACAGACCCAAACCCTGGGTCTTAAGACTAACGACTAGAGACCCAAACCTTGGGTCTAAGACTAATCGAGAATCATATGTTGATTCTCTCCTACAAGATTGCTGGAACCAGATTCAGCAATCCATAAATCCACACTCGACCAGCGACCCATAAGTCCTGGCAGGACATGTCTGTCATGCAGACCAGTGAAAGAGCAATCCACGCCCTTCAATGTTTCGACACCGAAATCAGAGCAACTCAATATCTTACAAGTGACTCCACTGTATCCTTGGTGACCATGACTCGGATTACCTGCAACGAAACACAGCCAATCAAATTCAGCAGAGAATTGGACATAAATATTAAAAAAAATAAAAATAAAAAGAATAGGCTTAGGTCAAAGAAAAATGCTGCAATGAGAAAGAAATGTTCAAGCTTCCATAATCACCAAAATAAAATAAAATAAAATAAACTGTTCAAGCTTCCATATGGCTCAATCCACCAGGAGATAAAAGTGTGGATTAACAGCCCTATTCTGACAGATGTAGATTTTGATGCCCAATTGCCACATAATTGTGCCTTCTTGTTTTGTAATCAGCCCTTTGTAAAGGAAACAAAATCTTTTCCAGGCAAGTTTCATTCCACGACACCAAAAGTAAAATACCTCTAATCTAATCATAATGCAGAGAAAAAATTCATCAAACCTGGATGAGCCACTACATATTCTAAATTCAATTAAGCAGTCTCCACACCAAATGATTAAGAAGGTAAAATATTTCAACCAAAAAATGAGCAACTGGCAAAAAAGATTTTATAAGGATTACCTGATTCGACCACAGGTCAGAATAAAGGGAAAAGGAAGAAAAAAAGTGAAACATATGGTTTATAAATAAAACCAAAGGCACTACCAAAAAAATACTGAACAATGTAGCAAATTATCCTCATTGTCTGAAATATTACACTGTAAAGATAGAGGCTAGGTTAGCTTCAAATGCATCATGGATGAAATGACAAAGAAAAAATTGGCATCCCACGTACTACAGGAAGGCTGAGGAGGGCCATGGGTTTGGAAAGTTCTCTAACATGCCTAAAGTTTGCACTGTATTCTTATATTATTAAGTCTCTCCCCCCCCCCAAAAAAAGGTCGTGATAAAGTTTTTTTTTTTTTTTTTTGGGGGGGGGGGGCCTTAAATTTATACCATTATTACTAAGATACCATGCAAATATCATCTCTATCCCCACTAATCATCATTCTCATGTCTGCCACTGACTGTAGGGATGAGCTTACATAAATAACATAGTTGGAAGGTGTCGGGAATTGTGATGTTAAGCGACTTACCTTCTACAACAAATGACAAATAATATTTATCAAGACGCATGCAATGTCTCTTATTTAAAAAAAAAAAAATTAATAATTTTAATCAAAATGCGCTATAAGTTTTGGTCGCTAACTCACCCAAAATTTGTGTCAAAACCGCATTTTTTATGTATTAAAGTCAATATATAGGCATCTCAATAAAATCTCCTGAAGGAGATCTTCAGCTTTTATTCTAAATAGTCATCTTTAAGAGTTCAAGGAGGAAACAACAAATTACCTCTAGAATTGGAAATTGAGCACTTTCAAGGCTAGATTCAAAGTCCGCCACTCAAGTAGCAGCTGCTGTTAGTCTTCTTGCAATTTATGGATTTGCCTATAGATCAAAGGCAACACCTCGATAAAATAGACAGCTAAGGTAATCAAAAAAAAAATAGTGTGAACAAAATCAATTATTTCTACCTCAATATCTGCTTCATTCCTGTCTACAAGTCAAGCAACTGTTTGATCAGAACCACTGCTCTGAGTGAACTGGGGAGGATGAGCAGAAACTAAAATCCGTGCCTGTCCTGGAGCTGGTGCAGGTATTCCTGAGAAACCAGGGAACTAACATAAAAGGACGCATATGTACTATAAGAACGGTTCTAGTTCTTAGTCTAGGTCTAGCTATTTCCTTGTTATTGTTCTCAATCTATTATTGCTGCTAAGCTTCAAACCTTGTATGAGTATCAATTATGTTAAAGCATCAAACTCAAAACCAATTTGTAAGGAGGAAAGACCCATGAAGATTCTATACCAATTTGGGAGACACTATTTTATTAGCGTGGGATAAATCTCAACACACCCCGCTCACATGTGGAGAGCCAAACCAGTGCAACGAATACTAAAAATGCACAACCAAGAGATTCAGAAGTAAAAGTGGGACGACTACTCGGAGTCTACTCCCAACCCAACTTTTATCATGTTAAAGCATCCAGCCTAGAACCAATTAGCAACTGGAAGGACCCATTAAGATTTATACTGGTTTGAGGTACATTATTTTACAGATGCAGGATAAATCCCAATGAACTAAATGCAAGGATAATCAAGGAGGATACTCATTTACAGGGTTGAACTACCAGTGGGGTCCAATCATTGCCTGCAGCATCATGTATTTTAGCAGCAATTTTTTGGGTATTCTATATGATGCTCTTTTTTATTCATTTTTTTGGTTCTCTTTCTTGTTTTGTTGCCCACCCCCTCCCAATAATAATAATGATATCCAAACCAAAAAACATATATTTTTTTAGGACATGAAAAATCAAAGGCAAATTTGGTAGGGCAGTCTAGAAACATTGTCAACCTATTTTAAGGTGTAAAATCTTGCATATTCCCATGAGAAGCCCTTATCAATCAGCCTACATGACACGTGATTTATGTTTATCTTCATTATTTTAATGTTAACTTGATTTTTGCAACATACAACCATGCTTCTAGTATATTTGTAATTTCACATGCCAATCCACCTAACCGGCTCAAGAGTTCACCCTATGATGCAATCTCCACACTGACAAGTCATTCAACTCAGTAACTACAGATGCATAACATCTCGGTCAAGTAAATTAGAAGTGGTCATCAGCTGAGATATGAACATATATAAATGGCATGCGCGCTATAGCAGGAAAAACTATCAAACTGAAGTTGTTGCTGCATTTGTTTAAAAATAAATATTAATGTTTGTGCGTGCACTTACATGTCATGTACCCAAAAAATAAAAACTCCATAAATGCATGTGCGAGCACACATACAAGCAAGTCTGGAATCTTATCAGTGACCGTGCAAAAGGAAGGGAACAAATCACGAGAGAGAGAGAGAGAGAGAGAGAGAGAGAGAGAGAAGGGGGGAGGAAGGTTCTTAAAGAAAGAGTGAACCTGCATGGTAAGGAGAATGAATTGCAGCAATTATATCTGTGGTTACTCCACTGACACGGGGTCCATATTGCATAACACGACGACCTGGTGTCACATAACCTTGAATGGGTGTATACCCATGGCTGCCAGGGAGAGGTTGACCCAATTGTCCATAAGGGATGATGTTTGGGTTAACCGTGCCTGGTCCTCCATATGTCTGAAGGTAATGCTGCCCAATATAAGGATTGTACACACCCTGGAAAAATAGACACAACGCATCAAACATGTGCATGCGTTTCTTTCTAGAACCAACTAAAGTCCTAAATTACTTCAGTCCTGCACATAGAAAAGGAATGTCCAATAGCAGTTAGGATTTAAACTTACTGACCTGCGGGTAAACATATTCAGGTCCATAAGTTGTGTACCTGCCAAATAAACGACTAATGTCTTGAGACAGATCAAGAAGCATGTGATTCAGTTTAGGCTGTGTCAATATGCAATCTGGTGTCAGATGATTGTGTAATTCGTATGATGAAAATATTGACTAACATGACAAGTTTTTTCAGTCAGACATGGAATACGTTCCCACCGTATGACAGCAAAATTAGGAACTGTGGCCTCGTGAGCAAGTAACACAGATACATAGTGGGAACAACTATTTGAACTAACCATTTTTAATTTGCTTTCTTTGACAAGAAAGAATCAACCGGTCATAACATATTCAAACAAACCCCTTTTCTTTGAAAAAAGAATCAACAACTTATAACATTAATCGTTATTCTAACCGTGTGTATATTGTGTTTACCCATTGGTATATATCTGCATATATTTTGTTTACCTATTGGTACAGGATAAATTAATAAAAGAATATTAAACTACAATTGTCCAAAAAAAAGAAAAAATTGATGACTAATCTTTTGCTCATAATCAAGATGTCATTTAGCACATCATTTCATGCTTTTGACTAACTTTCATTGGCCTACTAACATAGGATAACTACACTTTCCTTCAAATTTAGATAAGAATAAACTGCACTAAATTCAATCATAAATAATCTGTAACTCTTCAAATGAAGACTTTCTTAAGGATAAAGGATTTTAATATGTAATGTAACTAGAGAACTTTGGATTCTTATTTTGTTAATATCAATCTATAACAAATTTCCAAGTGAAATTGTTCTTTAAGTTCACTTAATCAACTAAGCATAAGCACCCAAAATATCCACTGGACTTATAAAGGTCTTCAATTTCCAAGGACAACACAATTATACTTTGAAGAGTCGGGGATGAATACACCAATTCAAAGATAATGAGGTGTCTGAGCCACCTTTGCACCTGGAAAAAGGTCAATGGAAAAACATTGAATCAGATGGTTCTTTACAAATGTGGAATCGCAATATTTTACTCTTGGCTACGACAACCAGAGCAAAAAGGCACAAGCTATTCAACGGCAGACCTTGAAATAACAATACACTGCACCAGCATGAAGGATTACTACTCACCCATACGGAGGATACGTAACCCCAGGTTGATAGCTGAAAGGGATTGGATGGTGGAAACTGGGGCTCCCAATGTATGCACCCCTAGGAATCTGGGGTATTCCAAAATAGGGCATTGGTGATCGCAGACGTCCTATAATAAGCAATAACATATATTGAATATGTGTCACACAAAGCATTTGACAACTGCAGTCTGATAGTGAAAGATATCGGGAAAACAATTTTTTCAGTCGTGAAAAAATGGCAGATTTACCCATTCGTTGAAATTTTACTACTGTAAAATTTGTAACATAATATGATTTAACCATGTGATATGTAAGCTTTTATAACCACATTACAGACAGGCATGTGATACTGTGGATGGGAAAGAAAGAATTTACTGTCAATCAGTTTAAATTGGTACATGATATAAATGAACCTGCAAAGGACTATGATATATGATAGAGGAAGAAATCGTTCAGTTATGTCATTCACTTCTGTGGGAAGGTTTCTTCCATATACATAAATATATAGGAAATTTGGTAGGAAAGTAATCTTTTAGGTGTGTTTGGATTGAGAATTTGCTGAGAGAAAAAGAAAAATAAAACAAAAAAGGAAAAAGAGAAAGTAAACATAAAATGCCGAATACATTTTGTTATTTGAGTGGATTAGAAAATATAAAAATATAAAAAATTCATCAATAAACTAGTTTTTTAATTTGATTATTTCTTATTTTTCAAATCTCATATTTTTTTTCCTTCCATTTTCCACAAAACCAAACAAGAGAAGTAATTTTGAATCCTGTTGCATTTCTTTTCCCTTGACAAATCCTTGATACAAACACAACCTTAAGCTTGTTTCAGATGGCCATTTAAGGCACAATTTATTGCCCAGGGAAAGCTTGCGCAAGCACGATGACTATGAATAGTACAACCCCATAGAGACATGACATAGCCTTCCTAATGCTTAGCCTTAGATCCAATACACTTCCCTATAAAACTATATGTATTAAGTCTAGAAGTAACAAAATTTGAGAAGCATCTACACCTTGACTTCTACACATTATCCACCCTTATGCTTGCCATACTGACATCATCCACAAGGAGGGTATTTATTATACTGTTGGGGTCATGGATTAGAACTTTGGAAACAACCTCTCTGCATACAAAGGTAACGTTGCATATTTTCTAACATTCCACAAATCTCACAATGTAAGAGCCTCATACACTGAGTTGTCGTTTTTTTTTTTTTTTTTTGATAATTAAATGAATTGTATTTAAAAAAATGCACAAAGGGGTTACTGTACAATGCAAAACGGAATTAGTCTCCATACCTTTCTCCTTCTCTTAGAGATTTGGCAAACCACTAAGGATCAAATAACTCCATAGTCTCTTTGGGGAATACCCATTGCAACCTTCCACAATTCTTTAGCCCACTGACGGTGGCCAAATAAGTAATCAACAAATTCTCCCATTGCTTTATAAAGATAGGAACAATTAATCACTACATGTTCTCTAATGATTAGATCATCAATGGTCAAGAATTTTTCATGCAACAAACACCACACAAAAGAAAGCTACATTAAGGAGAGTCCCTGCCTTCCACATCATTGCTCACATGAAGTTCCTCTCCTTATGGCCCTTCAATGACTTGTAGAAGTTCTTTACCCCAAAAACCCCTGACTTCAACCTTGTCCAAATCATCTTGTCCTCCCCCTCTCCCATTCTTTGGTCATACAATAACTGCATCGTGTTTGTATATCCATCCATTTCCTAATCTTATAGGTTGTGTCGTAACCAAATGTTCCAGACCCCACTCCCATCTCTAACAAGTTCTTTATCGATGCCCTCCGATTACAGGCTATAGCAAACAAATCCAGAAAAACATCATTCAACCAACCTTCCCTTTTCCATAGATCTTCTCAAATCTTCACTCTATCTCCTGTACCCACATCCAAGATCACCCCACCCACAAAGACTTCCCATAATTTCCTGATGCCTTTCTAGAGGCCCACACCAAGCAAGCCCGTCACTTCTTTAGATATCCAGCCTCCCCATTCATTGCAAATTTTACTTCAATCACCCCTCTCCACATGCTATTCCTTTCATATCCATATCTCCACAGCCATTTGCCATGCAAAACTATATTGACTTCCCTCAACCTTCTAATACCCACTCCCCTTCCTTGATATTCCTTCCACATCCATCTCTCTATAACCATTGGCCCAGCAAAATTATATGAATTCCCTCAAGCTTCTAATACCCACTACCCCTTCCTTGATCAATCGGCATAGCGCGTCCCACCCTACTAGTTGATACTTGAACTCATCCCCCAATCCTCCTTATTAAAAGTCCATTTTGTATCTTATCGAGCTTCTTGGTCACTAATACTGGAACAGAGACAAAAGAGGGGGGGGGGGAAGAGAGAGAGAGAGATGAAATACATAGGAAAGCTAGAAAGAGTACTCTTGATGAGTGTCAACTTGCCTCCTTTTGAGAGAGGAGACATTTTCCAAACCCCTAGTCTTTTATTCACCTTTACGATAACCCAATCCCACATATGCTTAGACTTGTATTGAGAACCTAAAAGGAGCCCTAGATACACCATTGGGAGGCTACCTTGGTTGCATCAAGGATGGTCTAAAGCACTACTATATTTTTTGAACCTCCCCACCCAAATAAGCTCCATCTTGTTAGTGTTAACCTATAAGCCAGATACACCCGCAAAGCATACCAGGACACATCTTAGTTGACCCAATTGAATTGGATCCCCCCAAAGAATACAATAGTCATCTGCAAATAAAAGATGGCACAAGTCCACCGAAGCTGCATTGCACCTCCCCAATATAAACCCATCGATGTATCCACCCTGCCCCGCCTACCTTAACATCTTGCTTAGGACCTCCAATACCAATATGAATAGGAACTGGGGTAAAGAATCTCCTTAACTTATCCCTTTAGAAGCATCGAAGACACAGATTGGAGTCAGTGGCGGATCCAAAAATTTTTTTCAGTGGCGGCGAAAAATTCATAAAATAAATATTAGGGGTGTTTAGAATTGTAAAAATTAATATAAATTTATAAAAATTATAATTTTCATAATTCATATAGTAAGTAAAAATATTAAATTTAAAAAAAAATTAGAGTTTTATGGAGTTTCAGACATTTCAATTTTAAAATATATTATTAATTTTTTACTCTCACAACCTTTTATAACTTTTACCTCACTTTTTAAAAAATCATTTTTAACGAGTACATGAAAAACAATAATGCATTTGTAATGTTATAAAATATACATTAATAATTAAAATAAACAAAATTTTACAAAAATAATATTTATCCCGTTAAATATTGCATATCAGACACAATCTTATAATTTTTCATAGGTTCAGGATATAAAAGCTCAAAAGTTGAATGTTCAAGCGATGAACACTTTTGATTGTATATGTGTGTAAGCAGTATCTCATGTATAAAATAAGATAATCGATTACGAGTGTACAAGGTCTGAAGAACAAATATTTTTTTTTATAGATTACGTGGTTTAAATATATATATATATATATATATTTTTTTTTTTTTGGATTCCGGTGGCAGCGGTCGTTGCCGCTTGGCCACAAGTGGCTCCGCCACTGACTGGAGTACCATTTATAAGAATTGAGAATTTCACCGTGGATACATACCAAAAGATCCATCTCCATTTCTCCACAAACCCAATCCTTGGTTGCTTCATCTTAGGCTGCCCCTTTTTTTTCAGAAGTTCATTTTCATAAGTGACATTGCTTTGAATGCTAAGTGTTGTAGCATGAAGAACTTTCAAAAGAGAAAAAAGAAAACAAAAAAGAAAAAGAAGAGAAGAGAAAGATGCTGGCATACTAATTGTAACATAGAATACAATAAGACTAGATGGATAATTGGAACAAAAAAATCCATATTATAACTACCAGATTTAGCTCATTTTCTTTTTAAGTAACCACAATACAAAGTATTTTAACTACAATAATTAAAAAGGTAAAATTTTTTTATATCGTTTTATTTAATGATTTAACCTGTATACCGATATATAATTACGAACAACCAAGAAATTTATGCCTAGCTTATCTTTGTACAAAATATTTATTATGTATATGTAGGCTTTATAACTCTAACAATGTTGAAGCATTATTCATGATACATTTCTAGTATTTTTATCAGAAATAAAATTTAGATAAGGCACTACCACCAACTACTACTAATGGCCCAATAAGATATTTAAAAACATTTAGGGAATGGTCAAATAACAGCTTCTATGGCTTATCTGAAAGACTGCAACTTTCCACAATTGTAAGATGTATCATACACCAAAAAAGAAAAAAATGCAGATATAATTAGCAAGGAAATGTATCTAGCATTTTAACTAGTCACTCTGCTTTTCTTTAGTTCACAATTCAAAAATTATATGTAAATGAAAGTAGAAAAAAAGGAAAAGTAAAGAGAATTTTCTTCCGATAAATCATGCAAACAATAGCTACAAAGTACCAGCCTTATCAATTAAAATTTTGATATAATTATTAAATTTTTATACTTTTATGAGGTTGACACAATTGGCTTGATAGGTGTAACTTCTTACAGCATGACTTTGTAACAGAAGAAAGGTAAATTGATATAGAAAAAACTTGTGATAAAGAACTTTGAGATTTGATTACATTTGCATTGAGAAATAAGCGTGTGATATATCAGTATATTAAGGTGATACAAAATATCTACAATGGAGACAGGACCTTGCTGAGGTCAACTAGTGGGGACACCAGTGAGTTTTCTATAAATTTAGGTCCATCAAGGTTCTGCACTAAATCCTCAATGAATAGCAAGACATAAATAAAAAAAGGTTCCGATGATATAATACTAGTAGATGAAACAAAAGATAGAGTAAATGATACATCAGAATTTTTTTTTTGTTGGGGGGGGGGGGGAGAGGGGAGGTAAATGATACATTAGAATTGTTAAGAGAAACGATAGAATCACAAAACCTTTAAATAAATAGGATTAAACTGAAAATATGGAATGTAAACTTAGTAATAATTAAAATTCAAATGAAGGAAATAGTTAGCATTAAAGGCTAAGAAACACTTAGGAGTGCAAAATTTCAATACTTATGGTCTATTACACAAATAGAGGAAGAGATTGGCAGAGATATTACGCATAGAATTAAGGCAAATTGGATTAAGTGGAGGAATGCATCCAGTGTTTATATAACCATCGTATACTTTAAGGTTTTAAAAGATAAATTTTACCTGCTCTGTTGCATGGTCTGAAATGATAGGCTAAAAAAATGTTAACAAAATGAATGTAACCGAGATGAGAATGATAAAGTGAATGTGTAGTAAAACGAGAAAACATATGATTAAGAATGACCAGACACATGAGATGGTATAAATGAGAAGGTAGTTAATTGGCAAATCACTGAGCTGCCATTAGCCAAAGGCCCCTAGAGATAACACCAATTGAAGATAAATTGGCTAAAGTGGTTTGGCCATTGGAGACCGGTAGTTGAACCAATTAAGAGTAGTGATAACAAATTGTAGGTAATGCAATGGAATGCCACTTAATATGCCAAAACTAACGCAAGTAGCAATGAAATAAGAAAATCATAATCATGTGTTTTACCAGAGGAAATGTTCCTTAACCAAGCATAATGAAAAATAAAATAAAATCCATGTAGCCAACCCCATTTAGTTGGAAAAATGCTAAGTTGAGCTGAGCATGACTTTGTAACCTTCAACTTCCTCAACTACAATTCTATCATTTTTCCTTTTTATTTATTTATTTTTTATATACAGGTACACAATTCTATACCTAAATATACATAAACATGGGTATACAATGAAAGTGAAAAACATTCTTGTTGGTTATAAAAATCAAAATATGAAAACTATCTAATTAAATAGATATATATGCATTTTTTTTTTTGGGAGGGGGGAGGAAAATAAAAAATCTTCGCCAGGCGTCAAGGAGTACATAATGATAATTGCAAATCCCTATATTCCCCTAGTTCGGCCAATATTAAGACTGTTTTTCTATCTCTCTCTCTCTCTCTCTCTTTTTTTTCCCTTTCTTTCTTTTTTATCATTTCACCTAGAATCTTATAAGACAAAACATGCCATTACTAAAAGGTACTTGTTTAGTTTTGTAACCCAATAACAAAGTTGACAGCATATGTTACACTAGTTAAAAAAATGCTTTCGCCAAAAATATATATTCACTGGGTTCTAGCCATCAATACTCCATAAAAAATTAAGATGACAAAACATTCATAATTAATTAAGTTGTATGGTTTTGCCTACATAAGTAAATATACCAACTTAGTCTTTGTCCAACATTTTGTTTCTTAATAAATTTCTCTAAAGTTTGTGAATTATACTAGTGCACATATATTGTGCATAATATATTGCAGTATATCAAAAACTACAGACTACTATAGATAAGATTGAAACTAATAATTAACACCAAATGGAAGTACATGAATTAAAACACGGAATGCAACTAAATTTTAGAGATAAAATGACTATACCATAAGGCAAAGCTGGCTGAGGCCTCCCAAGTGAAGCCAAGTTACAATTTGCCCTCCTTCCATCAATAACTGGATTTGGATCTGCACAAGCTTTCTTGGCAGATTCTGGATCCCGAAATGTCACCTAACCTCCAAACAAATATAATGATGAATGTTAAGTGGTACATAAGTGATTGGCATAAACTTGGTGAAATAAATAGAGGAAAGGAGGCCATAAATGTCTAAAATGTCAAATGACCATTGAATGTGAGTCAAATTCTAATGTCACACTCAGAAAAATTATTGTAGCAGATACCATTAATTTACCTTAAAAAGTCATAAAAGTTCTTTTTCTCATCTGAATTAACTAACTATAGGAGACTTATGTCACGTCTCCACCACGGGACATCCCATTCTTTGTGATGATCCCTCACACAGAACACCCCATGGGGGCATTACAGTCTAGGGGCATTTTAGTCTCATATAACACTCAGTGAGGATCAACTCTATAGCTTAGGAGCAAGGCCTAAGGACTCCTTAGCTGCGGGGTTACTCCCCTCGACAAGCCTGCAAACGCACCACCACTAGCAGGACCGTCGAAGGTAAAGAGAATCACTACTGACAAAGCTAACCAACATGTGGCCATACAGGTGCAACCATGATCTTCGTACTAGCCAACAATGCTGGGATGCCACCACTAATTGACCAAACATACCCACACCCACAGTTGAGTCAAGGCTGGCCAGTTGGTTTGGGGACCACCATTCTAAGCACGTGGAGTTCCACCCTCTCGTCATGTTCCTTCCCGACAAATACCACCCCCTTTAACAACACCAATAGGATTCTCTCTGCACTCCAACAATAGATTCACCCTCATGATCTATCTCTCTCATTCCAGGCTACCTTCTTTATCACCCCACTGGCCTCTTGTCATTCCCACTATTGACAGCAACTAACATTGTTCCCAACTCATAGGATCGTGCAACTCGTCCCCAACCCCACACTAAAATCAACATTAAGTTCCTTTTTTTTTTAAAAAAATCCTAAATGACCAAACGAGGGCCACCATATGGTGAACCTGACAACTGCAATGACAAATCTCTGGCAACATGGAAAATATGGTACCCTAAGAAGCAAGGAGACTTCCAAGAAAATGTTGTATCCACATTGGACACATGTTGGATATTAACACTCATGGAACACTTGTCCAACATGTGTCATTCCCCTTATTTTTTATTTTGTTTTAGAACCAAACACTTTTTGAAAACTTCAAGGGCACATGCATAATAAAAAACGTTTTTATTATTGTGAAGTAAATAACAATAAAAATGCATTTATAGTATTAAAAAAAAAAGTTATCATTTTTATGTACACACATAAAAAATATATAATTATTTGTTGACATGTCACTGAGGGGCCATGTCCCAACTTTTTTGAAAATTGCAGCATTGACATGTTTGTGTGGTGTCATATATCTGCGCGCCATGTTCATATAGCTAGTATGATCCAGATGAAATCATGGCAACTTCTACTCCTACACACAAAGTTTGTAGAATCCATAAAAAATCTAAGCTCCTAAATTCTGTATTTATATGGGTGTGTATGTATACATACTATAAAATACTTGAACATGAAACCAATAAGCATCATCAAGCTTTAAGGCAAAAGATAATACCAGCTTGTATGATTAATGCAAAAAGATGAAAAAGAAACAAAAACTGTACAAAATTTTCATCTTAAGAATGAAAAGAAGTGGTTTCCCATTTGAAAATTCTAATCACATCTAACCTTAAATTACAAGCCCCATCTACAAAATCTCATCATAATAATCACATTCCAAAGTAAGCAAAATTCTCCGTACACGCTCCCCAGTTCAAAATTAGCACACAATGTAGTATACAGGCTAAGAACCCATCTACATAAACATGTATGTATCCAGAACAATAGCAATTAGCAGCACATAAGCAACCAAATTCGCTAATGACAATACAATGAACACTTGGATGGTAGTAGTATTAGGAATATTTGGGTGATTTTAAAGTTTAAGTATATGAATTACAAACAACTCCAAGCAAAAAATACTCACAAATCCATAGCCTTTGGATCGCCCAGTATGCTTATCGTTTATGACAACGGCCTCTAAAATCTCCCCGTACTGTTCAAAGTGGCGACGGAGCGCATCGCTCTGCGTTTCCCATGCCAGCCCTCCCACGAACACCTTGGTGTACGTAGTGTCCCCAAAAGGGTAATTCAAGGATTGCAAGCCCGACCCACTTCCCGGAATCCCCTGATAAGCCATGAAAACGAATTCCTAACAACTATATATATATATAAAATATACACACGCGCAGAGAAAAACCTATATATCTATATAGATACAACCCAATTCATGAGGAGCTAATTTGAGGAGGACGACTGTGATCGCCCCCCCGTTAAGAAGAAAAGGTGGGTGAAGAGAAGGAAAAGCCCTTATAAAACCCTAAGAAAAAAATAGTATATATATATACGTAAATAAAAAATATGTACATACACACATCAGATGGTGGAGAGGGGGTCAAAACTCAAAAAGTGGGGCGGGTTTGCTGGGAGATGAATGATGATGACATGGGTGTCTTCGAAAGAACAGGCAGAAGAAACAGTGAGCTGTATCTTTGCATTAAAGAATCTCCCCGAGAGATTGATTAGGTGTTTGATCGGATAAAATCAATCAGAATTTATTAATTTTTATTAATTTTTATATTTTTAATTAAATTTTACCTATAAATTATTTTTATATTAAATTTTTATATTTTTACTATACTTTTTAATTAATTAATCAGACACCCAGGTTCGGCAGACAATGAGAAAGATTTTGACATAAATTTTTTCTCCCATAGAATTCTAGTATATTCATTTCTGCTCTACAATTTTTTGAAGTCTTCCATCAATATCCTTTCTCAGTTTTCACTTATCTCCCCCTTTTTAATGGAATATTCCTTTATGACCATGGTTGACCATTTGGTGTCTTCTTTGAGTGGGGTTATAGGGTCAAAGGTACTGCTACAATTTTAATTTTTGTTTAATTTGTTTATTAGATTGGTAGTATGATATGACACATAATTTGTGGAGTGCAAAAATTTATATAATTTGTAATATTAATTTATCAAATATATAATCTATCTAACACACCAATAATTTAAAAAAAGAAACAATTAATTTAAAAAATATTATATTTTTATTATTGCTTTGTTATAAAAGTTTTTAGGAAACTAATCAAAGAGTCTCGCGACAAACTAAGCATGTAATTGATAATAATTGATTGTTATAATTAATAATAGTATGTTTGGTTGACTATCAAAAAAAATTCAAAACTTATATAAAGTTTATATCAAGTTTAACATGATAAATTGAAAAATATATAATTAATTTAAAAATATATACAAATTTATTTAATTATATGTATTTAATTGTATTAAAAATATTAATTCATTTCCGGCATAAATCTAATTACTTGTAATTCTACCAGAAAATTTATTGATTCTCTTATGATTCCAACTTATTTATTTCAATGTTAAAGGGTTTGGATGATTAACTTTTACGGAAAAAAGTTAGTATAAAAATAATACGAAATAAAATTTTATTAAAAAAAATTAAAAATTTAATAAAAATTAAAGTTTTTCTTTTTTTAAGTCTCCCAGACACCCCCTAACATGCCTGTTACATGTGTTGGTTGGAGTCATGTTTATTTTCCTGCTGCTTAAAATTGGTATCGCAAGTTGATAGCCCTTTTCATTTTTCATTTATTTTCCTTTTTAATGAAATATTTGTTCTTTTCATGGAACGTTGAACATCTCATCACATTTTTCTTTTGGAAAAAAAAAAATTAAAAAAATCACTTCATTTCACTAAAAAATTGAATAAAAAGTTATTTCCACACCAGAAAAGTTACTTAAACATTTAGTTTGCTAATAATACAATCACTCCCTAAATTATGAAAAATTACATTGACTTCTTTTATTTCTAAAATTTATAACAAAGTGACCTCTGGAATTCATTAATCAAATTTTAAATTCTTACTTTGCTCTCTAAGACCATAAAACACCACAGGCTATCACCTATTTGAATTGACTCGATGATTTTCTTGTTTCTCATACTCCTTCTCAAAAATTAATTTCCTCTCTTTTATTCCATTAATTTATTAATTTTTAGTTAAATTAAGTAAATTAGTGATAGTTATAAATTTATAAAAGAAAGATGATTGTTGTAATAATATGGTTATTTTTTATTCTGCGACTGAGTAGATATGTCATGATTAGAAGAGGTTGTGAATGATATATAGTTAATGTGAGTTTGATTGGAAAAAGAATAATTCTTAGCGAATGAAGAAAATAAAAAAGAAAGAAAAAGAAAATTGGGTTAGCCAATTTAATTAAAGTGAAAAAAAAAAGAATATTAAGAGAGAGAGAGAGATGAGCCAATCCAAACTGTAATGGAAGAAAAAAAAATATTTAAGGCAAAAGAGTTATATTTAATTGTTGGACTAACAAAATGGTTAGGAAACCTATTTTCCAAAGTTAAGGAATTTTTGTGAAAATTCTTAGCTAACTTGGGAGTTAATACAAACTTAACTTATTTATTTTTAGTTATTCCACTTTATATCCATTAAAAAAAATATTTAACTCTCAGGATCTCTAAATTCAGATGTGCTGATTTTAAGTCCATATTATCGGCTTCCATGTTGAATATTAAGCTATGTGGACAGACTACTATTGCATTTTTAAACCCAATAATTTATTATTTTTTATTTTTATTTTTTGGGGGGCGGAGAAAGGTAATTAAAAATTAGGCTGCATAAGAGAGATGGGCCCAATAACAAGATGGGCTGGGCCCATTGGCAGGGTGGCTAGGCCATGCCCAGGAAGAACTACACTTGCTAGTTCTCCAGTCAAGGTAAACAAAGAACAATGGGCCACAATTGTTTCAGATATAAGGATTTCAAAGATAGGAACTGCATAGTTAAATATTGAGAGGACACATATGTTTCAGGTCTATGGAATAATTTCGTAGAGACCACACTAACTATGCGAAATTGCTTATGCTTGGACCCAAATTAGGATGAATATGTAATTTTTTTCAAAGTAAATTAAAAAAAAAAAGTTTATGAATATTTAGCTAAATATAAATAGATTCCACATAATTAAAATATTACAGTAATACTTTTTATTTTATAAATATTATTAACACTGGACTTCACCTATTAAGGTTTTATTTGATATTAAATGAAAATATTCGCACTTATTTACCTTTTTTTTGATACATGTAACATGCTAAAAATAGGTTTAATACATGAAGGCGTTAATATCTGTATAGTTCCAAAAGAGTACAAAAATAATTCTAGTGATAAATTTACTTTGACTAATGATTCGAGTTTATAGTTAATTATATTTGTAAACTAAGGTAGTATTTGGTATCATAATTTTTAACCAAAAAAAAACCATGTTTTACTCTTTTAAGGGTTTCGTAAAACACCAAATTTTGTCATTTTTCTCCTCTACTATAGTAACTTTTCAACTATTCAACTCAGGAGTTACTAAACATTACTAAAAATTGTTAAAAATTACTAAAGGTTGCCAAAAGTTATTAAAAATGTCAAAAGTTGTTAAAAATTTTACCAAATACCTGAAAGTTGTGAAAAATAGCTAAAAATTACTACTTGCTTCACTAAACATACCAAAAATTACAACTAATAATTTTTGACAAAAAAATACCTTAAGTTACTAAAAATTGTGTCTCCAAACATCCCCTAGGACATGTCACTGTGTATAATACTCAAAAAGTTTGGTGTCTACCTGTATTTAACTGAATATTTAAAGGAAGTTCCTATAAATTGCTCGTGTTATATTTATACAACGATATGGGCCTGAACCAGAAGTGAGCCCATTTCTGCATAAATGGATGGGAAACCAGTGGTCTTTTTGACTCTTTGAGCATTGAAATTCACAGCTCTATAGGCCTATTCAGATAATTGGACTTTGCCATCATGCATGCTTAGGGCCCAAACCATTCACTTCAGAAACCTCAAAAAATCAAAATGCCACTGCGTGCTAATCTCGGTTTAAGTGCTTGCGGGTACTTGCTCATGTGGAGAACACTTGTGCATACAAAATCAAGAATTGCACCAGAGACGCAGCTTATGAGAGTGGTTAAGGACAAGCAAAAGTTCCGTGTTCAAGCTAAATCAAGCGCCCAACATAAGTTGTTAAACGTCACTAACCTCGTATTTTAATTTTCTTATTTCTTAATTGACGATTATATTTTTCGATGTTATCATTTCACTTTATCGTTCTATTAATTGGATTAACTGATAATATGATATTAGAAATGGTCCATGTGGTTAGCTCAATTCATTATCTTTTCCATAAAAATAACCGTGACCGGTGAATTGGTCTAATTTCTCCTCTCTCTCTCCGGGAGAGAGAGAGAGAGAGGGGGAGGATGCATGGTCAATAGCCGCAAAAAAAAAATAAGAAACGATAAAAACAATTCACTTATGGTTGATTTATTCTTTCGAAGGATTCAGTTTAAAATCATTTCTCATTGAGTAAAAAAGTTAATTATTATTTTATAGCCTTTTTGTTAGATTAATTTTACTAACATAAGATAAACATGTGACATAAATCGGTAGAGTGATGCTCATATGTAGAAAGGCTGAGTAGTGCATCTAGTATGAGAGTTGTACAATTGAGACATTGAATGACAAAAGGAGGATAGCATGTGAAAATGGGCGAGTTATCTCCAAACCTAATTCTAATGCCATATTCAAGCATCATAACTCAAAAAAATTAACAAAAGGCCGATGCATTAGAATCTTACACCCTAATTAAATACCAACTTTTTTTTTTTTTTCCTGATCTAAACAAGTAGTTATGTCCAATGCTCAATGCAGAACCAAGGAGGGTTTTAGTTCCTTCCCTAAGTACATAAATTACTTAATTGGAACATCTGTAATTTAGTCAAAATAATGTGGGATTGTTTAATGAATCATCGACGGAGACTTTTTTTTTTTTTTTTCTGGCAATGCATACTTCACTGCTTGTGTATATCTAAAGAGATATGGTTGATGAAGCATTGAACGCCATCTTTGACAAAACCTTCACGTATATACACGACAGCATGCAAAAGGTTAACGCTATGGAGAGACTTTTTTCGCTTCACAAAATTTGAAAAACCCTTGTTCAAATGTGGCATGCTTGCAAAAACCAATTTAGACATCAAACACAACATGGATTGATATAAATAGCAGTAGGTAAGAAAAGCGAATTAATGCAGGTCTTATATTTTACACATTCATGGTCAACAAAATACAATGGATTCACTGTCAAGTTGTCCCACTTTTCATAACGCTACAATGATAGCGTTTGGAGTGATAAAAAAAAAATGTGATTTGAGATTATTTTTGGCATTTAGTATTTTTAACCCAAATCAAATTTTTTGGAGATGAATAGTGTAACTTTTAAACTTTTGCAATAAAAAGTTAGAGAGAGAAACCATGAAAATGGTTTCTTAGATCCATTCTCACTGATTTATGTCAAATTTTTTTTAAAAATCATTATTAAACTTTTTAACTTTTGCGCGAAAGAATTGGAAAGAGAAGTTGTGAGAATCGTTTTTTTAATCCATTCCCACGGATTTATATGAGATTTGTTGAAATTTATAAAAAAGTTATTAGGGTTTGTAAAAAAAAAAATATTGAAATTTGTAAAAATTTGTTGAGATATGTAGATATGTATAGAAATTTATAAAAATTTCACAAAGTATGAGATGACTAAAATGTGTTAAAGAATTTTATAGATTTTCAGAGATTTTTGTTGATTTTTAACAAATTAAACGGTGCCAATATTTGTCATTAAGACACAAGACCTACCCTGCATGTAATGTGTGTGCGTAAATTATATATATAAATTTAAGATTATATTATTTTGGTTTGAGTAAGCCTCCATGACTTTGAGTGAAACCATTGTCTTATATGTATTGTACCACACCTACCCTGCATGTAATGTGTGTGTGTAAATATATATATAAATTTAAGATTATATTATTTTGGTTTGAGTAAGCCTCCATGACTTTGAGTGAAGCCATTGTCTTATATTTATTGTGCCACAGGCATGCCCCTCGACTTACCATTGAGCTTAATATTTTTCTTTTAAATTCAACCTAATGTTAATTCTTAAATATTAGACCTGCTTAATTATGTCTATTTAATTTATAATTCAACTTCTTTTACCATTTATGATCACCAATGTTTTCTCACAATTTAAGCAATTAGAAATAACTAAATAGAGTTGTAACATCCAATAATCAATAACTTAATGGTAATAAAATATTCAAGATTTGATATTTGTGTGCAATATTGCATGCTTAATTTTACTTGTATACGAATTTTTTAATTTTCATAATAAATAAATAACAAAAATATAATTTAGGCAATGAATTGGGCATGAAAATTTTTCTAGGTCCATCACGAAAGTCTAAAAACAAGGTCAAGCCTTGATGGACGGACGTGGGTGGATTTCATGAGCAGGGACAAAACTATATGTAGACTATGCCCCCATTTTAAAAATAATTAATACTACATTTACACTCTTGCATTTACATATTTCTTACACCCCATTAGTCATGACGGGTCATGACCAGTATAGTTTACTCAAAATCATCATAGCCGCATGTAGAAGGTGACATTCAACGACTGTAATGATTTTAAATAGAATATACTAGTCATGACTCGTCATGACCAGTAAGATGTAAAAATGGTGTAAATGTAACATTACTATTTTAAAATATGACCAAGTTCTCTATATTTTCAATTAATTATTTTTTTTTTATACATTTTAGGTTGATCTCCCAAAATAGTGGCATCCCCTCTCTCTAAATATTGGTCCTCGATTAGTTTCAACACCACCCATTAGAGATTCTTGACTCCGTCTGTACTTTGGAGTCGTGTACATCCCTACTTATGTATAAAGGAAGGACATCAAATATTTTGTCCTTTTTTTTAAGGTTTATGCTATATTTTAATAATTCTTTTTCAAAAATATTATATATTTAGTTAGCAACTATTTTATTTAAAGTATAAATTAACAACAGTTATTTTATTTATTAGAAGAATAAATTTGGAAAGCCAACATAAGCTGATATTATCTAAAAGATCAATCCACAAGTTAGTAACTATCTCAACAATGTTTCAGTTACTATCTGTTTATGAATTTTGAAGAGTTATAATTGAGTTTTTAACAATTTAGAATTTGTTCTAACACTATTAATTAATTTTTGATTTTTAATTTTTGAAAACTTTACCATGCAATTCTCTCTGATTATTTGAGCACATGAGTACGGTGGAAAAGAAAACTTGAATAAGAAAAATGCTACATATCATAAAAGGCATAAAAAAAAATTCACATTGTTACAGCATATAAGTTCCATCACGATTAAGGATATCAATGGAACAAATATAAGAAACTACTCGATCCGACCAAATCTATTAAATCAATGTTGAGATTTATTAGAAGATAGAACAATGTTAAAATTGATATCTCACCCACTTAGTTTGTTGTATTGATGTGAATGTGAAAGATTGCATTTGATTTTAAGTATGAACTAAGTAAATGTTTATAGATACTATATATCTTTAAACGTTTTGAAGGATTATTAAGGTGACATTTGGTTTATTTTTGTATTTTTTATTTTCTGTTGTTATTTTATGTGTTAAAAATCGCAAAACGAAGAAACAAAAATGCTCCGTTTTCCTTATTTTTAAATTTTTCTTTTTTTTTTGTTAAAAACTTTCAAAACGACTTTTTATCATTTTTCATTTTATATATAAATTCATTTTCAGTTTTTGAAAATAAATTTTGAAAACATAAGTAACTAAATAAATTTTGAGCTATTTTTCTTTTTTTTTTTAAAGCACAAAATAAAAAATAAATTCAAAACAGAAAATAAAAAATAAAAACAGAAAATAAAAAATAAAAAAACAAACTAAATGACCCCTAAATTATTCCAAATCTTTGTTCTCCTCTTCTTCTCTAAAACTTAGTTTAGAAGTCTTTTATGGTATGTAACAATATATTTCTACAGCTTAGGCTTGGGAAAATTTTTTGGAACAATATAAGTATTGTTTCTATTCAATAAAAAATTTCACCTAATTGTTAAGTCCTTATTCACTCATAGTTAAATGATTTTTATTCAAGATTATTTGTTTAATAATATTATTTGATTAATTGTCGTTAAGATTTAATGTTTTGATACATCTAATGCTTTCAATTCTTTGCAAATAAATATACACGATTTATTATTTTCAAAATCTGATGTTCACCACTATTTTTTAAAAAATAAATCTTCTAAATTGAATGAAATATTTTTACTTATCAGTTTGAGTTATCAATTATGTCTTGAATAAAACAATTCGAATTCAACCAAGGGGGCGAAAAAGAATTTCAAATGCCGAGGCCAATCCTCTTTATTATATTTTCATTTTTTAAATCAAAATTTAAAATTTATTTTCTCAAATTCACACTACACGAATAAAATGTATGAAATTTCATTCTCCGATCACGATACTCAAACTTATCGTACGCTATTCTTTTATATTTGTGAGGGTAAAATTATTACAGAAAAAAAAAATATATATATATATATATAAAGAGTAGTCATCGTGACAGCTTTCTCTTGCCTGTTTTTAATATATATATATATATATATATATATATATATATTTTCCCCCTCGCAAAGCATACACGATTTTCCTTCCCACATGGTCGGATGGCTTTGGAATCTAGGAGAGATGAACAAAATGGATCTGACGATACATAAAATAATTTTCCTTTCCTTCGTAGTAATTGCTTCCAAGTCGTTCTTAATTAATTAATTGCCAATTTTTGGCTATTCTATCAAAATTATTGAAAACTTAAATCTAATTTCCATATGATATATGGCTTAAAAATGGACTTAGTTGCCAATGCACGCACCTGTAAGGCATGCATGCAGTTGGGTGCATGGAATATCTCACTCAACTGAAAAATAAATTGCTTGTCAAAGCCACGAGGGCCATATTAAATCGTTAAGTATATATTTCTCTCCTTTCTTTCTTGTCTTGTCTGGAAAGAGCAAGCATCAAATAACATCGCTGTCGCTCGAACTAAGAAAATAAGCTTATATCAAAGTCCTTAGGGAGCATGCATGCATGCATACATACATATACATATATATATGTATATAGTGTCGAATTCAGAATTTATTAAAAGTAAGAATAAAATTATAATTCTTAAAGTAAATAAAAGTATATTAGGATGAAACATGAAAAAATAATATAATTTATTTAAACAATAATAAAATTAACAAAATTTTAATATAATTTTTTAAATCAGCGAAAATACTAAATTCTATTTAGAATTAAATTGGGTTGATCCATACGCACACATATATAGACATAAACACTTATTAAATCAAAGCACTATTTTTCTTCTTGTTCATCTTGTCTTGCTCGGAAAAGTCATATCCAACAACCATAATTTTCCTCTTGTAACTAATTGCTTTCTTTTGTTTCAGCTTGTATTTAATACCATTCGTTTTTGCCGATGAGAAATAATTAAGTCAGACAAGGGCATTAAATATTCTTAAAAATAGATTAAAAAAAATTCTATTTTCATAAAAAACAATCACATGTAAGAGAAAAAAATAATTAAAATATTTATTCCTTATAAACAAAAAGTCAAATGGATTATGGAAGTTATAATAATTCTCTGTAAGCACAAAAGACTTAGGTGAGAACGGGTATAATATGGGACCCCAAGGATTAATTTGACGGCACCTATCCATTTGAATATTTTCTTGATCACTATTCACTTGTGAATGAACCAACCGTGAAGTAGG
Organism: Vitellaria paradoxa; assembly: GCA_019916065.1. Classification (NCBI taxonomy): domain Eukaryota; kingdom Viridiplantae; phylum Streptophyta; class Magnoliopsida; order Ericales; family Sapotaceae; genus Vitellaria; species Vitellaria paradoxa. Next base: position 44,470,508 of record CM034236.1, on the reverse strand, counting down.
TGCGATGTCTCTGTTATTTTTAATTTTGTAATGTTGACTCGTAATTAGGGACCGTACTCGGAATTTAATAGGGGAAGTCAGTTCCTATAAATATTAAATTTCTAACCTCAAAAATGTAATCATAAGTCATGGGTCTAAAAAATGAAGTAAACATAAGGAGTTTATTAACAAACTCGCTTAAAAATTATTTAATTAATTATGTTAAAACATTAATGGCCCAACTTAGAAATCAAGTCTTATATTTTATTAATAACCTAACTCAAAAATCAAGTTTCATATATTATTAATGGTTCAAAGTAAAAAGATAGGTGTGTCTATATTCGGAAAAAAAGATAGTATATATCTATAAATACATCTATACTATATATATGGATGTTTTTCTTAAACTCATTGCCCCTAGTTATAGTGTAGATTCGTCTCTACTTGTAATAGATTGTAATCGGATATATGAGGTGACGAGAACCAGAAACAAAAAGTTGAGTAAGAGAAGGAATTCGAGCCTATTTGAGTCGATCTACGATTTGATTTTTTTTGAGTTCTACTTGAGCTTTTGGTATTGGGTTTGAGTTCGATTTGAATTTTATTTATTTAACATATTTACCTATCATAATTTAAAAAATAAAATATAAAAGATAATTTTAATAAATACCCAAAAAAAAAAATCAAAAATTTGACTAGCCAAAACCTAAAAAGTCACTTGGGTTCCAATCGGAACCCAAATTTTGAGAGCTAATGCACCGATGCTAGTGTAAATATTTAAAAAATTAAGAATGCATAAAGATATTTAAAAATTTTTGGAGGCGGTGGCTTTCACTACCCTGGCCTACCATGCATTGAATTTAGGCTGAGTTTGGAAAGAAAGTACTTTAATTTTTTTTTTAATTGGTTGGTAACTTTTTTTTTTTTTTTTTTTTTGTGTTTAAGAGTGAAAAAAAAATTAGTTTTTTAGCCGTTAATTTTTTTATTTTTATTAATTTGACATTTTTACTCTTTTAAGTTTAAAAAATTTAAAATATAAAAGAATAAATTTAATAACTTTAAAAAAAATTAAAAAAAACAAGTAGATTCTGGGTGGGGGGCAAACGCTGTCTAAATATCTAAACACGTAGCTTTCAGTTTCTGAAACCTGTTTGGTTTTAAGACACGAAAAATAGCGTAACGCATCGGGTTTGAATTGTGCCCATAATTTGCTTGACGATTGGCGAAGTCAACACCATTACAGTTTGATTAACGAAGAAGATAAAAAGAAATATCACATCCTTTTGCATTTGGAATACCAACTTCCAAAAATATATATATATATATATAAATAGTATTTGGAATACCCTAGAAAAAAAAATGGCAACAACTCTGATATCGATTTGATTGACGTCTATCATGGCATGGATATATGTTTGAAAAGAGTAGTTAAGAGTACTTAGAGGGGTAATTTAGTTTATTTTTATTTTTTATTTTTTATTTTGATCCCATTTTTTAATTTGTACTTTTAAAAATAAAAAAATAGTTTAAAATTTATTTGGTGACTTGTATTTTTAAAATTTATTTTTAAAAATTGAAAATAAGTTTACGCATGAAATGAAAAGTAATAAAAAATCGTTGTGAGAGTTTTTAATAAAAAAACAAAGAAAATCTCAAAAAAATGAAAATAGAATAATTTTTCTTTTCTCGTTTTGAGATTTTTAATACGTAAAACGAAAACAGAAAATAGAAAACAGAAAAGTAAACTAAATGCCATCTTAACTTCTGATTTTTTTTCCAAAATAACCGCGAGTCCGTTTGGAAGTGGAATTCTTAGGGCCCGTTTGATAATGCTATCATTTTGTTGTTATTGTTTTTCGGTTGCCGTTTTCTATTTTTTATTTTCTGTTACCGTTTATTTTTTCTGAAATGAAAACTGAAATTCCGTTTAGAAATGTAAGTTTGTTTATAATTATTAATTTTCTATTTTAGAAAATATTTAATTTTATTAGTTTTAAAAAATTAATAGAACTTAATAAAATATATTTTATATTAATTTAATTTAATTAATTAAATTAATAGAGCAAATTATTTATTAAAATCATTTAATTCAATAAATATAAAATATATAAAATTATATTATTTATTAAAAATAATTTAATAAAATATATTTCATATTAAATAAATAATTAAATTAGATTAATTATTAAATTAAACTTTTGTATTTTTAAATTAATTAAATTATTTATTAAAATAATTTAATAAAATATATTTTATATAAATTAAATTAATTAAATCATAAATAATTTAATTTAATCATGATATTTATTTAAATTAATTTAATAATTATTATTAAATTAAATTAAATTAAAAATTAATGTAATTTAATTATTAATTATTAATTATTATATATTAATTAATTTAATTATAGAATAAAATAAATTAATTATGATATTTATTTAGATAATTTAGCAATAATTAATTATTAAATTAAATTAAATTAATTAATTTAGTTTTATTATTTATTAAAAATAATTTATATTAATTTATATAATTAATTTAATTTATTGAATTTAATTATATTATTTATTAAAATAATTTATTTTAGTAAAATATTTGAATAAAATAATTTATTTTTATGGAATGTAACAAAAATAGATAAAATTTTAAAATTGATAAAATATTGGTAACAAAAAAGAAAACTAAAGTGAAAATACATTTTCTCTGTTTACGTTTTTATTTATGTATTTATTTCTTTTTTTGGAAACAAAAAACGTAAATAGGTTTATCAAATATGTTTTTGTTGTGAGTTTACAAAATTTTACAAACATAAACAGAAAACGAAAATGTTACTAAATGGTGTCTTAAAAACTTTTGGTAATTTTTTTTTTTTTGGATAAAAGTTATTAGGTGCAACATTTTATGTGTTTGATAAAAATTTAAAATTTTTAACAACTTTTAGAAATTTTTAATAAATTTTAGACGTTGTTTGATAAAAAAAGTTAAAATAATTTTTAAGAACTTTTGGTTATTTGATAAAAAATATATAAATATATATAAATAGTATTTGGAATATCCTAGAAAAAAAAATGGCAACAATCTGATATCGATTTGATTGACGTCATCATGGCATGGATATGTTTGGAAAGAGTAGTTAAGAGTACTTAGAGGGGTAATTTAGTTTATTTTTTATTTTTTATTTTGATCTCATTTTTTTAATTTGTACTTTTAAAAATAAGAAAAATAGTTTAAAATTTATTTTGTTACTTGTATTTTTAAATTTTATTTTCAAAAACTGAAAATAAGTTTACGCATGAAATGAAAAATGATAAAAAGTCGTCGTGAGAGTTTTTAATAAAAAAATAAAGAAAATCTCAAAACAATTAAAATAGAATAATTTTTCTTTTCTCGTTTTGAGATTTTTAATACATAAAACGAAAACAGAAAACAGAAAACAGAAAAGTTAACTTCTGATATTTTCGAAAATAACTGCGAATCCGTTTGGAAGTGGAATTCTTAGGGCCCGTTTGATAATGCTATCGTTTTGTTGTTATTGTTTTTCTATTGCCGTTTTCTATTTTTTATTTTCTGTTGCCGTTTATTTTTTCTGAAATAAAAACTGAAAATCCGTTTAGAAATGTAAGTTTGTTTATAATTATTAATTTTTTATTTTAGAAAATATTTAATTTTATTAGTTTTAAAAAATTAATAGAACTTAATAAAATATATTTTATATTAATTTAATTTAATTAATTAAATTAATAGAGTAAATTATTTATTAAAATCATTTAATTCAATAAATACAAAATATATAAAATTATATTATTTATTAAAAATAATTTAATAAAATATATTTCATATTAAATAAATAATTAAATTAGATTAATTATTAAATTAAAAATTTTTATTTTTAAATTAATTAAATTATTTATTAAAATAATTTAATAAAATATATTTATATAAATTAAATTAATTAAATCATAAATAATTTAATTTAATCATGATATTTATTTAAATTAATTTAATAATAATTATTAAATTAAATTAAATTAAAAATTAATGTAATTTAATTATTAATTATTAATTATTATATATTAATTAATTTAATTATAAAATAAAATAAATTAATTATGATATTTATTTCAGATAATTTAGCAATAATTAATTATTAAATTAAATTAATTAATTTAGTTTTATTATTTATTAAAAATAATTTATATTAATTTATATAATTAATTTAATTTATTGAATTTAATTATATTATTTATTAAATAATTTATTTTAATAAAATATTTGAATAAATAATTTATTTTTATGTAATGTAACAAAAATAGATAAAATTTTAAAATTGACAAAATATTAGTAACAGAAAAGAAAACTAAAGTGAAAATACATTTTCTCTATTTACGTTTTTTTATTTATATTTTTATTTCCTTTTTTTGGAAACAAAAAATGTAAATAGGTTTATCAAACTTGTTTCGGTTGTGAGTTTACAAAATTTTACAAACATAAGCAGAAAACAGAAACGTTACTAAACGGGATCTTAAAAACTTTTGGTAATTTTTTTTTTGATAAAAGTTATTAGGTGCAACATTTTATGTGTTTGATAAAAATTTAAAATTTTTAACAACTTTTAGAAATTTTTAATAAATTTTAGACGTTGTTTGATAAAAAAAGTTAAAATAATTTTTAAGAACTTTTGGTTGTTAGATAAAAAAGTTTAAAATTTTTTAAGAATTTTTAGCAACTTTTGAAGTGTTGTTAAATGTTTAAAAAAGCAAAATGTTGTTAATTTTTTTTTTTTCCAAATAAACCCTAAGTGTGTTTTTGAAGTGTCAAATTTGGCAAAAAACTCTAACTTTCTCAAACTTTTTTTAACTGTTTTCACATAAAAAATCTTTAACTTTTACCAAATTTTTTCAAAATTTTTAACCTTTTTTCACATAAATATTCTCTAGTTTTTTCTAACTTTCTCCAACTTTCACTAACTTTTTCCAATTTTTCTAACTTCTATTAATTTTCTCCAACTTTTACGGACTATTTTATACTTTTTGAATAACACGCCAAACACCTAAAATTCCAAAATTTACTTACTCTTTATTTTTTTGACAAGATTTAGGACTCCAAACAAGCACTAAATTACACATATATATTTAGGTTCTTTCAAATCATAAATAACAAAAATGTCAAATTGAAAGAAAAAATTGCATGAAAAGCTAGTAGCTAAAATTAATTTTTTCTTTTTTCCCCTAATAAACACTATAGCACTTTAGTAGCCAATTTAAAAAGAAAAAAAATTCTTTCGAAACTAAGCCCTAATTTGAACAGAAACCGGTAAGTGCAGGGGAAAGGGATAGCAAGAAAAAAATAGAAACAAAAATGATTATAATTAAATGTAAATTACACTTTTACTAAAATGTGAGACATAGTGACAGATGTTATTTAAATGTCTTTTTAATACCAGGCATTATATAATTTATATAAATATATAAACAACACACATATAAAAATACACAATTAATTATATACCCACAAATACGTACATACATATATCTATATAATAAAACACATCCCTTTGATAGGACATGTATATGCGTGACAGCATTTGAGGAGAGGGTTTGCTGGGGGAGAGAGAGAAAAAAGAGGGGGGGCGAGAGGGTGGGTTTGCTAGGAGAGAGAGAAAAGGGGGGGTTGGGATTAAAAGGAAGAGAGAGAGAGGGGGAGGGGTATAGAGAACGAGAGAGAGAGAGAGAGAGGGGGTTGGGAGAGTTATTTTTTTTAAAAATAAGTTGAATTTTTTTCAATAAAAATAATTAATTTATTATATAATAATTAAATTTAAATACATATATTTTTATATTTTTTTACCTTCTTTGTGTCATATATATAATATTATATAATAAAACAAGTCCCTTTGATGGGACGTGTATGAGTGGCAGTATTTAGAGAGGGTGGGTTTGCTGGGGAAGAGAGAGAAAAAAAGAGGGGGGCGGGAATGTGAGTTTGCTGTGATAGGGAGAGAGAGAAGGGGGAGGGTGAGTTTGCTAGGGGAGAGAGAGAGAAAAAGAGGGGGGCGGGAGGGTGAGTTTGCTGTGATAGGGAGAGAGAGAAGGGGGGTTGGGATTGAGAGAAAGAGAGAGGGAAAGGGAAGGGCACAGAGAACGAGAGAGAGAGAGAGTGTTGGGAGAGTTATTTTTTTTAAAGATAAGTTGAAGTTTTTTAAATAAAAATATTTAATTTATTATATAATAATTAATGATTAAATTTAAATACATATATTTTTATATTTTTTTACATTATTTGTGTCATATATAATAAAGAAATTAAAGCATTTAAATTTGATATATTTTTAACCGTTAAATTTATTTAATTATCAGGATTATTTTTTCTATCTATTTTAATTGTCTTTTGGGTCACTTTACATAAAAAAAATACTTTTTTATTTTTTAATATTTTATTAAATATTTTTTATAAATGTTTTAAAAATATTTTTGTATCTATATAATAAAACACAACAGTCGATATGGCAAAAGTTAACTAAGTTTTTTTGTTTTAATGTATTCAAAACAATAATTTTTTGTTTTAAAAATTTAATTTAAACAATAAATATTTAAATTAAAATTTTAAATTTTTATGGGAAAAATTCAATTTTAAAGTACTTAAAACTTAAAATTGTAAATACATACATTTTTACACTCTTTTTGTCAGAATTTGAGATAAAAAAAGCTAAAAATTTTAAATTTGAGATATTTTTAACTATTGAATTTACTCAATGGTCATTATTATTTTATTATTTTTTTACAATTCAGTTGTCTTTTCAGTCACTTTACTTGAAAACATAATTTTTTATTTTTTTCATATTTTGTTAAATATTTTTTCTAAAACATATATTTGTGATAAATAATAAAATTTTATATGTTTATTAAAGACTATATAGATTATTTTAGTGTAGGTTTATATTACAAATTTATATTTGAAATATTTGTAGACCAAATTATATTTTTGTACCTTTAGATACAGATAATTTCTACCTTTTAAAAAAAATAAATTTTAGTAAAAATAAGACAAAAAAATTAAAAAAAAAATTAAGATCAGATTAAGAGATAGGCAATCCATGCTTTGCATAGGTATTTACTAGTATATATATATAATGCATTGAATAACCCAAAACAACGATAAATGCTCATCAGTTTCCCACCCTCGAGCTGGCTCACTTTCGCCTTCAATAACCCACCCCCACAGCCAGGTTTGGCACTGACTTACGATGGAGGGGGCAAAATGAGCTGCCGAGATAAAAAGTATAGATACGAGGGATCATGATTTAACCCACCGAATGAATAAATGCTGCTGACTGAATTAATAATCATCCCACCTCCATCGTCGTTAGTTGTCCCAAATCACTCAACTTATTTTCTGGGCCACCCACATTTAAAAGAAACCCAGAATCACCACCCACTAGTATACATAGCTGTCACAAACAGACCGCCACAACACTTCTGGGGTTTAAGGGACTGCAGTAAAGAAATCTACTATAAGGGCTGCAGTAAAAAATAAAGAGTAGAGATTTACTTGCATTTAATCTAACGGTTTCTATTTATTTTAATTAAAATCATTTTCTAAATAAAAATAAAAATTTTAAAAATCTGATTAAAATATAATTAATATGAAATATTAAAAATCACATGTTATTAAAGTGTAAATAAATCTCCACCTCTTATTTTTCACTGCAGTCCCTGCTGCAGCCCCTTGAACCCGACTTCTGGGGCAGCCAATGTGCAATTAATTGAACTCAATTACAATAGTCAAAACCAGTGGCTTCCTTTAATTCGTTGTCTACCTTAGAAATCAAACCTCGATAATCACTGTAACTATGCCGTCATCAACCAAATACAATAATTAAAAACCAATGCCGTGATAGCCACCCTCCAATCCATTCAAGTGATCGGAGATAGGCCATTCCTGCGACAAACCAACTATGCACGTCATTATTGTAGTTACTTGGGATTCGTTTGAGAGTTTAGGAGTAAAAAGAAGGAAAGAAAATACTAATTAGAAGATAAAATAAAATAAAATAAATGATAATATATATATATATATATATATATATATATATATATATATTTCGTTATTTATTTGAAAGTTTATGAAAGAAATGATAATGATTTTTTTTCCTCCTTATTTGTGAGTAGAAAATAAATAGAAGAAAAATAAAGTGTGTATTGTTATTTTAACAAAATTTTTTAAGAAGTTTTTAAATTATCAATTTATTTAGTTTTAGCACATATATGTAATTTATTTATTTTTATTCTTTATTTATGGGCAAATATATCATTTTAAAAATTTTATTAATTCACTATTCTTTTCTCTTACTTTTGGAAGATGAAAAATTTTAAAATTTAATACTTATTCTTTTTTTTCTTTTTCCTAAAAAATAAAAAAAAAGCTTACAAATAAGGAACTACTGATTCTAAAATTTTTTCTTTTCTTTTATTTTCTCTTCATTTCATCCAAACAAGGGACTAATCGATGCTACAACTTCTATTTTACCGACCCACTGCATCTAAAGTGGTTGACTCGTAACAAAATTGTGATAGTATTGACAATGTTTAGCGTCTTTCTATATTTCAAATAAGTTGATCTCATTCAGATATTTTTTTTTATTTTATACAAAATTTTAAGCGAAAAATTAATTTTTTTATTTAATAATTTGTTTTAACATCAAATTTACATTTTAAAAATTAAAAAAATTCTAAAAATAAAAAATACATATAATAAAATAAATCAACTTATGTGAAAAAAAAAAAATCGTATAAGACAAAAAAATTATAAAAATAAATCAATTTATTTTAATAATGCCAAACGGAGTCAGTATAAGGCTACTTATGGTCAAATTAATCTTTCAAAACTAAGAAACAAAATATTAAAAAGAAATACTTCATCTTTATTTATTTTTTTTAATTTTTTGTTGGGGATGTGGGTTGTTGAAAGGCTACTTAGGATATGTTTGGAGTGATAAAAAATGATATAAAGTGATATAAGTTATAAGTTCGTAATTCAAACAATAAATAAAAAGTGAATAATTTTTATAAATTTTTAAAAATTTATAAGAAACCTTAATTATCATAAATGCACATTGTTGTCAATAGTGGTTAGGTACCAGCCTAGAATCAAGAGACCTTAATTATATACAAGGGATTCACGAGCTCAATTTAGGATAGAGCAAGAGTTGAAAAGTCTATTGCACTGCCCTGCCCTGCATTGACCTAAAACTTATGTGTATATATATATATATATATATAGCTTTTAGGCATTTTATAATCAAGTTGTCTTCATCTTAAATATATATAACGACATATAATTCAAGTGGGCATCTCAATCTTGCTGAATTTTATTAGTTTCTTCCCATATGGTTAATTGATTAATTAAATAAGTTGATGATTTTTTTGACAGTCGCAACATCTGACATTGGATTATATAAAATTTAGAACCATTCCCAATCCAAAATAACATTTTCTTTTTTTGTTTTTTTTATATAACTAAAAATATTGAATTTAATAGTCTCTACTAGGGGTTATTATTTATTTTTGTACTTGTTTTATTTTTCAATTATTTCAAAATAAAAAATGGATGAATCTTTAGATTGAAGAACAATTTTTAATTACTAAGATTCAACTTTGATTTATAGAAATGAGAGGTTGTCCGGAGCCAGTTTACACTCATCTCAATTAATCCCTGAAAATGATGAAGTTAACAACTAAATAATTCTCCAATGACCCTGAAAAGATTCAAACTACTAACTCTTGAACTAATTATAATAGCAAACACAAAATCTTATTATTTGAGCTACCCGGCCCTCATAATTTACTTTAATTTGTTGTATGAGCTAAGTTCAAATTTTCAGATAGTTGGAATCATGATCACAATTATTTTTATCGTGTTAAATTTACGTTTTTTTAAAGAACATGCAAAACATATAACAATTCAAAATTTATTTATTTTTTTTATTTATTTACTAAAATTTAGCACTCCAAATACACAGTAAAAATCTTCTATTACAAAAATTGCCAGTAACCTTAAACGAAAAAATCAACTAAGATAGATTATTTATTAAAAAATATTATTACCACACTATTATTACACGTTTTTTTTTTTTTAATAAATTACACAATAGAAAAGCATTTCCTTTAAGAATTTTTATCAAAACTTAAATATTTATCTTAAATGAATATTTGCCGGCCTCCAAATTGGGGAAGAGGGTAAGCCCGGTGCGTAAGCACACCGGTGTACATCCAGTGTATTTACACACCGTTGATTTTAAAATAATAATACGTCATTCAACAACCGTAGTGATGATAAAAATTTATACGGATTATAATAAGTCATAATTAATTAAACTTCACATAAAAAATACACCGGACAATAAATTGCTTCGTACCTACCCCGGATCCTCCAAATTGGTGTGCTTGACGAACGAGGGTGTCTGGGTCCTTTGCATATAGATCATCTGAGCTAGCTTTAAAGTTTTGTATCTAATTTGACAAGTGAAATGACCAGAGAAGTCAAATTTGACAAATACAGCCGGATGTGAACTGCCCGGACCTGAAGTTAGCACAGCAGGCATTGAGGACCGTGACTAAACTTGCTTCATTCATCGATAGTTGATTCACGCTATAGTTTTCAATAACGAGAACTATTGATGTAATTAATAATTGTAAACGTAAAATATTTAAAATTTAATATTACTTTCGACGTATGATAGAATGGAAATTCTCTGAAACGTAAGTGACGGTAGTGGTTGTTTAATTTTAAAACCCCAAAATCTACCACCGCAGAGAAAAAAAAAAAAAATTCAATTTTGGCGAAACATTCAAGCCTTGAGAGCCACAAAAATAATAGCCCACCTTGGACCCCCCCCCCAAGCGAAGTTTTATTCGCTGAAGTTTGGTTTGAAGTTTTGAAAAATTTTAAAAATTGTTAAAAAATATTAAAAATTTTTAAAAATTATTCACATTTAATTTTACCGCATGAATGACTAACTCATCATTTTTATCAAATTTTATTATTTTTTTGTCACTCCAAATACCCTTAAGTGGTGTTTGGAAAATCAAACTCTACCAAAATTTATAAAAAAAATTATAAAAAGTAATCAACTTTTTTCAATTTTTTTCAATCAAATTTTGCCATTGTCACTTTTACGCTAACTTTTTTTTTTTGGTTATCCAAACACCACATAATTATAAGGTCACAAAAAAAAAAAAAACTAAAATAGTGTAAGTTTACACCCAAAAAAATGACACGTGTTGCTTTAACAGTTAATTGGGTGTTTGATAAACATTTATAAAAGTTGAAGAAAGATAATAAAAGTTGAAAAAAATTAGAGAAAATTGATAAACATTGAACAAAGTTAAAGAAAATTAGGAAAAGTTGGTAAACGTTGATAAAAATTAAAATGTATTTGGTGAAAAAAATTAGTAAAAATTGACTTTTTGTGATTTTTTTTTTCAATTTGATGGACCAAACGGCCTCTAACCATACCTCAAATCATCCTCTTTAGTTGCCTTAATTGAAATCTAGTACAAATTGAGCTAATCCATGGCCTTATTGATGTCGGTTAAACCTTTTGCAGACCTTAGACAATAGATCAAGTCATGCTTTTGGGACAAAATTTTATTAATACAATCTCTCTCTCTCTCTCTCTCACACACACAAGGGGTAAACAATTTACTAGTTGGTGATATACAATTATTTTGAGTGTAGTTGTCTTGATGATTGAGTATAATGTAAATATATCCATTATTTTATTTTATTTTATTTTTTACCTTATGTGGTCAAAACTTTGATTATGACTGTTTGTGTCTAACCGATAACAGTTTTTAATTATTAGTGGAACACGAAACCAGCAAATTGCTAATTAAGAGGAAATAAACTAATATAAAAATTAAGTAAAATTCTTTCATCTTTAATAGTTTTAATTTTCTAAGTAGTTACATTATATCAAAATCAACAATTGCATTTTTCTTAGTGGCTTAAATTTTTAGCTGAGTACTAAGTTACGTGCTTGTTCAGTGTTCTTCCAAAATTTCATTTTCTTTTCATCTCTCTCTCTCTGAAAAGTATGTGATTTAAAGTTAAAATTCAATCCTATTCATTTTCCGCGCGAAACAGTTTTATAAAAAATATCTATATTTTTTATAAAATTATGTTTGGAATATGAATTTATGAAAAAAAGGAAAATAGTAGAAATACAAAATAAAGTGAAAAACTAAAATTTGTTTTATTAAGTTAGAAAAATAAAACCGAAATAAATAAATATTTATCAATAAATTTAACTTTTATTTAGTGAAGTGTGCAAAAATTACACAAATTACTAATTTTATTTATTTTTTCTTCACCCTCCACGAATCCATATTCCAAACATAAATGAATTTTATTTTCCGAAATAATTTCCTAACTGAAACAGTCACCGAATGAGTTTTCCGTGCTTATTAATTTCCATGCTCGGTTAGAGGACATCTTGTCATGCATGCACATAGTTGAAAATAAGACAAAAGGATAGTCATTCAATTTTCACAAATGTTACCCAACCAAGCTAATCGAAATCTGATCATTGAGGCTCCGTTTGGTTTGTAAACAAATTTCAAAAAACTCTATAAATCTCTATTAATTTTATATCACATCAACTTTTTTCTTTCACTGCGCGCATTACAAACTCTCAATTTATCCTAATTAATCTTACCCAAACTCACCCTGAATCAGACTCATCCAATGCAGTTAAATGGGTTTCATCTTCCTCCAAGAAGCCATGCATGGAAGGTGCAGTTTGAGATTAATGGGTTTTATTCAGTGAAGGTTTTGGCACTTTTGGATGAAGTAAGAGGCGTTAGATTAATTGACAGTATAACCGGAATGAAAAATAATAAGTGTAATAAAAAAAAAATATGTGAGTGTAACGAGAACAGACAGACCCAAAAACTTTAAATTTTAAAACTATTTGGACTCAAAGGAACATTGTGCATCAGCAATTCCTCTTAAAAGCTGTACAACAGCAATCGCTAGGTGTAGTCTGCGACGTTGGATGGACGTGTTTTTATTTTATATTTTATTAAATTCGTTTGGAGTTTTGAAAATCACTGAAGAATATTAAAATTTTTTAAAAATTATTTACTTTTCATCTCATTACAAAAAATACAAACACAAACGTTTTATTAAATCTTATCACATCTTATTATTCAAAACGCTCCCTTTACCAACCCAACCCTTCCAAGATAACACAAACGGAAAAAGAAATGACAGCTATTAGAAGGGATGGAATTTCCAAAACAATGACTGCCAGCAATTCAAGGCCTTGGGTATCTAAAACTATAATGTGAGTCATAGTTGCATTAATATAATTAATATCAAGTCAAGTGCCTTTTTTTTAATTCAATTTGATCCATATTTTTTTTTCCCCGGTCAACCAAACCCTTGGCTTGGTTTAATACAAATAAATGAAATAGAATAGAGATACCATTTTTCTACGCAATTGTTTAATTATTACATTTCGTGCCACTTTTTTAAAACAAAAATAGGACTGTTAATTTCTTAAGAATTTCTATTTCATTAGGTTATATAATTTTCATTTCTCTTCAGAAAAAGAGAATGTCTATTACTGCTTAAGTAATCCATCTCTTAGACTGATTCAAACTTGAGTTGTAAAGTAATTATTTTACTCTTAGGCTTATTTTTTGCCCATATTCGTATTTTAAATTTTTCAATAGGTTAAAAGTATTTATTGATGTATTTCTTAATAGTTAAATAAATTACAATTCAATTTAAACTTAAATTACAAAATGATCATTTCATTTTTAAGCTCGTTTATGGCCCACATTCGTATTTCGAGCGAACTTCTTAAAAGATTAAAAAATATTTATTGACATATTTGTTAACAGTTAAAGAAAATTTTAGCCTAATCCTAATTTGAGTTATAAAATGACCACTTTGCTCATTCACCTGTTTTTTGCCTAGATTCACATTCTGCAAATAAAATTTATTTTTTTAGTTTTTAAAAAGTTGAACTAGTAATCTTTTTACATGTCATTTTATTTGATCTTATTTAAAATATGTAATCAAATTATAAGAATTTTAAAATCCTTTTTTATTCTCATAATATTTATATTGACAACTAAACAGATGAATATATTTGGCATTCCATTCTATTCCTATTATTAGTAATTCTATAAAACTTAAAAAAAAAAAAACCATCACAAAAGTATTAATATGAAATATTTGTAAGTCTATTACTTAAAATAATAAATTAGTAATTTTTTGTTTCCTTTACAATTCAAACATCAGCACTTCATTGTAATATATATATATATATATATATTTAAAATAATAATGTTTTTCTATTCAAGAAAATAAAAATAACACCAAATTTTTTGCCATGGAAGAACGGGAAACGGAACACGTTATTCCATCATTTTCGAACTCAAGTGCCCATCAATTGGTATCCACACGTACTACCGGCGAAATGTGCTTCATGCACCAGTGCAACACTACCGGACGCCAAGAGTTTTTCTGCGGGTGATTCTCGTCCATTAGTAGATACCAGTAGCATCCTGTGCCGGGGCTTCGCGGTTCGGACAAAAAAAATCCTAGGCCTGTATCACATAGACATAGACATGTCGACATAGACATGGACATGAAGCTCCTACGTTTTCGCGAGTCACTTTCCTGCAATTAATTAAATGTTTTCTTTTTCATTTTCGTGTAATTCGTAATCGTAATCGCACGAGCTCTTCGTTCCAAAATTTAGGTGAGATAATTTGCTGTCTGTGAGAGTTAGGAGCTTGTCCTGTCTTTACACAGGCTACCGATATGCGAAAATATTATTTATTTATGTGCGTCTTCTTAACTCAAATCCTAAATGTTAAATAGATTAAGATAGGTTGAGTGAATATCCATTAAGGACAGAAATTTAAATAGAGGGATCGAGCCAATTCCTATTAATTTTAATATTTCTCCCCTAATCTCAAAAATATAATTTCAAAATTAAGCAATCTATTTAAAAGTCATTGGTTTAAAAAATAAAATAAATATATAAAACTCATTCATAAATTCGCTTAAAAATTATTCAATTAATTAAGTTAAATTATTAATTGTTCAACTCAAGAATGGATCAAAGTAAAAGAGACAGCCTAACCCTTTTGAAAAAATATATATATAAACTTTGGATTTTGCTGCAGGGACGAATATTTTGAAAAACAAATTATAAATACTCATTTTTTAAAAGGTAAAACAATTGAGAACTAATAATGGGGAGTGAGAATCAAACTTGAAACTTTTACCAGCAAAAATTTAAAATTGAAGTTCTCAACATTTGGTTAACCGTCTATTAGTGTTACAAATACACGTGTTACAAGTATACATATGCAGAAGGGGGTAGTCATAAGGTAGTTTCGCCTATGGTGCCCATAATCAACTACTGTCGTTCACAAATATGAAGTTTAAAATGTCAGACGAAAAGGTCAATAGACTTACTATATTAAATGAGAGACTACTCCTTTATTTAAAATTTTTTAATTAAAAAATATAAAACGTGTACAATAATTTTGATAGTTATAGAGAGCCAAAGCCTCTCATAATCCTTACATAATTTCTTCCGTAACAATAGTTTCTAATAAATAACATATGATCAACAATTAGTTTATCTTCTCCTCTTATGATGGGATTGGATTCGCGGCTGACGATGAACAGGCACAAGGATGATGGAGTTTCCAAACAAATTAACTGGCTATACATGTATAGATCATTGATATAGATATATAACTTGATAAGGTCCCTCGTGTTTGGCGAGAGATGGAGGGTTCAATCAATACTTGGCGTGGAAAATTCAAATTTCCAAACAACTATCTTCTTGGTACGAATAAGAAAAGGAATGAATGGCTCGTAATTGAAGATATGTCCGGTTTTCCTCTATTGTCCTTCACAATACTGTTGCTTGGTTATTTCCTTCCAGACATGCCGGTATATGATTAAACAAGCCAGGGAAGCTGATCTCTCCACGTGTATTGTTATATAACCATATTTTGGAAACATTTATATGGTAGATCTGAATTTTCGAAAATGAAAGGGCGTTGAAAGAGAGCTGATGCTGGAATTATTTTGCTAGTTTATCTGCAAGACTGCAACTAAAGCCAATTTGCGTATTATTCTCAAACTAGTTGGATTTGCACTTCGGTAATCTCTACTCATTCCCTGCACAAATTATTTTGGTGGTATTTGGATGACAAAAAAAATCAAAAGAAGTTTGTGTGACAGTGTATGTAACAAAATTTAATTGAAATCAGTTGAAAATTTGAATCGCTAATTGAGCTAATGTTCTCAATTATATTTCAAAATTAATTTAGCAAAGTTTAGATTAAAAATTGTTGATGGAATTAAGTAACTTGATTACTCGTTCAACTACAATTGATTTTTTTCTAAATTTTTCGCGAGTTCATCTCCATAAATTTGGTTTCAATGCTAAATCTTCTGTGTGAATTGAATTAGTTGTTTTGCACTAGAGTTACAAAAACGTGTTTTGCAATTGTATGAGCAAAAGTCAAATGCCTATTCACACACATACATATATATATATACACACACACACAAATACTAAAAATTACAAAAAATTATTAATTATTTTTAACTTCTTCCAATTAAATTTGTTACCTATCACTTTTACATAAACTTCTACTCTTTTTATAATTTTTGGCCAACCAAACAACTCCGAAATAGGCATGATGTCTGATCATCAAATTTGATGGACGGATATGAGCTGGGGCTTTTTTTTGGGGGGGAGGGGTGGGATTCTGTCCCTCTACTTTGAATATGAATTTTCATGTCCGAACATGGAGTCTGTTCCAACCTAATTTTTACCCGTTTGCTCATCTGGCAGTTCTCCACTTACCTCCTTAATGTGCATTTGATGTTTTAGCATCGCCATTAATAACTAAAATCATGGGAGATTTAGAAAACACTCAAGTGTGAGATTTTTAAATAAAATCAAACAATAATTGAGATTTTTAATCAGTCTTAAGACTTGGATAAACCTAGATCAGATCGATGTTTCCCTTGAAACCGTGTTTTAGCGCCATCACGTTGGCGAAAATTACGATTCTTCGCAAGAGTCCTAACCCAATACTCAGAATCTATATTAATTAATTTCTATACCCAAAAAAAAAAATAATAATAATAGTTGATCGTTTAGTAATCAAAACTTAAAATGCACATGTGAAGCACTATGGTTAATTAATTTGTAACCGACCCTACTTTTTCTAACATGAATTGTGCTCGCAATCTCCAACTTTTGGAGTGCAAAAAAATATTTTAAAAAATTTTTAGTTTTTACCAACTTCTTTCGCGTTAAAAATTTCTAATTTTTTTAATTCTTACTAATTTTTTAAAAACTTTTATCAAAAAGCTCTAAGTTTTACCATTTTGACCCTTTTTTTAACTTTTATTAGTTTTTTTTTACACTTTTCTTGAAACAATTAAATATCTAACAGTTCAAATTAAATTTATTTATTTTTATTTTTTTGGTCAAAAATTGGCACTCCAAACACCGCTAAATCTATATTTTTATATTTTTAATTTTTTATACTGGCAAGATAAGCGTGTCTTTTTTTTTTTTATTAAATGAAAAGAAACTTGCATTAATAAAAAATAATTAATGCATTTTCCGATAAGTACTCAACCCTAACATGGGTTTCCTCCTTCGCGTCCCGTGATAAAATAGAAAGAAAGCAACCTTACCTAGTTAGGGACAAAATGTTAGATACAATATTAATTGATTACATCCCAGTTACCACGTAACTAAATTTCGGAGATTCAAACCAAAAGGGGACACGTTTTTCTTGCAAGCACAACTTGAGCTGCCGTCCAGTTGATTAAGGTGTGTTTGAAGTGATAAAAATGAGATAAAATAAGATAAAATGTGGTTTGAGGAAACTTTTAATTTAATGTACACATCTCAAACCGTATTTTTTGGATATGAACAGTAGGATTTCTGTTCTGGCAGATTGGATTTCAGTTTGGACGGATTCAAAATTTTCTATTAGTCATGGCCTCTTTGCAAACCAAACCGAACTCAAAACAATTTTTACAATCCGTTCGAACGAAAGTTGGCTATACGAATCGAATCTGTCAGCACGGTTTCTGTAATCCGTCGAAACAATTTCTGCGACTCTAAAGAGAATAGTTGCGGTGGGTATTATTTAGTAGCTCAAGAGTTTGTGATAAGAATGATAAAAAAATTTTTGCTATTTGATTGACTGAATTTCAGTTATTGACTTTTTTTAAAAGGTATTAAACTTTTTTCGAACTTTGAAATTCGAAAAAAGTAAGAATGTGTAAAAATATAATAGAGATTTTCAAAAAATTTTAGATATTTTCATCAAAGTTTAGTGTACCAAACACACCCTAAGTGTCATTTGTATTTGTATTTTTTATTTTTTTTTATTTTTAATTTTTGTTTCATGTGTTTTATATTTTGAAATTTTCAAAATAAAAAACAGAAAACACATTTAATTTGACATTTTTTTATGTTCTGTATTTTAAAATTTTTTTTATTTTAGATTGAAAACGTACAAACCGATTTTTTGTTATTTTACATTTTATGTGTAAACTTATTTTCTATTTTTTAAAATAAATTTTAAAAATACAAATAATCAAGTGTATTTTGAGTTATTTTTTATTTTTTAAATTATAAAATAAAAAAATAAACTTAAAATAAGTGCACCAAACGAGACCTTTAACTTCGCACGTATGGCTTTCTTCCAAATGATAACGTATATACATATATGGATCCAGTCAATGTTTTTTTTTTTTTTTTTTTTTGCCAAGTTGGATCCAGTCAATGTTAGAATTGTTTAAACAATTACTGAAAATAAACTCCCGATTCCCCGTTAAAAGGTACCTTATTGTTTTTAAACCTTGACAGGCTTGAAAATCTAAACAAAGAAATGCACGTTGTGGAGATGCAAGCTAGTAAATATATATATATATATATATATATATAATATAAACACAAATTCCAACAACCAAGATCAAGATCTTCATGATCAAGATTTCCAACTTTCAATTTTTGTTTCCATTATTTCGATTGAAAGCTTAAGAAAACAAGAAGGGGGAGTTTTAGTCAAGTAAAAGTATATAATCTCCTCCTATACATATTTTTTTGGTACATAGATGTAGGTTGATATTCAAGCCTGCCGTCTTAAATGGTCGGATCATGTTCGGAGGTGGAGAACGGTGCTAGATCGTAAGTAGAGATGTAGGGATTAAGATAACTCTCTCGTCCTCATGTTCACCATTGCAAACATGCTTAGGTATTGAGCACTCGGATGCTCGCCAAGTATCCCAAGTCTAAATGTGTGTCACTCAAAGAATCCCCTCCAACTTGAGTTATCAACTATTTTTAACCAAAATTTTATAAATCGAATTGAACCAAAAATTAAATCTGGAATTATAATTTTACTAATATTAATTTAAGCTATTAATATAAATTTAATAAAAATAATATTTCAATATGGGTACGTATATTATTGTTATAATAATTATATTATTAATTTCGGTTTGAACCAAAATTTAAGCCCAAAAAAAAAAATTAAAAACAAAAATTTTGAAAAAATAAAAAATTAAGCCTAACTAAATTAGCTTAAAAATCAAACCAAGCGATCAAACTTATATAGTTTGATTTGTCCATTTCAGTTCGATTTTGCTCGCTACGGCTCTATCTGTGGTGATAAAAAAACTCTAAAAAATGATAAAAAATATTGAAAAATTTTAAAAATTATTTATTTTTTATCTCACTACACGAATTACGAATCTACAATTTACCTCATTTTATCTTACTTTTTATTATTCTAAGCACACCGGTAATTATTAAATCTCAAAAGCAATGTATTAGAATGTTATGTCAATTTCTCTAAACCAAATCTCTAAAATATAGGCTGCATTTAGAGCGATAAAAATTAAGAAAAAATGAGATAAAGTGAGATAAATTATAAGTTCGTAATTCGTGTAATGAGATAAAAAGTTAATAATTTTTAAAATTTTTCAGTATTTTTTACTATTTTTCAAAGTTTTTTGTCATTCCAAAATAAAAAATTATTTTCTTTTTTCATTTTATCCATCCTCAATTTAGAGTCCGTTTGGCGTGGCAAAAAATAACGAAAAATAGTGAAAATGTGGTTTGGAAAATTTTTTGACGTTTGATGCGTAATAACCAAATAGTGAAACTTTTTAACTATTGCATCAGTTTTTTGGAGAGAGAAATTGTCCAAACGATTTTTTTTTATTCTATCGGCACGGTTTTGCTTTAAAATTTATTGAAAATGATTAAAAAATTTTTGAGATTTGTAAAAAATTTGTTAGGATTTGTAAAATATTATTAGGGTTTGTAAACAATTTATTGGAATTTGTAAAAATTTGTTGGTATATATAGACAGATATAAATTTATAAAAATTTCACAAAATATAAAGAGTGCAAAATATGTTAAAGAATTTTTAAAATTTTCAGAGATTTTTAAAAATTTTCAGTGTTTTTTTTACCATTTTTAGAAGTACCAAACAGGCCCTTAACAGAACATCACAGCAAATTCTTTAATCTATTTACTGGAATATTTTTAATACGTGCAAAAAGTCAATACAGACGGAAAAAGTTAGGCTAGTGGTATTTAAAAGACCTACAATCTTAGGGAGTGTTTGAATGATTAACTTTTATCAAAAAAATAAAAATAAAAATGAAAATAATATATTACAAAATTTGAATAAAAGAACTTAAAAAATTAATAAAATATATATATATATATATATTGAATGATTAACTTTTATCAAAAAAATAAAAATAAAAATGAAAATAATATATTACAAAATTTGATTAAAAGAACTTAAAAAATTAATAAAATATATATATATATATATATATATATTTTAGTGTATTTTAGTAAGCCAGACATTTCCTTAATAATTTTTCTTGCAAACGAATTCTAGTAGCAGGTAGTGCAAGAGTTTTTTTATTTTTTTCCCCATCTCATTCAATTAATTAGCTGTTGTATTAATGTGAAGTAACTGATCTAATTGCATCCAGTAAAAATTCTCATACGAGGATGACATAGCAGTCATAAATTATAAATTCCAATAATTTTGATAATTAAAACGCTTATTTATTATAAAGAAAAACTCTAATAATCAAATTTTAAAATTAAATATTTATTGCATCCTATTGACATAATTTATTTTACTTAAATATTTACTTAAAATTAAAATTAATTTCTTGCAAATAATATATTATTACAATTATTTATTTTGTTAAAATTAATTAATATTAAAACAATAATTTATGATTAAATGGGTTATGTTGTTAAATTAAAATTAGTTTTTAATAAATAATAATCAAATATAAAAATTATTCATTTGATTGAAATATTTTATTAAGTTAAAATTATTTTTAATGAATAATATTTATTGTTAAATTATGTCCTTTGTATATAACATTTTTTAAAATTAATTATGATCAAAATAAATACTACTCTATTATTAAATATTTTATCTTGTTAAAATAATTTACTAAAACTAAATTATTTATAAAATTAAATACATTTATTGCTTTTTTATAACTTAGTATGTGATTATTTACTCATATTTTCATTAGATTCTATGATTTATTTACTTTATTAAATATACATTTTTTACATCCTCAAACTCATTTTACATGTATATCAAATATATATAAATACTCTTATCTTTACTTTTTTTTTTTTTTCAATAATCAAGATACCGAATCAATTTATAGGCACTCTAATTAATCCTATAATTCTAAAGCTAACAATCGAGCTGACTCTTCAATAATCTTTGAGGAAACTCAAATTTGTAACTATCATAAAGCAAACTTAAAATATTATCAATTAAATTTCCTCTTAGGATTTTTATCTCTAATCTCACTCCACTCCTTTGCAACCAAATTTAGGATTAATTTGACGCAGAGAGTTTCTCTGAAAATTTTTAAAAATTTTAAAAAATTATTTATTTTTTATTTCACTGTACAAATTATAAACTCATAATCTATTTCATTTTTTAACACTCCAAACACCCTTTTAATAGTTAAATTCTCAAAACTACGAGTCCATGGCAAGAGTGGGAAACCCGTTTTGGAGAGAGAGAGGTTTGTGCCTGGAACCTGCGGACCTTGTGCTTGCTATTGCGTGGAGTTTTACCGTCCGCTAGCTAGAACAAGGGACGTGGGACCCAACTCTTGCAATATTCCAATTAATCGAGAACTTGATTTAAACTTTTTGTAATTAAAATTTTACTTTATTTTTAGGAATTTTGAATTTATTTATTAATTAACAAAAATTGAAGAAAAAATAAAAAAAAACATAAAACAACTAAAAACTAGATTTTTATATATTTAAATATTTTCCTTCAATAATCTTTTATCAAAAAATATGTGACAATTTCAATCTAAAAAATTTTTAATTTTAAAAATACATGAATACGTCAAACTATTAAATTTTAATCTAACTAATTAAACCGAATACTTGTCAGCCCCCTACTTAAGTCACTCTTAATTACGTTTGTTGTGCAATCATTAATAAATTTATCATAAAATATAAAACACACTAACAAATAACACATATCTATAATACTCCTTAACTAAAATTAAATATGTACATTTATACCAGACAATAAAATTTTTCTCTTTCTCAATGTGCAACTCTTCAATCATCATTAAGTTCAAATCAATGGTCATCAAAATAATAAGTGACTCAAAGATTGTGTGAGATTTTAAAGAGAAGTTTTAATTTGTAAAAAATCTCAGTCATTCGTTGAAGAATAAACATCAATCTTAGTACTTAAATTTTATTTTGTGAGGAGAATATTTTTTAAATATATGTCGTATTTTATTATATAGATTAAAAAGAAAACACTTTGGCAAACAATTTTCACTGTCAATTGATTAACTTTTCCCAAATAATTGATTTCATTTTTTAATTAAATAAAATTTGATCTCCAATGGTTACTTTTCTCCGATTGAATACAATTTATTCGCCAGCTGTTCACTTCAACTAAATATATCAACTTTAAAAGTTGAGGTACGACTTAGGTTTTCGCAGGCAATAAATTTCAAAACAATATTTAAGGTGTATTTAGAATGATAAAAAGTAAGATAAAATGAGATAAAATATAATTTGAAAAACTTTTTCTATTTAGTGTATACATCTCAAACCACGTTTTTTTGGAGAAGAGTAGTAAAATTTTCGTCCTAACAGATTAGATTTCCGTTTGGACGGATTTAAAATTTTTAGACAGTCATGACTTCTTTACACTATAATCTGTCCAAACATATTGCAAAACCATTTGGATAGAAGCTGGCCATATAAATTTGTCGGAACGGTTTCTACAATCCATTAAAATGGCTTCTACGACCTGATAAAAAATAGTCGAAATAAGTATTATTCGGTAGTTTGAGAGTCCATGGTGAGAATGACGAAAAAATTTTTGCTATTTGATTTACCGAATTCTAATTATCGACTTTTTTTAAAAAGTGTTAAACTTTTTTTGAACTTTGACAATGTAAAAATGTGTAAACATGTAATAAAGATTTTTAGAGATTTTCATAGATTTTCACCAAATTTTTATGCACCAAACACACCCTTAATATTAACGTGATACTGCGTTTTAACGTAAATTTTAAGTTTTCCTTAACTCTTCCTCAACAAGAGTTATCCTTTTGCAAACCAAGCGTATTTATGGATACTATTAATTGACCAAATTATTTACTAAAATAATGCGTTTATGCTCTATCTGGTGAAATAATATTTTATTATAAAAGTACTATTAGCATATCATTTGCCAAAAAAAAAAAATGGTAACCTAGAAATTCCCTTAATTAATTTATTAATTCGTTTAAAGTTGCAATAATTTTGACTCGGTGTTCCAGTAAAGAGACTGCACCTCATGCTTGCTCCATAGCCACTGACCTTGTAAATGCCTAAATAACATACATTGTCAAGCTGCAAAAATGAGACTTCAAAGCGGCCGATCCTATATATATATATATATATATATAATTTATATATATACACACTGAATCAGTCAACAAGTTAGGCACGTATAAGTATATATACAGACCAACAGAGAAGTTGGAATTAAATTCAAGTCCCATGTGTATTCAAAATTGGTACACAGACTGAGTCACTATTTTTTCTGCTTTGGCTGGCTAAACTCCATAAACTATCCAAGTTTGAACGCCTTGGTTGATATGATTCAGAATATCATTAATAAAATTGAAAAAAATTTGTCTAGTATAATAGAATATTTAGGGCTGTCCTAAAAATCTGGGAGGTTAGACAAATGTTTAGAGAGACTTAATTTAGGATGTGTTTAGAGTAATAAAAAGTGAGATAAAATGTGATTTGGGAAATTTTTTGTGTTTGGTGCACACATCTTAAATTACGTTTTTTGAAGATGAATAGTAAGATTTCCATTCCAGATGGATTGAATTTCTATTTGGACGAATTCAAAATTTTGTATCAATCATTACTTTTTTTGCACTGCAATCCGTCGAAACGGTTTCTACAATTCAGTTTGCACAACAGTTGATTATGCGAATTCGTCAGAATAGTTTCTCCAATCCACCAGAGTTGTTTCTACGATTCCAAAAAAATAATCAAAGTAGGTGGCATTCGGTAACTTAGGAGTTCATGGCGAGAATGGCGAAAAAATTTTTGCTAATTGATTAACCAAATTCTAGTTATCAACTTCTTTTTTAAAGATATTAAACTTTTTTTGAACTTTGAAAATGTAAGAATATGTAAAAATGTAATAGATATTTTTTTAAATTTTTAAATATTTTTAGATATTTTTACTAAAATTTTATGCACCAAACGTGCCCATAGTATCTATTAAACAAAATTTTAAATATAATTTAAAAATAATAATGAATACATTAAATGTGAAATAATTATAGTTATTGAAAATATGATAATTAATGAATTAAATATGATGTCATGTATAGATAGAGTTGAAGTAAGAAGTTAAAAAAAAAAAATTTGATTGATTTAAAATAATATTTAATATTTTTATTATTAATAAATTTTTAAAAATTTGAGACCTTATTTTTTTTAAGAGCTGCAGGCAATTGCCTCGTGAGCGGTCTAAGAGTTACCACGACCTTGAGAATATTGAAATGGGATAAAATAATCAACATCACGCAATCATTCAATTCTATTTCCATAAAGGAAATAATAAATGTATTTCTTAATTAATTTCTCTTATTTCATTCACATTACTCTTTTCATTACAGTTATTATGAAGTGAAAAAAATTAATAAAAAAATACAAATACTTTCACTTTTTTATAAATAAAGTATTATTTTATAGCATTTCAAATATAGTGAAATGAAAATACAAAAATAATGATTTGGTGGCTTTCGTTTCTATCAGACGAGGAGCATTTATGAAAGTATAAGTATTTAAGAGGCTAGCTGCCTCAAGTTGACTTGTTTTATTTTTGAAGTACTTTGCTATTCAAAAAAATGTATATATAAATTACATATTTTTTTTTTGTCCACTTTTTCTTTCTTCATAGCCTTTTTTTTTTTGAGGTTAAAAAAAGTAAAAAAGTAAATTTTTTTTTGTAGTTTTTTGTGTTTTTTTTTATAGTTATAATTTTTTAGTGTGTTTGGTAGAACAAAATGTAATTTTTAGTGGAACAAAAGTGTAATTTTTAGCAATTTTTTACAACTTTAAATGTTTGGTAAACTTTTTACTGTAGTAGAGTAGAAAAGTGGTAACTTTTTGTATATTTGGTAACTTTTTATTGTAATAGAGTAGAAAAGTGGTAGTTTTTGTATATTTGATAAAATTTTTTGTGAAATAAATATCTGTAACAGAGCAGAAAAGTGATAAAAATTATAATTCTATCAAACACACTAAAAATTACAAAATGTAACTTTTGATATTTTTTAACTTTTTTTTTTAACTTCCGAACGGACTCCTTTTCTATCTTCTATGGTAAGGACAAACGAGCTAGTAATTGCTTTTAGGTGTTAAATGCTTTACTTAGGGCTTGTTTGGCATACAATTATTTGCTGAAAATCTCTGAAAATCTCTATAAATCTCTGTTAACTTTATATCACATTAACTTTTTTCTCTCACTGCACGCATTACGAATTCTTTGCAAACCACAATTTATCTCAATTTATCTCATTTTTTTTTATTCCAAACAAACCCTTAGTAGGCATATCGTGGTTGCTTGTTTGGTGGGATAAAAGGTGCTAGCAGACAGAGGAGAAAACATATTAAATATTTTCACATGTTTGGTTGACTTGTTCGTGCGTAAAGAAAATTAAGGCACCGTTTGGTTTGTAAAAAAATAATAAAATATTTTATAAATTTTGTTAATTTTATATCATATTAATTTTTTTCTTTCATTACACGTATTACGAATTCTCAATTTATCTCACTTTTTTTTCACCCCAAACACACACTAAATAAAAAAGGAAAAAGTTTTCGAAAATCTTTCATTTTGGGAGGAAAAATTATATGGTTTACCCTCAACCCCAGTTCTTAACGATAAAAAGAGGTAAAACTATTAAAATATCCTTCAAATCTTTTGATATATACCCTTCCTTACAAGGAAACCCAACTTTTTGAGCTTCAAATCAAGTAGGTCCTTAAATTCAGGGAGACATTTTTGTCCTCCCATGCATTTTTGTATTTTGCCAAATAAAATAATTAAAAAAAAGACAGTTAAGGTAAAATAAATAAATTGTAAATGACAACTACAAATGCTATCTATTTTTAACCTTTTTCTTTAAAAAAAATAATATTTATTTTAAAAGAAATAAAGTGTGAGAATATAAAAATAGAATATATTTTGTATTTCACATTATAAATTACAAATGCACTCCTGAATTTTGAGTATTTAATTATTTTTTTTCCATCCTTTCATCGAACAAGAGAAATAAAATAATATTTTATTTCTTATTTTTAATAAATACTAAATATATTTCACTTTTGATTTATCACACTTATATTTCTTCTCATAACAAATAATTATTTTTAAAGTGAAAAAAGTCACAATAAATTACATTTAATATACCCCACTATCTTTTTTACCCTTTGTAAAAGAAATTAAGCGAAATCTATTTATTTTCATTTTAGTTTCTCTATTATTTTTTTAATTTAATTTTTTTCTTAAGCTTTCAACTCAAATTATCTCAGCGCATAATCAAGATATTTAAATAATAATAAATCACTTTCATTCAAATTTTATTTTAATGATTAAATATATAGTTGGGATAACGTTTAATATATCTATTATACTCTTTACAAAATTCTATGAATTTTTACAAAATTAAAATTTTTTACTTGTAATACAAATTATGAGAGTATAATTTTTACAAATTTATACAAATTTATACTATTCAAAACATATCCAAAAATATAACAGTTCTGTTTGAAACTTTAAAAATAATTAAACATTATATATTTTTTCTTTCATTACATAAATTTTAAATTCATAATTTTTATCTGATTTAAAAATTTTTTGTTATTCCGAACGCGCTCTAAAATAAATAAAATAATGTAAAAGCAAGAAAAACGCATGCCACGCGGTACGTGTGGCATCTGAGTCCAAAGTGCCAGCCATCGGCCTCTATAAAAGACTTCCAAAGGCCCCGCTTCTCCTTTCAAGCCATCTCCCCCTAAAAAACCGCTGCGCCACTACTACTCCGCCGTCCTCCGCCGCCACCACAAATAATCTTCGACTAACAACAAAGCTCCCCCTTTCGCTCCTTCGGAGGGCGTCGGGCTTCGAAAATGGACGTTCGCCGGCGAAACGGAAAGTCATTGCGTCCGCCCAAATCGGCCGCTGGCGAACCTCTCAAACACTACCAGGCATCTGCCAAAGCCTCCGATGCCCTCCCTCTTCCCCTCTACCTCACCAACGGCGTCTTCTTCACGCTGTTCTTCTCCGTCGCCTACTTCCTCCTCCACCGCTGGCGCGAGAAGATCCGTAACTCCATGCCTCTCCACGTCATTACCCTCTCCGAGCTCGCCGCCGTTGTGACGTTCGTCGCTTCGGCAATTTACCTCCTTGGCTTCTTCGGAATTGATTTCGTTCAGTCCTTCATCACCGGCCGGCCCGGTTGGGATGTCGAGGATGAAAGCGCTGCACAATTTAGGGAAGACAGCCGCCGGGGGCCTTGCGCTGCCGCCATTGACTGCAAGCCAATCGTTCCGGTTGCCCCCCCTGTTACCAAATTCGTGGTTGTGGAGCAGCCTACGGCCGATATTGCACCGCCATCTGAGGAGGATGAGGAGATAATCAAGTCGGTGGTGGCCGGGACAACTCCGTCGTACTCGCTCGAATCAAAGCTTGGGGACTGTAAGAGAGCAGCGGCAATCCGGCGAGAGGCGCTCCAGAGGATGACAGGAAAATCTCTCGCCGGTCTGCCCTTGGAGGGGTTCAATTACGAGTCTATACTCGGCCAGTGCTGCGAGATGCCGGTTGGTTATGTTCAGATTCCGGTAGGTATCGCCGGACCGCTGTTGCTTGACGGGAGGGAGTACTCAGTGCCAATGGCGACGACGGAGGGGTGCCTGGTGGCGAGCACCAACAGGGGCTGCAAGGCCATCTACTCCTCCGGCGGCGCCACCAGCGTCTTGCTGAAGGACGGCATGACCAGAGCCCCCGTCGTCCGTTTCTGCACCGCCCAGAGAGCCGCCGAGCTAAAGTTCTTCTTGGAAGACCCCATCAACTTTGAAACTCTGGCTCTTGTTTTCAACAAGTTAGTACTCTCCAACTTTCATTTTTCTACTAAATTTTAGTCCAATTGTTAAATTTATCCATGCTTAATTTTTTTTTTGGTCGACTTACTAAGTAGTTCCACCAAGAAAATGAAACCCTGAACCAGTAAATATCAATTGGTTGACCCTTTAAATTTACTTACCCCGTTGTACTTGGTTTGTTAAATTTTTAATATAATTGTGTTTGAATGATATCCCTTTGATGTTGATGTTAACTTCCATGCATATACGTACAAAAACATTGACATCATTTTCTATAAGTTTTCTGCATATAAAATCAAAATCTTCATATTCTTATCATTTTTTTTTTCGGTTGGCGAATTCACAGATCAAGCAGATTTGCAAGGCTTCAAGGCATTCAATGTGCCATAGCAGGGAAGAATCTGTTCATGAGGTTCAGCTGCAGCACTGGGGATGCAATGGGGATGAACATGGTCTCCAAAGGTGTCCAAAATGTGCTCGATTTTCTCCAGAATGATTTCCCTGACATGGATGTTATTGGAATCTCAGGTAATTACTTCCCATCTCCTTCTAAAATTATAACAGCACAATTTCTTCATGTTTTGCTGTTTCAGTTTCCCCTGTTTGATGCTTATTGGACTGGGTGTTTGAACTGAAATTAACAGGGAACTTCTGCTCGGACAAGAAGCCAGCAGCAGTGAATTGGATCGAAGGGCGTGGGAAATCTGTTGTTTGTGAGGCAATCATCAAGGAGGAGGTTGTGAAGAAGGTTTTGAAGACCAACGTGGCTGCCCTGGTGGAGCTCAACATGCTCAAGAACCTTACTGGCTCTGCCATGGCTGGCGCTCTCGGTGGTTTCAATGCCCATGCCAGCAATATTGTTTCTGCAATATACCTAGCCACTGGCCAGGACCCTGCTCAGAATGTTGAGAGCTCTCACTGCATCACCATGATGGAAGCCGTTAATGAAGGCAGGGACCTTCACGTCTCTGTCACTATGCCTTCCATTGAGGTATTTTACGTTACATATCATTTTTCAAGTTACTATTTCAGAATTTATACTTGGTTTCATACATGGGAAATGCTATTCTACCATGAGAAAATAGAGCAGAAAGTCGAATCAAAATGATATTGCAGCGATTATAGTTGTGTAAGTGAAGTACAGTTTTATGGGTCTATTGTTTTGAAAAGGAGAAGTCCCCGACTGTTCCATAATTATTTTTCTCGGGTAGATTTTTCTGATTGCATATTACAGAAATATGTAAAAGGTTAAAAATGAAACATTAGGGGGGTTGAGATTGGAAAACGGACAGCTCCTGCGTCCTTCACATGTTCTCCTTCAATCAATGCGAGGACGAAACAATAGATATGGACACATTTTGTTTGGAAACCGCATTTTGGATTCTTCCTTTTCTTCAGATGTGATAGAGATTGTAGATTAGTCCAAAATTTCCATTCCCACGACGTATACGTGTTTCTCTCACATCGCAAGCCATGAGGATTCTCAAAAAGCCACGTGAAATGCTATTCTCGAAATGTTTGTTAATTTGGCTAATTCTGCATGCGATTTATGAATTTTCCAGGTGGGTACGGTGGGAGGTGGCACTCAACTTGCGTCTCAGTCGGCTTGCCTGAACCTGCTTGGAGTGAAGGGTGCGAGCAAGGAGTCACCGGGGGCGAACTCAAGGTTATTGGCCACGGTTGTTGCTGGTGGTGTTCTTGCTGGGGAGCTATCCCTCATGTCAGCTCTGGCAGCAGGGCAACTTGTTAATAGCCACATGAAATACAACAGATCCAGCAAGGATGTCACCAAGGTATCCTCCTAAAAGGGGGGGAAAAAAAATCACCCCACCACCCCCTTTCCAACTCTTTAGTAGTTCCTAATCTTGAAAGCCCCAAAAGAGCAAACAACACTGAAGGAAGATCCCAGAAAAAAAAAGATAGAAAAATAAAGTTCTTAATGGAGAGGGGAAGAAAGTGGAGAAAATAAAATGGTTGACAGGTGGTTTTGCACATGGAGAGGAAAGATGTCATGTGGGGGGAAGAAGAAAAAGAAACTCGTATCAAACAAACCCTTTTATGCAATCTCTCTTTTACATATATATGTACGTTGTTGTTGTTTTTTTTTTTTTTAATTTTAATTTTAAGCAGAGCCATGTGAGGCTACGACTCTTCCCAAAATGTGCAAACAAGTGACTGAAACTATCGTGAAAATGGGAAATGGGGAGAGCAGAGCTGGTTGTGACTCTGACCTATGCTTGTTGTCTTGTGTCTCATAATGCTATCCTTTGAGATTGAAGAGGGATCCCAGTTTCATCTTTGTTGATGATTGCCATTAGTTTGTAATTTAGGGGGAAATTTTTCAACTTCAAAATGGGATCAATTCAGACCTCTTCGAAGTTTGTCTCTCTTTGTCACTTTGCACATAAAAGTCAAGGCATGTTCATGCACACCACAGTTTACCGTGTTAATCGTTGTTTTTTTTTTTTTTTTTTTTTTTTTGGGGTTAAATAATTTTTTATTAAAATTTTTATTCGAAACAATAAATTGCGTCGTTGTGTCAATGATAATCTTATAATAAAAATATATTTTAAAGTGTTTAGATCTAAAGATTAGAAAAGCAAAATTAAAGATAAACATCAATTTTTTTGGTTGGACTAGAAAAACTAGGAAAACGATATTTGTTAAAAAAAAAAATCATTTTTAATCATATAAATAATTAATGCATATAAATAATTTTTTTCTTCATTTTTATCCCTTGTTACCTGGTCAAAATTTTAATTAAAACATAATGTAAAAGAAAAAAGTAACAACATATTATATATACTGCTATATAAAGGAGCACTATGTATTTGGTAAAACTTAAAAAATTAATAAAATCTCAATTTCGGTGAAATATTTCGCCTTCTTGTATTATTACCCTCAACTTCTCACAATTACTAATTTTTTTTTTTTGTAATAATTACTTAATTAAGTAAATTTAATTTTATATTTTTTAATATTTAAATTTAATTTTATATTTTCTAATATTTTTTAAATAACTTTTTTAATTATGCACTACATTTAAATTTTTATATCTTTTTTAAGTGTCACTTAATTATAAATTATTTCTTAAATGCCATTTAAAACTAATTATCTAATATTTTATGATTGATTTTATATTTTATAATTATAAAATTGTTTGATAATTTATTTAAAATTAAAAAATATATGTTTAATTGAAAAGAAAAAAAAAAAACACCTTATAAACATAGTATATTAAAGAGTAATAGTGCATTGTTAAAAGATAAGATTTTGCATCTTCAAAATAATAATAATAATAATAGGTCATGTTTGGAATTACAAAAAATTTTAAAAAATAATAAAATATTTTAAAATTTATTTACTTATTATCTCATTATATTAATTATAAATTTATAACTTATTTTTATCTTATTTTTTATTACTCTAAACATAACACGAGATTCTCGCTATCTACGAAGGCACTGAAGTCCAAAGCACGCGGAGGCGGGGGGGTGGGGATGGTTTTGGGAACTTGGATCTTTGCTTTCGAATGTTATTATTATGCACGTCGACATCGATGCACGTGGAACTCGTGCCGCTTCTGCCTCATTCCACGCTGAGCTCGCTTGACTGTGGCGTGTTTTTGAGATCTCATTTTAAGAAAATATATAAGAAGAAGAAAGAATAAAATAATTAGGCCAATTGCACTTTTATTTTTGCCCAAGCTATACATTTGTATCATAGTAGCATAATTTTGAATAAATTAAAAAAAATATCGTAGTAATATATTTATTAAAAAAGTTTCTTGATGTTTCGTGCTCAAGTTATCTACTATAAATTAAAATTAAGCAGTTTAATTACAATGATGTGCTTAAATTTAACATACTCGTTGAATTTTTTTTATAGCATTTATAATTCGTTAAATTCACACTAAATTTTTGAAATCTAACATACAGATTCCGCCGTCATTAATTTAAAAAAAATAAGTGAAAATACTATCATTTAACATAATTTAGGTTAACGAATTTGAATTCGTTTGTAATAATAGTTCTTACTATTTTAAGTAGTGACCTATTTAGAGTAAGAGAAAATTGTCCGAGAGCAAACACAAGTCTAACTAACATACAAAGATAATAACAAACAAGTAAAGTGAGAAATTCGATCGGAACTTACTTTAATATGGTATGAATTAGAGAAAAAAACTAAAAGTTAATAAGATTTGAGATTAATTGAATTTATGATAAAATCTCTAATCTTGTTTTATATATTGAAAAGTTGAATGCTAGTATTGAAATATTATATTAATTTATATTTATATTATATTAATTTTATTTTATTTTTTATTTAATAACTAATTTGTATGTAATTTATTTGTTGTTCCATTTTTTAAAATAAAATAGTGAAGTATTATTAAACTTAATTGGACGTGGCGGATCCCAATGAGGTGGGACTCAATGGAGTACCTACCCATGACGAAGCATGACAGATTTGATCCGGTTGGGAAAGTAAAAAATGGGGAGGTGGGGGAACAGAATATCTGCCAACTAAGCTCAAGAATCTAAATAAAATTTATTTGCCATAATGGAGCCAATTAAGAGAGCAAGAATTAGAGCAGTCTGCGGGCCTCAAAGAAACTTAAATTTGCCACTTTTCCCAACCCCCCCCCATTCCTTATTCTAATTGTGCGTATCTATAGATACGTGTGTGTATATGTATATATAATTCCCTTTGAACTGATTTGTAGCCCAGCGAATAAGATCAACCCAACTCATTTGGTTAGCTTTGAATACCACCCTTTATCCACTAGGGTAGAGCAAATTCTATTGGAGAGGAGGAGGGAAGTAGAAAAAAAAAATTCCTATAAATTTAATTCAAATTGGGACATTTGCCATCTTCTATTAACTTTTTTCACTGGGTGAAATTAATAAAAAAATATATTTATCATTTCTTATTTAATTATTTTTAAAAAAATAATAATAATAAGAGTTCTGGTAATTAGTGTCTCGGAAGCACTCGTTAACGATTAATGAAAATATAACACGTAATACTATCTTCTACTTTTATGAAATTGTGCATAAAAAATTGCAAGACTTTATTATTATATGACACGCTTTAATTGGAGCTTAACGAGTGTTCGTCGGCCACTCGCTAACAAATACCACCTACTACTAATAATAATAATAATGAAATTATTTAAAGTCCTGCTTGCGCTGGCTGGGAAATTCCAATGGCACACGGTTTTGCTAAGCTGGCTTTAGCACGAGGAACACGCACCATTGTTTGGATGGAGGAGGCTCCTCCACCTATGTTTTCCAGTTGATTCCGTTGTTTGGATGGAGGAGGCTCCTCCACCTATGTTTCCCAGTTGATGTAGAATTTTTTATTTTCTCCAAAATTTAATACAGTTTCCTCTTGTTATGAAAAATACCCTTCCTATTAAATCATGATAAAATAAATACATGGGAAAAGGCTAATAGATGAATTTTTTTTCTTAAAAAAAAAAGAAAAAGGAAAGAAACTATACAAATAATTAAATATTACTACAAGACTTCAAGAATATTGTCAGCATCATTAAATGGGACTGACGTTTGTATTTTTTATTTCTTATAATTTTATACAATTTTAAACAACTCCAAACACATTTTCTATTAGTTAGTTTTAATAAAAAGGAATAACATGAAATGGGAGAAACTATTGAGGAATGCATTTATCATTTCCTCTAAAATAATGTGTTATGATTAAGGGACCGTTTGGAATTCCAATCAAGTTTAAAAAATTCCAAAAAAAAAAATTCAAAAGTTTCAACTGTTTCTAATTGTAAAAAATTCTAAGTTTTTCAAAAACAATTTATCAAAATCCGTTGAATGTTTTAACGGATTTTGACAAATTTTTTAAAAGGTTAGATTGACATTTATACTAAAAAGTTTCATAAAATTCTAAAAATTTTCATTATTCTATCACTTTATATAATTTCTAATAACTTTATATCAAATCAAATATAAACTTACAAATACCATTTCAAAAACTTTTTACACTTTAAATTTCAAAAAAAAATCTTTTTTTTTTGTTAATTTTTTTTTTCTTTTTAACATTTCAAGCAGCCTCCAAATGGTTTATTTTATTAAACCACAATTAATTAATAATTATCAAATCATTTTTTGTGAAATATTTTTCTGATAGATATCATTGGTATAATCTTGAGAAGATGGGAGGAAAAAAGCACGCCGTCTGTGGGAATCGAACCCACGACCACGTGGTTAAAAGCCACGCGCTCTACCGGCTGAGCTAAGACGGCTTAATGCTTAGTTTAACAGTGTTCCCTTAAAAATGGATAGGCAATGAATTTCCGCAACACCAACCACGGCCTTTTTTCATCTTTTGTTTTTTGTTTTTTTTTGGGGTAATTATTTTTTCATCTTTTGTTCTTACTTGATGGGCTTGACTGAAATTTTGATATTTTAAAAAATTTATTTCATGTTCAGGTCGAAAGTCAAAATAAAATTTCAACTGAATTTAATTAAGGGTTTTGAAATTTGAACCATTAAACAAATTAGAAAAATCATCAGATCAAAGATTAATTGTTTTATTATTGAATTAATAAAAAAATGAATCATAATGTCGTCATCGGATTAGATATAATAATACATAAATAAAATATAAGATTAAAATAATTAAAAGCTACCTAAAAAATCTAATTTTTGTTATATATTTATTCCAACGCCAATTCATTATTTTAATAAAATATTATCTGTTGAAATTTCTTCTTAAATAAAAAAAATAAATGATACATAAATAATCTAATAATAATCTATTTATAAAAGAATTGACTCTCTCTTTATTATTTGTTTGTTGCTGAGAAAATTGAACCACCTCTCTCTATTTATATAAAAAAATATATATACATATTGACTCTCCCTTTATTACATGTTCGTTGCTGAGAAAATTGAGCCACAGTACCCTCACGTTTGTTCTTTGCATTGTTTGATGATTTCAAAAGCCCGAAAATTTTGACCCAACTTGTCAAACGGTTAAGTCTTTGCTTTCAACAAATCTTGCTTTACCAAATTCTTCGCACAAGCAAATCCACATGAGAAAATAAAAATAAAAAATTGTAACAACAACGTCAAAAACGAATGCAACGTCTTTTTGTATTTTACCTCTATCTCACTTCTCCGCCTCTATATATATATATATATATAATATTTTTTATTTTTATAAGATGATGGTCCAAAACAAAAACTTAAAGCACATTTAATTTATTTCTCTATTTTTTAGTTTTCTGTTTTTGTTTTCTATTTTTAATTTTGAATTCATTTTCTATTTTATGCTTTTAACAATAAAAAAAAAAAAAAACTTATAACTCATTTAGTCATTGCATTTTCAAATTTTGTTTTAAAAAATAAAAAATAGATTTGCGCATAAAATAAAAAATGACAAAAAATCATTTTGAGTGTTTTTAATCTAAAATAATGAAAAATTCAAAATAATAAAAATAGAACA
The DNA here is from genome assembly GCA_019916065.1 of Vitellaria paradoxa. Classification (NCBI taxonomy): domain Eukaryota; kingdom Viridiplantae; phylum Streptophyta; class Magnoliopsida; order Ericales; family Sapotaceae; genus Vitellaria; species Vitellaria paradoxa. The sequence goes on along the minus strand of CM034236.1, from coordinate 44,434,248 downwards.
TTTTATGTTTTTTTATTTTGAGATTTTTAAAATACGAAACGAAAATAGAAAATAAAAAAATAAACCAAATGCTACCGTATATTCCAAAATGAATCAAATCTGAATATATGAATCAAATTTGAATCTTGTAAAATCAAATCTAACAACATCTATTATTGTTGAATTAGATCGGTTCTCGATCAGGCTTGACTTCAATTTATGAAAATTATTAAACCAACCCATTCAATTATTTAAACTGAATCTCAAATTTATTAGTTCAACCAGCTTAAAACACGCGGGAGGATGAGAATCGAATTTAGCTGTTGAAGCCCAGAACACTTAAAAGAATCACTTCAATCAAAAACACCAGCGAGACTGCCAATGGTATCTCCTAACTCGTGGGAATGGATATGATGCTAAATTGGAATTACATCCAAATCAATTTTAATTATTTAGTTTAGATTGATAGACAGTCGTATAAAAAAAATAGAAAAAAAATATAAAAACATAAAATTGGATATTAATTACAACAGATTAGCTATTTACTCTGGCACATTATTAATATTATTGGGTAATCAAATCAATCACTCTTCTCCACCTGCGTTCCAATTTCTTGCAAGTAATGTTCTGCTTCCAAGGCTGCCATGCACCCTGCATCAACATACGAAATGGAACAAAGCAAAAATTAGCAATCATGAGGCTAAGCTTTTTGCTGATTCCAAACATTATTGTGCACAAAACACAACCAATCAAAGGCCACACCAAAAAAGATTCATGCATGCATCATGTTTCTTTTCTAATGGCAATAACAAAACCATTATTTGTGATTGAAACTTGGGCAAATCTCTGAAAATTCTCTGTTTGCAACTTGGAGAAAGAGAAGTGGGAAAGAAAAAAAAAAAAAAAGGAAAAGGGAGAGAAAGGGAAGAGAAAATAGAAAGAAAATGTGTTGAGATTCATTTATAATTGTCTCTTCAAACTCAAACCAACCAAACAAGGAGGGGAAAATTTTTTATTGTATCTTCTTTTCCACTTCTGTTCACCCCAAACCAAACACAGCACTTTTTATGGATATGTTTCCTAATGTTGTGATTTACAATAAAAAAAAGCTTAGGCTTTTTTTTTACAAGACTTATAGTTTTCAATTTTCGTTTGAACCCTAAAAATTATTTGATAAATTTGTTTTCAGTTTTCTGTTTCTAAAAAAAATAAGAACTATTTTCAAAATTTTTAGAAACTATAGAAATATAAAAGAAGTGTTTCGTTAAATTTTCATTTTCCGCCACAACAACCACCATCACCAGTCACAACTATCACTTACCATCGACCACTATTCACTGCCGCTCCGCCACCCAACCACCCTCCTATCACTATAACTATCAACCAACTATTGTTATCAAACACGTTTTCAAACTTTTTTTTGTCCACCATAAAAAGGAAAACTAAAAATTGAAAATTGAACACACAAAAACTGGTTATTGTCAAACGGGCCCTTACCTGCACTATTTTACAAGCTCAACACGGCAGACATTCCCTGCTTGGTTAAGGTCTATGAAACCATTAGTTCTATAACATGTTTTCAGAAGTGAAAATGTGGTTGGTTGAGGAGGTTACTATAATTTACTCATTAGATTGGACAATTTACCCATGAATCCATGATTCAAAATCTAAGCAGTGATTATTAATAAAATAAATTGTTTTAAACTTTTGGATCATTTTGAAAACTGGTCCCACAACTACAAATAGCTATACGAATTTTTTTTTTTTAGGGGGGGTTTCAGAGACCAAAAACCTGGTTTGGAGACCTAAACAAAAAAACCCTTAACAAAAATAACAAAGAAAGAAAGGGAAAAGCAAAAATTACTTGCAAACTTAATTTCTATTGCTAAGTTAGTAACCAAACAACGCAGAATGGAAGTGCAGGGATGCGTATCTATCTACCAAAAATATGGTTAAAGGGAATGCTTCGAAAAAGGTTTGTCAAAATGCCCGCATGGCAATCCTTATTTTTCTTTTGCATCAAGACAGCAAAAGGGATAAGCCCTACGCATGAGAAAAGCCTACGTATGGTAAATCACTACACAGCTGAGCACCAGCATTAGGAAGAAAAGCATCAAAAAACAGGAACTCCAAAAACATTCTTAATATTATAACTTTAAAAAAAAGGTCACTGTCTACGGAAAAACATAATAACCTATACAAGCCAAGCACAAAAGCTTTTTCGGTTTACAATCTGACCTAGAATATGGTATCTCTGAATAAACCAAGCCAAGCTTGGCCAGCAAGCCTCATTATGTAACCAAGCTTTAAGCACATCACTACTCAGCTTCGTCAGATCCATAGTTAACAGAATTCATTACTATTCCTGCAAACTATGTTGCGGTACACACATTCCGAAACATGGTGCATAACGTTCTAAAGCACTAAATTTGACAATCCCAAGGCCTTCCCCAGTCGAGCAAGATATCTCTGCTTGCACCCTCAAAGACTTTAATAGTGGGCTTCATTTAAAGTCAACCATCACCTTAGGCAAAAAGGAGGCTGAGGGATTGCCTACTCAGGAGACCTCTCACCCATGAGCACCCCCAAAGGTTTCATGACCCTTCTGTTCATACGCGAGACCGTTGGGGACCAATGGCTTAGTTGTTGGAGTTAGGGACCTCGAACAGTCTAAAGAAAAAAGCACTATTGGACAAAACAACTAGAGTGCGCTTGTTTTTATAGTACGATCACGATACACATAACACGTAACTATGCCAGGATGGCCCCACTATTTTGTCAGATTGTCATCCTACTAATGGTTGGGTCAAGCCATGAAGGGCTAGCCCCCTGTTCCAAGGACCAGTCCTAGGTATGTGAATTAGTGTCCCTCTAACATAAGCCCCTATATATACCTTCTCCATCTACCTCGCATGCATTCTAACCATTCACCACTAGCTATCCTAAAAACAAATCAATCTTAAAAACAATCTAAAAAACCAACCAATCCTACCCCTTGCTCTGTAATCCCCCACTACCTCATTAGCTATAAAGACACCATCTAGAATTTGTCTACCTCCTATAAATGCACTCTGTGTTGCAGAAATTGTCTCATTAAGCACAAACCTGAGCCTCCTAGCTAACACGATAGATATGATCATATACAAGGAAGACATCAAGCTAAGTGGATGGAAGTCCTTCAATCCCCTAGCTAGATTTTTCTGAGAATTAGGCATATGAAAGTGGAATTAGTGCACGCATTAACAATACCATTATGGAAAAACTCCTCAAGTACTCTCATCATGTCATACTAGATTACCTCCTAACATTCTTGGAATAATGCCATTGCGAATCCATCTAGTCCAAGAGATTTCTCCCTTCCACACTCAAAAACTACTTTTCTTACCTCCTCCATTTAAAAGGGTCTCTTGAGCCAAATGTTTTAATCATGATTGATAGGGACCGGTACTAATACTACAATCTCGAAACTTCCAAAGCCCTGTGAGATGTATAGAACAGAGAAATAATTAAAGATTTCATCATTAATCAACTCTTATCCACCGCTTCTCCATCCTTCGCTTCTAACTTTTAGATAAGGTTTCTAATCCTTCTACCATATTTTAAATTCACATCAACATCTTTGAGCCAATTTACTTTGACTTTTTGGCTCCACTGCAATATTTTCTTTCCATAAAAGTTCTTCAAACTTTCCTCTAAAAGTCGATCTCGGCACCCTCATTACTTCAAACTTTTTGGCTCCATGCAACATTCCCCCCAATATTACGAGTTAAGACCTTAAATGTGCCAGTCTAATTTTACCGTACAATATCTTCCTAAGCATAATAAAATAATATTAACATGTATGAGTTTCTAACAGTTCAATGTGTACAACATGATGCTTATACTAACACAATTTTGATTCATAAGCTTTTTAAATGATGCCTCTTAAAGAATGGACCGATTAGGTCCGAAGAAGAGTGAGAAAAACTGAATGGAAAAGCTTAAATATTAACCACTTTTCTAGGACAGCTTGTCTTTCCATAAGAGGGATGACAAAAATTGAATGGAAACATTGACAACTTTCTTGGCAAGTTAGTTGCTTTGCTCTTGCTCCATAAGGTTGATTTTATCCAAAAATAAAAAGATAAAAAAGAACAAATTGACAGAGTGAAATCAAACAAAAGACGACCATTTTGTAATGCAAGGCTCAATAAGCATACTTTTTTTTGGGAAGGTAGGCCCAATAGGCATACAGAAAAGTTCCATAATATCTTTAGATAAAAGACAGATGAAAATGGAAACGAAGACCTGAGGAAGAAAGGAATAATCTCACTAACCAGCGCCAGCAGCTGTAACAGCTTGCCTGTACTTCTTATCCTGCACATCTCCGGCCGCAAAAACTCCGGCAACACTGGTCTGAGCCGTGCCGGGCTTTGTCACAACATAGCCGCCAGAGTCAAGTTGCAGCTGGCCGCCCAAGAAACTGGTAGCAGGCTCGTGCCCAATCGCGAAGAACAAACCGGAAACCTTCAAATCAGAGACCTCTCCCGTGACCACGTTCTTCACCTTCAATCCCCCCAAGACCTCCTTGTGCGGTTCTCCGTACGCTTCCACCGCCTCCGAATTCCACAATACCTCGATCTTAGGGTTACTCAATGCCCTGTTCTGCATTATCTTCGAAGCCCTAAACTGGTCCCTCCTGTGAATGATGTAGACCTTCGATCCGAATTTCGTCAGGAATGTAGCCTCCTCCATGGCCGAGTCTCCTCCACCGATAACTGCCAGTGGTTTGTTGCGGAAGATCGGGGCGGCGCCGTCGCAGACCGCGCAGGCCGATATCCCCTTGTTCCAGAACCCTCCCGGACCGTCGTATGCACCGGGGAAGTCCAACCGCTTGGCGACGGCACCGGTGGCGACGATAACCGAATCGGCGAGGACGGCTTTGGAATCGGTGAAGACCTTGAATGGACTAGTGGAGAAATCAACTTTGGTTACTGTTTCGGTGATAATCTCGGTGCCGAACCGGAGCGACTGTCTTCGGCACCGGTCCATGAGGTCCATGCCGAGGATTCCAGTCGGGAAAGCCCGGGAAGTTCTCCACGTCGGTGGTGGTAGTGAGCTGGCCCCCGGGAGCGATGCCGTTGGCCATCCACCCCTCGAAGAGGATAGGCTTGAGCTCGGCGCGGGCGGCGTATATAGCGGCAGTGTGGGCTGCGGGGCCACTCCCGATGATGCAGAGACGGGTCGTTAGAGTCTCCAAGTCGCCATTGACGGTGCTGGCAGTCGGGTCCTTGGAGGAGGAGGCGGAGGAAGTAAAGGAAGCGCCGGCGCCAGAGGAGGTGGGGGCGACGGCGATGCCCACCAAGTTGCGAACTCTCCTCAAGACTTGTACCGTTGCGAGCTTTGCCGAGTAGTGCATTTGTCTCATTCTGACTCTCCCTCTCTCATTTAGCAAGTGAATTGGCATTCCGTTTCCGCGGTTTTACTGAAACTGCAATGGGCGCGAAAATGGGTTTCACAATTCCCATTGGAGTTTGTCAACCAAGGGTTTATGGAATGGAATCGAGTAAAATCCACATCCAAACAGACGGGAAGCAAACAAGCACGCCAGGTATAATTTATCGTCTGTTTGCTTACTTAACTGACAGGCATTAGCTTCGAGCCTACAAGCTCCCTGCAATCCTTATGATTCACTTTTGTAAACTAGCTCTTTTTTGGGTACAAAAATTTGGTAAAATTTTTTAAATTTTCATTAAATTTTTACATATTTTTATTTTCTCAAAATTTAAAAAAAGTTTAATACTTTTAAAAAAAAGTCGATAATTAGAATTCGATTAGTCAAATTAATTCTTATCATAAATTCCTAAGTTATCAAATGACACCCACTTTGACTATTTTTTCTAGAATCATAGAAACCATTCTGACAGGATTGTAGAAACCTGTTCTGACAGATTCGCACAACTAACTTTCGTCCAAATGAATTATAGAAACTATTTCGATAGATTATAGTGCAAAGAAGCCGTGACTGATACAAAATTTTGAATCCGTCCAAATAGAAATTCAATCCGTTGGAACAAAAATTTTATTGTTCATCTCCAAAAAAATGTTGTTTGAGCTATGTGTACCAAACGTAAAAAATTTTTAAATTACATTTTATCTTACTTTTTATTACTCTAAACACACCCTAAGAGTGTTTCTAATGATAAAAGTTAGTATAAATTTACAAAAGTAGTTATAAATTTATAATTTGTGCAATGGGTAGAAATTTTTAATTTTGTAGAGATTTGTACAGTTTTATGGAATTTTATAGAATTTCAAACAAGTTCTAAATGGTAGTATTTTTTTAATATAATTTTCTTATCAAAATTTAAATTTTTTTATTTAGTAACTTATAGAAAATGACGCTGTTTGGTTGGCCAAAAAATTATCGAAAATTGTAAAAAGTTATAAATATTTATCTATTTTTATCAATTTTTGTCATTTTCATTTTCCGTGTAATTATTTTCAAAATTTAAATTTTACAAACTTTTACCAAAAAAAAGTTACAAAAATTTATCCATTTCTGTTATTTTTTAACATCTGTCAGCTTTTCGTATTAATTTTTGAACAAAATCGTTAGAACAGTTTACTTTTTACTGTTCCAACATATTATTTTAGTGAATTTAGGTTGCTCTTACAAACACCAAAAGTGACTTATACAACTCACTTTTCTAATTTTTTGTCATTTTTAATCATTCAAATGGTCTCAATATTTTTTTAAAAAATGAAAAATTTATATATGTGTAATAAAGACAATTTTACATTTTTTTTTTTGGCTTACATGTGAATTCCCTCTTTAGTTAAATTTTAATTATTTATTTGAATTATCATAAATTTTAATAGATAAATTAATTTTATTTGCTTTATATTTTATTTTCTCATTAAGGGGGCATTTGGCAATGAAATTTTTAGTAAAAACTACCAAATTTTGATTTTTGAACGTTCGGCAAACAACTAATTTTTGTTACTTTTCTGCTTCGCTACAGTAATTTCTCAATTTAAAAATTACTAAAAATTATCAAAAGTTACTAAAAATTTTATCAAACACTCAAAAATTGTAAAAAAATGTTAAAAATTGTAAAAAAATGCTGAAAATTGTTAAAAATTGATGCTTGTTTCACTAAATATACCAAAAATTACAATTAATAGTTTTTGATAAAAAATATTAAAAATTGTACCTCCAAACACTATCTAAAAATCTGCGACCCACACAACAATATAAAATGAATTAACAACAACAGCATTTTCATACATAGGAGGAGTTTGCCGGATTTAAAAATTAACCATTTCAGGACAGAGAAAAAAAATAAATATAGAGAAGAAATGAGATATTTTTATATTTCTTAACCAGTCATGTTTAATGAAAAAGGGAAGAAAATATTTTATTTTTTCTTCTGAATATTTTAGCAAAAGACAGATAAATCACAAAACATTGCACCATTATAATAACACTCCTTATTTTAAATATACATTTTTTAGTCTTTACCTTTTGATAAACATGCAAATGGTTCAAAATAAAATAATAATTTAAAAATATTTTTCCAATACGATGACGTTGAAATTGTAAACCATACTGAATTATTTAGGATAAATTATAGTGTAAGGAAGTAATGATTGATACAAAATTTTGAATCCGTTCAAACGAAAATCCAATTCGTCGGAACGGAAATCTTATTGTTCATATCTAAAAGATGCAGGTTTGACCTGCGTGCACCAAACTTAAAAAATTTTTAAATCACATTTTATCTCACTTTTTATTACTTTAAACACACTCTAAGAGTGTTTGAAATCGTAAAAGTTACTACAAATTTATAAAACTTATAAGTTTGTAATTTGTGTAATGGGTATAAATTTTGAATTTTGTAGAGATTTATACAGTTTTATGGAATTTTATTGAGTCTCAAACAAGTCCTAAATGATAGTATTTTTTTAATATAATTTTCTTATTAAAATTTAAAATTTTTATTTAGTAACTTATATTATACAATGACCCTGTTTGGTTGGCCAAAAGAACTATCGAAAGTTATAAAAAAGTTTTAAACACACTCTAAGAGTGTTTGAAATCGTAAAAATTAGTACAAACTTATAAAACTTATAAGTTTGTAATTTGTGTAATAGGTAGAAATTTTGAATTTTGTAGAGATTTAAACAGTTTTATGGAATTTTATCGAGTCTCAAACAAGTCCTAAATGAAAGTATTTTTTTAATATAATTTTCTTATTAAAATTTAAAATTTTCTATTTAGTAACTTATATTAGACAATGGCCCTGTTTGGTTGGCCAAAAAACTATCAAAAGTTATAAATATTTACCTATTTTTATCAATTGTTATCATTTTCATTTTCCGTGTCTTATTTTCAAAATTTAAATTTTACAAACTTTTACAAAAAAATTACAAAAAATTACAAAAATTTATCCACTTTTTCCTACTTTCTTAACATTTGTCAACTTTTCGTATTAGTTTTTGAATAAAATCGTTGGAAAGCAAACTGTTCTAACAGATTATTTTGGTGAATTTAGGTTGGTTTTTCAAACACAAAAAGTGACTGATACAACCTATTTTTCTAATTTTTTGTCATTTTTTGTCATCCAAATGATCTCAATATTTAAAAAAAAAATTTAATATATGTGTAATAAAGACAATTTTCCCTTTTCTTTTTGGTTTACATGTGAATTCCTCTCTTTAGTTATATTTTAATTATTTATTTGAATTATCATAAATTTTAATAGATAAATTAATTTTATTTTTCTTATATTTTATTTTCTCATTAAGGGGGCGTTTGGCAATGAAATTTTTAGTAAAAACTACCAAATTTTGATTTTTGAACGTTCAGCAAACAACCAATTTTTATTACTTTTTTGCTACGCTACAGTAACTTCTCAACTTAAAAGTTACTAAAAATTTTATCAAACACTCAAAAATTGTAAAAAATTATTAAAAATTAATACTTGTTTTACTAAATATATCAAAAATTACCACTAACAATTTTTAATAAAATAATATTAAAAATTACTAAAAATTATATCTCTAAACGTCCTCTTAAAATCTTCAACCCACACAAAGGTATAAAATGAATTAAAAACAACAGCATTTTCATACATAGGAGGAGTTTGCGGATTTAAAAATTAGCCATTTTGGGACAGAGAAAAAATAAATAAATATGGAGAAGGAATGAGATATTTTTATATTTCTTTACCAGTCATGTTTAATGAAAAAGGGAAGAAAATATTTTATTTTTTCTTCTGAATATTTTAGCAAAAGACAGATAAATCACAAAACATTGCACCATTACAATAACACTCCTTATTTTAAATATACATTTTTTAGTCTTTATCTTTTGATAAAAATGCAAATGGTTAAAAATAAAATAATAATTTAAAAATATTATGAAAATGGTTAAAAATAAAATAATAATTTAAAAATATTATGAAAATGGTTAAAAATAAAATAATAATTAAAAAATATTTTTCTAATATGATGACGTTAAAATTGTAAACCATACTGAATTATTTAGGATGAATTATTAAACTCATTTTAAAAATTTTACAAGTTTACAGAAGGATAAATATTTTATATTTTGTCCTTTTTTGATTAAGTTACAATTTTTATTTAACATTAAATAAATTATTAATGGTTAGTTGATAATATTTAAATAGTGTGTGAGACAAATATTGAAGAAATCTTTGTATAACTTAGACTTTATTATTTATGACAGTGATAAGGAGAAGAAATTATGTAAAATTGATGTAGCTATTTTTTTTTATTCAAAAAAAAGGGAGAAAATCTTAGATCCACAAAAAGGTAAATTTCGGATTAAAAAAATTACTACGAATACTTCCAGTTCCTTGTGTTTTCGGGTAACTGGGAGAGACCCTCTAGCTTTAGGGGCGGGCTTTAGGGTTGTAGGATTCACCCCTCTTTAGGCTACGTTTGGTGCACCAAAAAGTGAGAAAAAATGAGATAAAATATAGTTTGTAAAAACTTTTTATATTTGATGCACACCGCTTAAATCGCGTTTTTTTTTTAGATAATAGTAAAATAACTTATTTATACTACAATCCGTCCAAATAGATTGTAAAAATCGTTTGGAAGAAAATTGTTTGCGTGATTCCGTCGGAACGGTTTCTACAATTCGTTGGAACGGTTTTAAAAATGCCACAAAAAATAGTCAAGGTGGGTGTCATTTGGTAGCTTGGGAGTTCATAGTGAGAATGACGAAAAAAATTTTGCTATTTGATTAACTGAATTCTAGTTATCGACTTTTTTTAGAAAGATATTGAATTTTTTTGAATTTTAAGAAAGCGGGAATGTGTAAAATTTTATAGAAAATTTCAAAAGGTTTTCAGAGATTTTCATTAATTTTTTGTGCACCAAATGCAGCCTTAATCCCAATGTGACTCTTAATCGTACTAACCTTTGGGCGCATTTGGAAGGAAAAAAAAATAGCCAATTTTGCTTATTTTAACATTTGACAACATTTCAAAAATTATTAACAATTTTTAAAAATTTGTTAAACTTTATTAGCAAACAATAAAAAATTCTTAATTTTTTTTAATTTTTTAACCAAACAATCTAAAGTTACTAAAAATTTCTAAAAATTGTCAAAATATTTACCGAATACCTAAAATTTGTTAAAAATTCCTAACAATTTCTATTTATTTTACAAATTACATAAAAAACTTTATCTAGCAACTTTTGTCAAAAAAATCATCCAAAATTTCTAAAATTTCACTTCCAAATGCACTCAGGAAAAAAAAAAAATCCTTCTATTAGGAAGAAACAAAAAAAAAAAAAAAATCAATTTCTCAAATTGGGTTTTTTTTTTTTTTTTTTTTGGCCCACTTCTATCACAATCACAACCTTGTGATATGGTAATATTTTTACTTTATTATAAAATGTGAAAGGTATGAAAGGATGGCTGCGGTTGAAAAATACCTTTTTAGGCGATTATGACTACCCATTCAATTCCTTTTTTATCTCTTAAAAGCGTTAGAGGTTTGAGAGAGGAGAAGCAATTCCTAAGATAGAGTTTTGCTCTACCATCTTAAAAGGGACAAATTCGCAATACCTTCCATTACGAGGGGCATGAAAGAATGACTACGATCGAAAAACACCTTATCGCAAAATTATTCGAACAAGCAAGCGTCTGGCTTTGCCCGTGTAGGCTTTACTTGTACTTTTTGCTTTCCTTCGCTCCAATGGTAATAAACAGTGGAGATGCTTTCTTGTTAACTTAAGCCTAGTCAATTGATGTCACCGTTAATCCAATTAAGTACTGTGGTTCGTTCTTAAAGAGATCAAATATATTACAACCACCTATCCCAGATTTGATTATATTAGAGGATGTTTGATTTATTAAATTCTATTAAAAATTATAAAACGTTATTGTAAATACATAAATTTTGGCCAGTTTAATATCGTCGTGTCAAATAAAAGCACAATTAAATTGATAAATTAAATGTTACTATAGGGAAGATTTTAGTAAAATTACACAAGTGAACAAATCATACACCGTCATGTGTAAAATAATTATTAAAGAAATATAACATTATATTAACTCCTTGCTATTATCTTTTATTTAATAAATAAAATAATGAAATAATTATCTTGAAAAAGTTAAACTCTAATGTGAGCCGCTCTCACACATTTATAAATAGAGGTCACTACCAAAGAGAAACAGACATTCTTTTTGCATATAAAAAGATTCTATTCGGGCCAAGCTGTCAAAACACCATAGATTCTCAAGTATCAAGAACACTCAAGTGTTGGTTCGAGATCAAGTTTCAAGCTCTTAATTTGACATTAAAAAGAGAAGAATCAGAGAATTAGTTCTCTTATTAGAATACATCATAGATTATGATTCACTTCTACGAATTAATAAAAAATTGATTTGTTCCTACAATTTTTTTATATTTATTTTCTATACACGAATTTTGTATGTACAGTTATAAAAAAATTATCAATTTATTTTAATTAAAATTTGTCACATATCATTTTACATCAAATATTTTGTACTTTTTTGCTATCCAAATACCCCCAAAGTAACTAAAAGTAAAGAAATATATATATATATATATATATATATATATATATGGGTAGATAATTTCACTAAGCACTTTGCACTCTAAAAAATAAACAACGGAAAACTACATGAATATAGAGTTTTTTTTTGTAAAATAATTCTACTTTCATGAACACAATTTTTAAAACTCAAAAAAATGTAAATTTTAAAAATTTAAATTTCAAACTTATGAATTTTAATTTCTCAACTAAAAAAAAAATACAAAACAAAAAGCCCTTCAACATTTATTCTTGTAATTCCTAGTTTACATCCTTTACAAACCCTAAGATTCATTTATTTTTGTTATTCCTACTTTACTCCATCTTTTACGATCCTTAAGATTTTATCTTTTAGTATTCATTTTCTCTACCACTCAACACACTGTCCACGTCCATTTTTTAATACTCTAGATATAATCTCACATCTATTTTTTAATATTTTAGGCGCGCACACACTCTCTCTATATATGTGTTCATCGTCTATTAGTCATATTATGAATTGTTTTTATTTTTTAATATTAAAAATTTAATCATGTTTGTGTAAAAGAGCAATTCTGTATAAGTGAGCATAGTGTTCTTATGTAAAAGAGTATTTAACCATTTCTTGTATTATGAATTTGACAATTTACAAAAGTGAAAATATTTTTGATACTCAGTATTTATTTCTATTCAATGTTTAACATGTTAGGTCATTTAAATATTTGAATATGAGATTTTATTGAGATATTTATTTTATTTTTATAGACGGGATTGGATAAAATAAAATTGAAATTATTTAACAAATATTTACAATTTTTTTGTAATTTTTCTAAAATAAAGAAAAATCTTGAATCTCTGGCCAAAACCCAAATTTAGGTCAAACAGTCAAAAGAAACATCGTTACTCAACTCACGGTCAAAAAAAACATCTTTACTTAACCCATCGATTGGGGTCTAAAAAATTAAAAAATATATATATATATATATATATTAGTTGTGACATTTTATCAAGTTATTAGTATGATGCAGACCAATAAATTAGATGGTATTTAGTTTACTTTTTTATTTTTTATTTTTGTTTTATGTGTTAAAAATTTTAAAACAAGGAAAAAAATACTCTATTTTTTTGAGATTTTTTTTTGTTTTTTTGTTAAAAACTTTTAAAATAATTTTTTATCATTTTTCATTTCATGTGTAAACTCATTTTTAGTTTTCGAAAATAAATTTTAAAAATACAAGTAACCAAATGAATTTTGAACTGTTTTATTTCTTTTCAAAAGTATAAATGAAAAATGAGTTTAAAACAGAAAATAGAAATAAAAATAAAAAATAAAAAATAAAAGAACAAACCAAATGATTCCTTAACAAAACAAAAACGTGTATTAAATTTTAATGATAAAATAACTCTGTACGTTTATATAAAGAAATCTAAAATTTAAAATTTAAACATTAGTAGGATTGAAAGTGCGCATATGACTCCATGTTATTGGCCTCGTATTGATCCTACAAGCTAGCTGGTGGATTGACTTATCCTACAGTGAGGGTTCAAATCAAATCTAACGACTCATTTTTCGGACATGATAAAGATGGGTTTTTCCCTATCTCCTGACCCACCCATATATAGGGCGGTGGTTCGGGTTATCAAAAAAAAAAAAAAAAAAAGAGAGAGAATTTGCATAGTATTCATTATTTTGAGAGCAATTTTTAAGTGTCTATTTGATAATATTTATGTAAATTCATTTACTCTTAATTTTTTTTAATTTTCAATTGTCGTTTGTCATCTGAAAAAAATAAAAAATGTGTTTGGTAATGTAATTTTATTTATACTAATTAATTTTTATTTTAATTAAATTTTGAAGTCAAATTTGTTTATACAATTAATTGAATTTAGCAAAATATTTTTATATTAATTTAAATAAATAATTAATTTAATAAAATATATTTAAATTAATTATTTTGTTGTTATAAAATATTTATTTCTTAATAATAATTAATTTTCATAAATATATTAATAAATAAATTAAAATTATTTTAATTTCAGATAATAAATCATTTTAAGAGGTAATTATTACTTATTAAAAAATTTTTATTTAATAAAATAAAACATTTTAATAAATTATTGCTTTAATAATAATTTTAATTCTAATAAAATAAATTATTTTAATATGTACTTTTTATTTACTAAAAAATTTGAATCTCATAAAATCAATCATTTTAATCACAAATTATTATTTTAATTGTAAATAATTTAATTTTAATAAAATAAATATTTTAATATGTAATTATTATTTATTAAAAAAATTTTAATCTAATAAAATGAATGATTATAATAATATATCATTTATGAAAAAAAAATTAGTTAATAAAATAATTCATTTTATATGATGCAATAAAAAATGGGTAAAATTTTAAAATTAATAAAATATTTTATAAAACAAATGAAAACAAAAATATGATTTTTTATTTATGTTTCTCATTTTAATTTTAATTTTTTTGACAGCTAAAAAACTAAAAACATGTTTACCAAATATGTTTTTGTTACGAATTTTTAAAACTTTATAAACGTTAAAAACAAAATATTAAACATAAAACGTTAACAAGAATACCCAAAATGATTCAGTGATACTGAGAACAGACTATCCCTTCCCTCAACAAAATATTCAAAGCTTAAGCGTCATTATTGACCCCATACCAGGTGGAGAACTTTCTTGGAATTTTGAAATATGATGACGCTGCAAGCCTTCCATATTCAACAAAGATTCACCTTTTTCTCTTACATATATAGAGTCAAATAATGGCATTGGGTTAGGTGGTGGCACAAGCTTTTGAAAAACCCATGTAATCAAAGGAGAGGAAAATAAGAAAGACGAATGGAAAGGAAAAAAGGGAAAGGAAAATACAGAACTCGATTATGAATCTTCATTCCACACACCGAACTACTAGGACCCAACCTCCTCAATATTGCCTTCCTCGAGAAAATAACCCTACAGACAGACCCAGGTTAATTTCCAACTTTCCAAACACGAGAACCCAACAAAACTTATCTGAGCCTTTTAAGACCTGAAATCTGGTAATCAAAAATCCAAACAAGCAATAGCAGTAAAAGGGGGGGAAAAAGAAGAAGAAGAAGAAGAAGAAGAAGAAGAAGAAGAAGAAGAAGATATTGTTCTATATACAAAGTTTTCCCTTTTGGACGTTCTTTATACTTGGGTGATTGGTTTGTACTCATCCACTGAAATAGAAGACCTCTTGATGAACTCCAAACAGTCTTCAATGGCTTCGGAGTAGAAAGAATTGGACCGAGCAAACGATCTCAACCCATAGTCAGCTCGGCTGACGTTTGGCACAACCAAATTTCTTCTTCTTCTTCTTCCTCCGCTGCCGCAACTTCTGGCGGCGACGCCTTTCTTGATTGATTCAATCACGTGTTCGCACGAAGATTGCCATCTGCCGAACAGCCTGAAGAAGGACAAGAGCTTCCGGCGAAGTCGCTGGACCGAAAATCTTCTGAGGTTGAGCTTGAAACATCTTCTTCCATGGCAAGATCTCCTGCCAACCTGGCTATATCTCATATAACCCATAATTAACTGAGCTTTGCTCAAACAAATTAAAAGCGAACGTTGGAGAGGACTTGGCTTCCTGTTTCTCTTGTGGGAGTTGAAATATTTAAGGGGAGAGAGGTGCACCTTTTGGGAGTCAAGGCAATGATTTCAAGTTGGTGTGGAAGGAACGAACTCGGAAAGTTTTGGGAACTTATGGAGGGGTGACCACATATATTTATGTACCTAATTGCCTTACCACATGGGTAAGTTGCACTGGCTTTTGCAAAACTAGGGCACCGCTTAACTTACTAAAAATTAACAAAAATCTCTAAAATTTTTTAACACATTTTAGTTATTTTATACTTTGTGAAATTTTTATAAATTTGTATATATATTCGCATATTCCAACAAATTTTTACAACCTCCAATACTTTTTTTTGCAAACCACAATCACTTTTTCACAAACTCCCATAACTTTTTTACAAATTTCAACGAATCAAACATAAATTCATGGGAACAGATTGAAAAAAACGTTCTCACGTTTTTCTTCTATAACTTTTTTTACGTAGAAATCAAAAAATTCAACAATTTTCAAAAATTTTTGACATAAATCCGTAGAAACGGGCCCAAAAAACCGCTCCTACGGTTTTTCTCTCCAACCTTTTACCGCAAAAATCTAAAAGTTCAATAATTTTTAAAAAAATTGACATAAATCCGTGAGAACAAACCTAAAAAATTCGTTCCCACCGTAAAAGTCCAAAAGTTATACTATTTATCTCCACAAAACATAATTTGGGTTAGAAATGTTAAACGCTAAAAGTTTCCAAATCACATTTTTTCTTATTTTTTTATTACTCCAAACGCTACCTAAATTGAAAACCAATAATTGAACAAAAATTTAAAATTTTGATTTTTGATTCCACTAATTTTTTATTTTGATTACATTTCGGTTAATTCTTGATTCGGTTCCTATCTTCTATTTGGACAATTCAGAGAAAAAAACAACTCAGGTAATTAAAGTAGAATCAAATAATCACACATAATATGCACTTCTGAGTTTATTTATTTTTATTAAACTCCACTTGAAGGTGTGAGGTTTTAATTATAGTAGTTAAAGGAACAAAGTTTTAAATTGTTGTAATATTAATCTTTTTGTGAAATAGGTTATTAATAGATAACTACATGCAATTAAAATATTAAGTCATTAATGCATATTATTATACATATAAAGTAAATATTAGAAGCAATGATAAGATTTTAAAATTTATGAAATTTTATTTTGGTAAAATCTTTTTTTCTTCTTCCTATAATACTCTTAAAACTCTTTATAAGTACTATATTTACAATTTTAATGGTAATGAAAAATAAATTTTTGTAACTACCACAAAATTAAGTAATTCGACTCATTTATATTTTTGTTTTTCATAAATACCTTTAAGTATCCATTACTTTTGTAACTTGTTTATTTTTCTTAAATACTTCTTAATTATTTATTATTTGCTCAAATACCTTTAACTACTTATTGATCTTTAATATTTGAATAACTTTTGTTGATATCTTTTATAATTTTATTTTAATAACAATAAAATTTTAATAAAAATCACACATACAGTATATGCCGACATCTTGTATTTTATTTTATTATAATTAGAAGACTAAGACTTGAAGTAAAATATAGAATTATAACTTGGCCTTATTATATAATTATTGGTGCGGAAGGGTAGGATGTTGGAAAGGTTTTGGAAACCCTAGGGGAAATGACTAGACTATATACTTAGGGTCGGTAATAAGCAGTAGTGGTTCAGTGTTAACGTGATGGAAAATAATAAAAAACAGTAAAAAATATAGTTTGAAAAATTTTTTAGCATTTAACATGTAGTTATTAAATCACATTTTCTAAAGATGAATAGTGAAATTTTTAGTTTTTTATGTCAGCTTTTTAGAAAGAGAAATCATCCAAACAATTTTTTTTTGTTCGATTAAAATGATTTTGCGTTAGAATTTATTAAAAGTGGTTAAAAATTTTTTTAAATTTATAGCAAACCTCTTGGGGTTTGTAAAATGTTATTAACGTTTGTAAAAAATTTATTCGGATATGTAAATATATATAAATTTATAAAAATTTTACGAAGTATGAGAAATACGAAATCTGTTAGAGAATTTTAAAAAATTTTAAAGTTTTTTAAACTTTTTCACATTTTTTTAAAGCACCAACCAAGCTCTTAAGTAAATTAATTATACATAAATTATTCTCGTGGTTAATAAAATAATAATGAACAGAAACAAAAGGTTCGTTTGGAGTCTCAAATAAAACCAAAAAATTTCAAAAATTTCAAAAATTTTCAAATTTCTTCAATCATATTTTGTCAGCTATCATTTTTACATCATATCAATCCAATCCATTAATTTTTTTTGATTTTATTTGGGACTCCAAACGAGCCCAAAGTGATTGTCCGAGGGAGGCGGACAAACGACAAATGATGACGCGGAGATGTCTCTATCCAGATTAGGTGAAATTCATTGTGGTTACACATTGGATTGGACTAAAATGGTATCTTTTGAATAATTAGCTCGGATCACGGGAAACACATTAAAGTTGTAAATGTACTCCGTTTGAGTGATAAAAAAAATTAAAAAATATATAAAAAATAAATAATTTTTAAAAATTATTTATTTTTTATTTTATTATACAAAATATAAATTTATAATTTATTTTATTTTATTTTAATTTTTGTTACTTTAAATGCACTTATATATATATATGTGTGTGTATTTATCAATTAATTCATGAATAACATCTGAGTTGTTAGTGAATTAATTGATATATATATATATATATATATATATATATATATATAAGTGCTTTTAAAGTAACAAAAATTAAGATAAAATAAAATAAATTATAGATTTATAATTCGTATAATAAAATAAAAAATAAATAATTTTTAAAATTTTTTAATAATTTTTCACGAATAACATCTGAGTTGTTGTTGTTGTTGAGCGTGGCCTGTAACCCAGTGATTAAGAATCTTTCCTATCCGTTCATGATTCGAATTTGAGTATTTTTCCTTTTTCTTATTAAAAAAAAAAACTTTTACGTTCGAATAAAAAAAAATCTGAGTTGTGAATTTTCTTTTATATTCCTCAAGATTAATTAAGGCGCGAACGTCACTGTAAGTTTGACTTGTGACAGTCACATGTTTGCAACTAGGGTGACCAAATTTCCCAGTAGGGGCACCCTCGGTTGTCTTGGTGTTTTCGTTTTGAGAGACAGGAGGGGTTACTTTATGCCAAAAATCAACACTCAAAACATTTTGAGTTTTCAAGCAGCCATTTCTTGAATGCGATGGTGGAGAAATTAGCAGACACTAAACGTTAGAATTAGGTAATATGCAGGTTATCAAGATCCGCCGGGCGGGGGCAAGTACAGCATGAAACAACAAAGATAATAATAACAATAATAATAATAATAATAAACAAAAAATAATTCCCCTTTATTTCCAGGATTGTAATGTATTAAATTTTTTTTGACACAATGCGTCGACACGGTGAAATTTTTTCAACACGCATTGTTGCATTAATTATACTCAAATTTTTGAAACACACTTTTTAAATGAAAAATGCTAGCTTGCATAAGTTGGGATCCACCCATATAAAATCTTGCAAGTGGGACCAATGGAGCGTTTGGAGTAACTAAAAATAATATAATTTGATAAAAATTATGAGTTTATAATTTGTGTAATGAAATAAAAAAATAAATAATTTTTAGAGATTTTCAGCATTTTTTAGCGTTTTCTAATGCACCAAACGGGCCTGAAGGGTGTGTTTGAAGTGATAAAAAGTGAGATAAAAGAAGATAAAATGTGGTTTAATTTTTGCGTTTAGTATACACATTTCAAACAGTATTTTTTGGAGATAAACAGTAGAATTTTCGTTCCGACGGATTGGATTTTTGTTTGGACGGATTCAAAATTTTGTATCAATCATGCCCTTTTTGCAGACCAAATCAGACTCATTTAAAATTTTGTATCAGTCATCCTCTATTTGTAGACCAAACTGGACTCGAAACTGTTTCTACAATTTGCTTAGACGGAAAGTTAGTTGTGTGAATTCGTCGGAACAGTTTTTGTAACCCCAGAAAAAAATAATCACAGTAGGTGTCATTTGGTAATTTAGAAGTCCATAGTAAGAATGATAAAAAAATTTTGCTATTTGATTAACCGAATTCTAGTTATCAAATTTTTTTAAAAGATATTGAAATTTTTTCGAATTTTAAGAAAGTAAGAATGTTTAAAAATGTAATAGAGATTTTCAGATATTTTCAAATATTTTTACCAAAGTTTGGTGTACCAAACACACTTTAAGGTGACATTTGAGAAAAAAAAGTTGATAACTTACTAACTTTTTGAAATTTTTTTGTAAATGACTACATTTGTACTCTTATCTTTTAAACTTTTTTTTTTTAATCTTGACGGATAAAAATATTAAATTAACAAAAAATAGAAAAAATTAACTTTTTTCTTGCAAAAAAAAAGCTAAAAAAAAAAAACTCAACCTAACTGTGTTTATATATATATATATATATATATATAACATCATCTTAAACTTGTTTCAAATAACTTGATGTTGTTCTTCATTTCATCATATACACACATATATTTGATAACTCTCTTGGATTGCTTTCTATATATACATAAAGCTGAACAATTGCTGCATAAATCTTTGTCTTATTTGATGTTTTTATTTAAGAATATTATTTTAAGGATTAATGATTTTATATTTTGATGTGTTTCTTACTTGAAGCAGTGAATTTTGAAAAAAAAAAAAAGAAAAAACAAATCCTAAAGTTAGTAAAAAGAAATATTTGAGAGTACTTACCAATCAAGCAAAATTCTTTGCTAGGGTTAGCCTGATAAAGAATTATTCCATAGATTAATTCATTTTTTAACTTTAGATATAAGTCAGCCCATTCTCAACGTAGGAAAAAGGGCAGAGAACACATTCTGTTACCTTTACGTAACGGTTTTCGATTTTGTTATTTAATTACGGACACAATAAATTTTAATTATTTTATATCTATTATATTTCGTATTTTTATAGTAAATCTGAAATTATTACTCCAATCATTATAGTTATGTAAAATCTCATTTCACTTCCAACATGAGAAAGAATCGGAGGAGGACTGATGTAGAGTTGCACTGACGTATGTTTAGTGTATTTTTTAACTGGTTTCTATGTGTAGAAACTAGTGTAAATTATTTAAATCACTAGAATTCTTAAATAAATATTTCTTATTTGAAACATCGACTATAAAATGTATTGATCGTGCACCGGAATGCAAATGCAACAATTCTCCCCTGGATCCCATTAGAAGTGGCTTAGGACCCAAAAAAAAAAAAAAAAAAAAAAATTCCACAGCCAATGCTGTAAATCAATCACGAGAAGACTAGTTAGTTCACGTGATTATGGAATGGAGATGATCACCAATATACATGCACTTGGATTGAGAAGGAAAATAAGTCAACCAAAAAGTATAAAAGGTCTGCTAAGTCGGTCATCAACTCCTTGTGCTTATACCTTGTGTCAAGCGATTGAGATCAAATTATATATAATTTGTCAATTAAGAAGGGAAGTAGGTAAAGCTTTGGAGTGACTTGGAGGACTTGCGCCGCGATGTCTTGAATTGAAGGCAGCTCTTGCGCGCCATTTTCATGGCAACGCCCCCGTCATCAACCCGACCACTGGTTAAGTACTATTGCTTCGTAGAATTCAAAAATTTACGTATGACATAAGATCCAATGGGTGGTCAAACCAAGGAAACCGGAGAACATGGGTAAATATTGTTTTATTGTAATTTAGGTGGTGATGGAGGCCTCTTTATTTATATATATCAACACTGTGACCAAAATATTCCTTTTCTCCTCCATGGTTGGGAAACTTGTTCATATATACATATATATATCTATATAATATATATATATATATATATTTCCCTTTTAATTTCCAACTTATGAAGTGGCTTGCTTGAAAAGCTCCAATTAGTCGCAGTTCCAGTCCACAAAACGCCTAAAAGAGTGACGATCTTGAATGTTGAGCCCTGATTCCATGGAGTGGGGGATATCATAGCCGAGGTTGGGATGAATGCTTGGATCCGGTGCCTTGGCTTGTGAGGTTTGTAACTGTGGGAACGAAATTTAAGAAGTTGAATGTTGTCTTGGACATTAATTCAACAATTACTAAAGCTAATTGGTAATCAAATTTCAACAAGTCGTATGTGCCATTAATTTCTTTAATTGACTTCTGCACGTAGAATTTCTGGTTGCTTTTGGTGGGTTGTGCCTCTCTTTTTGAATTATAGGCAAAGCCACCTCGAGCTATCCAGCCTGATGAGCACTTAAATCGTATATCTTAATTAGTTAAACCACTTTGAACACTGCATCTGCACGAGCTATCGCAATCATGCATGACCTTAAATTGTTTGCTAAATCATCATTCTAATTAAATTCTTGCAGTCACATCTATCACACAGTGGAAAGTTATCCTGAAATGTGGCGAAATACTTAGTAAATTTATCTCTCAAAAATAATTTACTCGTATCATAAAATTTACATTTTTATTACAACACTGTCATTATCACTCTATTTTATTTAAAATTTTTGATATATTTTAAGAATAAAATAACTTTTTCACATGTATATATATATATAATTTATATTAATTTTTAGTAGCTATTTAATAACTAGTTACAAAATAAATTAACTTTTTTCTTTCGAACCCAACCTGAACTATCCTAACCTGCCTTGTTGACTTTCTTCTTTTGCTTGTATATCTTAACTTGCTAAAAGTGAAAGGTCTCTTCATTCCTTTTTAACTCAATTTTTTATATTTGGGGTGTATTTAAAGTGACAAAAAATTAAATAAAATGAGATAAAGTGAGATAAATTGTGAATTCGTAATTCATGTAGTGAAATAAAAAAGTGAATAACTTAAAAATTTTTCATTTTTTCACCATTTTTAAGAGTTGTTTGCCACTTACAAAAGGGCCCTGCTAGCATGCTCGGCTGGCGGTGGAGCTAAGATTGAATTTGATTTCTCGTCATGATTTTCCAACAACTTGTTTGGATGTGGTTGAAAATTTAAGGCATGGTGCGTATTTTCTGTCTCTTTGGAACCCTCCAACGTTTGTGTAGGGTCCCCCATGGTAAAAACTCTTGCAAGGGATTGGCACAACACTGCTAATTTCGTCAGATTACAAACTTAGAATATATATATATATATATATATATATATATATATATATTGTCATATATAGATTCCATTTTCACAAAAATTGCGCATTTGATGAATGAACGATTCCAATGTCTAAGTTACCTAATTCGTGGTTAAGGAGTGGCGGTTAGCGCATTATGGTTTCAGGGCGAATTTATTAAAATTCGTAAATTAATTTTGATAACATCTCTAATTTCGGAACGAATTTATCTCATTTATACCCTCCCTTTGAAGGATAATTTTAATGTGGTGATCGTATGAAATACATCGAATTATAGAATTTTGAAAATGATCAAGAGTCAAAAATTTTAAATCTATATGAGAGCTTTACCACAAATTTATCAATAGCAATAGTTAATGGATCTATTACTTTTCTTTATAAGATATTTTTGTTTAATTTATCTAGAATTCTAAAGTCCAATATAAGGTGATTTTTTTAATTTTCTTTTAAATTATTTGAATTTCTGACAATATATAATTTTATGAATAATTTCATTCAACATCGTAATGGACGACATAGCTTACGATTATTGGCTTATATTATGTCACTAGGCATTTGATTAAAACATTGCCAACTTTTAGGAGACGTTACATTGATTTTGATAATTGCGTCACCCACGAAATTTGAAAATGAATTACTAGGCTCACTTGTGATTTCTAAATACATGCAATGTGAATTTATTCATTGTATAAGGACTAACATTTTTATAGTTCTCTGTAAATAAAACCTTGTTGAAAATCTAAGGCTGCATAAAGATTGAAAATTAGGGCTTATAGAGGGAAGGAAATTTGATTATACTTCATTTTCTTTAACCCATGAATATAAGTAAGCTGGTGTGGAACAATGTTAATTCTCTATGTGTGATTTTTCTCTTATTTTGTGTGTATTTGATTTGATTGTGTGAGTGTTCAATATTCAATAGTTTTTGTTCCTCTAACTTAAAGAGGTACGGGATATTTTTTCAAAAAGTTAATATAAAAATAAAATTTAATAATTAAACACGTATTATATTTAAATATCACACTATAATAAAATATACTTTCAATGATTTTGTTGACCAAATTTGAGTTAGTTGAAAAATATCACTTTTCACGATTAATTGGACGGTAAATGATTGAATATTTAGCGCCAATCTTAGTGCGTAAAAAAGTGATAAAAATTTATTATAAAAAAATTAAAATAATTAAATAAAAATAATAAAATTTTATCACTTTTTTTGATCAATTGGTCGGTAGAGATTTTACTTTTAGTCGCTAAAAGGGATAAAAATTTATTACAAAAAAAGTTGAAATAATTAAATAAAAATAATAAAATTTTATCACTTCCTCCAACTAATTGGTTGATAAAGATGTTACTTTTAACAACTAATTGATAGTCAAAAGTGAGAAATAATTTATTGCACAAAAGTTAAAATAATTAAATAAAAATAATAAAATTTTTATCTTCGTTGGCAGAAGTGAAAAAAAAAATTATTGCAAAAAAATTATAATTAACAAAGGAGGGATGAAGAATTAAGTAGTTTATGTTTGTCCACTGTTTATATATGTTTAAATAGGGTCTTGACGATGACTTTGACAAACTTTCAGTCTCTTGGTGTAGATTTTAAATGTAGGGCTGCTTCTTTCACCGTTGCATGTGGAGGAAATATATATATATATATATATCAAGATGGATACAATTGCAGCACTTACTTTGCTGGGCACCCAGCTGGACGTTATCAACACGGCAAGGGAGAATGACATGGGCGAACTTTGTTCTTGCGTTGAAGTATATTATGATCTTCCTCGACCTCGTCGATGGAAGCTCACTGTATTTGAATTCAATTGATTGTTATTGGATGTACGTTTATTCTTTCTACATTTTCGTTTTCTCCTGCTCAAGCAAGCTAAACATTAGAGTTCCAATGGACTCTGCTGGTTTTAAAATGCATTATATTTTGTAAATGTAATGTTAAATATTACATATATGATACTACTTTCTTCTATCTTGATGATGTACGGTCGATGGTATTCCTTTTGTTAAATATTACATATTTACTATTTCTTGCTTCTATTGAAACGATGCGGGACAATGAGTATTATTTTTTTATTTTACTCCTTACTTTGTAACGACCCGCATCTTCATAACAAAATATCACTTGCTCCAAGATTGGGTAGGTTTAAGGTAAGTACTTTCTAGGGGTCACCCATCTCGGTAATACTCTTACCTAAGCACAATTAACTCTAGAGTTCTAACGAGATACAGTGCATTCATAGTTTTAGAATGTGATGTACTTTGTAGATGTTGAATATAACATATATGCTACTTATTTCCTCTACTCAAGTGATATGGAATGGAAGACATTACACTCCTACTTTATTTTCCCGCAGGTAAAATTTCTCATAATTAAGTTCCTCACAGTCGCCGAGATTAATTTATGCTCCATACTATAATATTTGTGTTTATTTCATGTCTTGTTATCTTGGAAATTACATGCCAAAATAAGGGAGGAATGGTTGTGATAATGGATATTTTTACACTGGTTGTGTGTTCTAATAATTCCTGTGTAGGAGTTCGTTAATTGTGTTTTCAGTTGGTAAAGATATATGATTCTAAGGACGAGTTTGTTGACTCCGCTTTTAGTTTGAGTTTGTTGATTTGGTGGAGTCTTGTAATTTTTAGTAGAAGTTTTGTAAATTTTTTTGTGTATATTTTTGTCATGCAATTTTCAAAGGGGGAGATTGTTAGGTTCAGTATTTTAAGAGTATGACAATTGCATGTTAAATGTTTTATAATGTTTGCAAAGAGTTTAGAATTGAGTCATTCCTTGGTTAAAAAATTCTTCACAAATGGTTCAGCAAAATGAAGCTTGAAATCAGCTCAAGCAGATGGCACTTGAACTTGTAAGTCTCCGGGAATAGCACTTGAAAGGCATTTAAGCAGTCTAGCTTCTAGAAAACTTTCTTGAGGGAAATTTGGGCGATTAGACTTGTATTTGTCACCTTATTTGTTCAAGACCATAAAAAGGATTTTCTGAAAATTAGTTATACACTTTAGAGATTGAAAGAACCCTAATTTTCACTGAAAAAATCAAAATCTTTAAGGAAAAATAACAACGATCAAATTCAACAATTATTGTTGAATCAAGAACACTTATGGAATCAAAGAAGTGACGTTTGAGTTCTAGAATGGGATTAATTTTATGAGTACGGTGTATTACAATTTTTAGTTAGTAAGAGAAAATAGTATTAAGACAGTGTTTGATCTTTTATGTATTTGATAACTGTCTTGTAATTATTTTTTATGAAGAATTAGTTTTTATGTCAACCACCTTAGAAACTAAAAATTTTACTTAAAAGTGATTTTAGGATTTACCTTTAAAGATCAAGTCGTTCTCTATTTATTGTGTTTGTTCGGTTGATTCTATATATTAGTTTATCTTTTTCATGTGATAAGTAAAAGCCATTAATAATGGTGACACCCTTTGTGTATTAGCACTTTTATTAGCACCTACAAATGCTACTGGAGCAAAATAAAATTAAATTTTGAGTGAAATTTTTAATTAATTATTGCTGATATTTTTATTAGCACTTGTAAATGTCACTAGAAACGATTGACTAAAAAAAATCTAAAGTTGTGCTTTTTTCTTCTTAGTTGTAATTTTGTTGGCATTTGTAAATTGATGACTTTAATGTTTAATATTCATTGCAATTAGAAACGAATTTAGAATTTAGAATTCGTCTAAATTAATATAAAATTTTATTATAAATAAAAGTTTAATTTTTATAAATATAAAAATATAAAAAATAAAAAAATAAATACTTATAATGAATAAAGTGAGTTAGGTTAAATTTAAAATGGAACAAATTTACAAAAAAAAAAAAATTGACAAAGCACTCGGGCTATGGTCCTAGGCAGTCCGCCTACTGCAACATTAGTACTAATATTATTTTTCAGCCGACCCTTGATCAGTGCGAGTTGATCCACTCACTTATAATCTAAACCCGTTCATATCAAGCTTAAGTTTGCGCAATTCCGTGCTATGTTGTGTTAATGTCATGTTAGCGGGTTGTGTTGCGAGCGTTGTCGTCCTACGAGCGGATGCGGTGGGTCCTTTTGCACACCGCAGACAAATTTGCGGTTGCTACCATAAATATATTAATCCGTTGGGGCAGGAAAAGAATTAAGGAAAAATAGATTTTCATGATTGCTCGGAAAAGAAGAACGCACCTCACTTTCCCGAGGAAATTTCTCCCGTCATTTCACTCGCTCCTTCAATCCCCCTTCCTTCTCAACAGCTGTGCATGGTTTTGATTTCTAGGGTTTGGACGAGTACTCCTGTGTAGGATTTGGAGAGAACTATGTTGTCGCAATCAGGTTCTCCTGTCACAGATTCTGCTACGACCTCGACAACGACGACTGCTGTTATAGCTAGTACTGCCGATGCGAATTCTTCTTACCCAAATGGCAATCCGAAGCCGCCTTCTTCTCCCGACGACGACTTCTTCTCATCCGCCTCCTTCGCGTCTTCGTCCTCCTCCGAGGACAACCAGACACAGAACCAATCATTGCCTGACCCTCCTCAAATCCCCGTTTCTTGGCCCTCCGATGGCGGCCTGACCCCTGATTGGGTGATGGAACTCATGCGCGCCTTCGACTGGGGTTCTCGACATCTTCCCCCCTCGGAATTTCCCTCAGTCTTGCCCGTACAAGTGTTTGATAGTCTGATACTCACTGCATCCAAGATCCTCCACAAGGAGCCCAATTGCGTCAGGATCGACGGTGGCGGCGCTGATTCGAGCGTTGTCGTCGTCGGAGATGTTCACGGGCAATTGCATGATGTAATTTTTCTGTTGCGGGAAGCTGGTTTTCCGGACGATAACCGATTCTTTGTGTTCAATGGCGACTATGTGGATAGAGGGGCTTGGGGTCTTGAGACCTTCCTTCTCTTGTTGGCTTGGAAGGTATGAGATTCACATTTGTGTGGACTTTATTATTCAATCGTCAATTTCAAATTGCCAAAAAAAAAAAAAAAAAAAGGTCAAAGCTTTGGTGATAGAGTTGATTGAGATTGAAATGACAAGGTATAGTAGATTCACAGTTTTGTAGACTTGTGTAAACTTTTAAGCCTCCGTTGGTGCAAGGGCATGTAACGGAATGATCATTCCCATACTTCTATTCCATTCCCTTGTTTCATAGGCTTTTTTAAAATGCTACTTTATGCGGATTTGAATGGAGTGGAATGATAATATATGAATGATTATTCTATTCCATTTCCTTGTACCAAGAGCCTTAATTTCAAATTGCAAAAAAAAGGTGGGGAAAAAAAAAGGGAAATTGAAGCTTTAGTTATAGAGTATTGTAGCATACAAATGCCAATTTCTGAGAATGTAAAGCTTTTGTGTGTGGAATTTTTATGGTTTCTATAAATGCAAATCTATGCGTGTTTGTCATAAATTCAAGGAATTAAGCTGGGTTCTCTCGACTGCTATCTCATGTCTGTTGTCATATGCTAATTCAATGGCATGACTCTGTTCTCTATGACTCATTGTGTCCCCCTCCGGGGGGGGGGGGGGGGGGGGGGGAAGTAGTTTGGTGTTTCCTTGTCTTTTCTCATGTTCAACATGTTTGATATTAATAATGGAAAATTGGCAGCATGATATGAATAATGAACAGATAAATTGTGTAAAGGACTTGATTGATTGAATGCAAATCATAATTCAAATTTATATAAGATGCTGAGTTTGTAGACTTATGTTTATGATACCTGTGATTTGAGGTTTGGACTCAATTTAATTTCTCAAGTGTTGTCCTTAAAGTTGCTATGTGCCTCCAGTGAAAGTTGGTATTGTTGACCAGTTGATTTTACTATCTAGAGAGTATTGAAAGCATATAGTTTAACCCAAATTGTTTAATTGTGAAGGTCACTTAGTTAAAGTCAAACAAATAAGAGATATAGGAAATTGGGCCTGGGCTTTGCCTGTTTTATGTTGTTTTTAAATTTGTTTTTGTTCTCAAGGCCATGAAAAATGAAGACAACAGAAAAATTCTGTTAGATACTGTTCTTGGCAAAACATCTCCAGGGAACTGTTTTAATTAGTTTTATGAGATCTCAGAAAATGGTTCATTAGAAGTGAAAGCGTGTCAAAGACCATTGTGTTTTAAAATTTTCTATATTTTTAGAAGAACTCAAAAATTGAAGATTGAAAATGGATAAGAGGGCAACAAAATTGTTACTGGAGAGGCCTTTGACCGTTTCACAGTTTTTCACTTATGTTAGTGGCTTCCTTACTTTGTTTCAAAACTTTCAAAATTTGTCAGGTCTAATTCAATTTTTTATCATCATTTTAAATATTTAATGCATGTTTAGAATTGAAGGATTGAAGAACTTGTTTTCAATTGATTGGACATTGTGTGGTGAGGTGATATTGCTTGTGTTTGATATTTCTGAACTTCATATGGTTCACCATGGAAGTACTTAAGAATTTCATGGTAACTGTGGCTTATTATAATTTAGTTTATTTACTTATTTTTTTGTGGTTTATTATCTACCGAGTTAAAATTTTGTTAGCATTTAAAGTTTATGGTTAATATTTTGTTTGAATGAGTCTTTCTGTTACTTGTAATATATCTGTGCAGTTATTTATATGTTGCATAATTTGCTCGCATTTAATTTCGGGAAAGTAAGAATTTTTATTTGGGTGATGCACTTTTCTAGGTAGCTATGCCACATAGGGTATATCTTCTTCGTGGAAATCATGAATCAAAATACTGTACTTCGGTTTATGGGTTTGAGAAAGAAGTCTTGACTAAGTATGGCGATAGAGGAAAGCACGTCTACCGGAAATGCTTAGGATGTTTTGAAGGACTTCCGCTGGCTTCCATTATAGCTGGGCGTGTTTATACTGCACATGGGGGGCTTTTCCGTTGTGTAGCCACTACCCCATCAAAAAGATCTAAAGGGAAGAAAACTCGTAAAATAATTCTCAACCCTGAAGCAAAATTTCTATCGCTTGGTTCTTTGGAGGAGTTATCTAGAGCTCGGAGATCTGTCCTTGATCCTCCTTGGGAAGGTCTGAATTTGATTCCTGGTGATGTGCTTTGGTCAGACCCGTCAATGAGCCCTGGTCTTTCTCCAAACAAAGAGAGAGGAATTGGCCTTTTGTGGGGACCTGACTGTACTGAAGAGTTCTTAAAGAAGTTCAATCTAAAGGTGATACATAAATCAAATTTCCCTCTTTATGCTGATATTATTACGTCATAATACTGTACCAGTGTTATACTATGGGTGAATGACTTTGATAAGTTGCTTTGTGTGTGTTGATACGTGGCTTGGGGATTTTCATTACTAAATTTTGGAAAGCATTACCTAGAACCAGAAAAGTTCAACTTTTAGCAAAATGTACCGCCTCATGTCTTCTTAATATGATAGATCATGATACTTTTTATCCGATTCTTTGAACTGTAATTATGGAGATTGGGATGGTAGAATATGATGCTTTGTCATTATCATAATCTCTTCAATTCTGGATATTACATTCTTATCTAGAGTGGATTAGTTGAAATTTGAGTGTTTTGGTGTGACGGTTTTGACAAAATTTATTCACAACTTTGTAATCTTCTGAATTGCAGATCTGCATGTGTAATTGATTTTAAGTATCTTAATGTTTAGTGCTAGTTGACAATATGACTCTTAAATAGTTAATTGCGAACAAACTTTAAAACTAGAGGTTGCAATAATGACCTGAATGCGTAAACCCGCCCGGTTAACCTGAAATAAATGGGTTTGAGTCCAATTAAAAAGACTAAATAGTTATAATTGGGTGGGTAAAAATGTATCTAACTAATAAATGGACTTCAATGAGTTGAGAACATAAACCCGTTAAACACCCAATTATACAACATGGGTTAAACACCCACATCCCCTCAAAGGCCAATGACCATAGCGCTCACCACCACGATCACTAGACCTTTGTTTCTCACTACATCAATGGCACAAACCCCAAGGGAGTTGTCGGTGTTGCAAATGATGGCGGTGATAGCAAACAAGGTTCTAGAAATGCCACAATATACTCTCAGACGATAAATAGCATCCCATCTGCAACTGCCAATAATGACTCGTCTGACCCAAAAAAATCCAACCACCACGCTCCAACGGAAAGCGAACCCCTTGCTATTACAAAAGGCTAAAACATGACTCCAATGCTATTTATTATCCTTTCGGTGGCAAGTGCCTAGTAGATTACTGGAAGAATTGTGAAGAATCGAGTGACTCGACCATTGAGTCTCTTCTTGATGCGTGTACAATGAAGTATATGCAGCTGAATTACAATAATCTGAGGGGGCCTAGACTGCCAGGAGGTGGCCGAGACTGTCAGTGATGCGTGACAAATGAAAGTTTTGCAAAATTGTAGGATCATAGTTATTACAATTGAACTGAAGATTAAGCTAGTGAAAGTCTCGTTCAATAACCAGTGTTGCTAGTGAAGGTCTGGTTCAATAACCAGTGTTGTAAAACTATATTGTATTTATTTATATTGTTTTCCTTTATATATAATACATTGACTAATAAAAGATGAAATGAATCTTTGGTCCAGAAGCTGGCATATGCATAAAATCTGCCTTTCCCAGGTTCTAGCCATGGGTGCTCCATGTTTTTAAAGACTTTAAGGCTTATAGTCCAAATTTTCAATCACTTATCCATGTTCTTGAACTAAACTGGGCCACTTATCGGTTCCCGATTGGGCCAGTTCTGTTATGATGGCATTTTGTTGAATGGTGTATAAACAAATTTGGGAACTTCAAAGAAGAGGTATAAAGTTGAGCTTCAGAGGATGAGTAGAGGTGGCTCGATGAAATGATGAGTGATGAGGGTAGGTCTCGTGGAGGGAATTCTGCTTATATGCTTAGACAGTCTAAGAGGTATATCACTGATTAAAAATAATGCTCTATGATTAGCTCTTGTTGAAATATCTTAATAGTTTCAGTTAGATCTTGTTTACACTATTTAGGATTTATTAAATATCTAATAAATTGTAAATAGGTCGAATCTAGGTTCATGGGCTCAACCAGAATTGATCTGCTACTAAATTGATGTATTTGGGTTGAATGCGTTGAGGTATTACCCTTTTTTTTTCCTGACCGAAGCCTGCCCTGCTTAAAATTCATGCTTGAGGCAAGAATGGTGTTATTATATCTTTGAGTTTGCACATGATTACCAATACTTTGTAGCTTTAGTTTCTAGTGACAAAAGGGGTAGGGATACTTGTGCAATTCCTTTTGCTAAAGACTAGATGGTTGCTTCAAAGCGGCCCCCCCCCCCAGGGGGGGGGGGGGGGCTCTAGTTTTGATCTATTGTACTTCTCATTTTGGGTGTTTGCTCTCTATCGAATCCAAGGTTTTTAAGTAACCCAAAGGTCATTGTAATAGTGACTGTGGCAGTGTTGCAGTTTTGTGGTGTAACTAACGGAGCATAACGATAGTGGAAACTGGAGTCGTGATTTGTTCCCCTTTGCACAATTTTTTTAGGAAGTGAGAATATCCCTTTGCGTAACAAATCTCACCGTTACACACATTTTTTTCCTTCAAATCACATATTGATTAGTACAATAGTTTTGGTAGGTTTTGTTAGATTTATGAACATGATTTAACATGCGCATTACCTTTTATACCATTTTTTCGTTGTTGTCTAGAGAACTTTACATATTTTCCTTGTAGACAAATGTTGCTGTTTTCAAGATAATATGATTAATATTTATTTTACAATTCTACTTTTCAAATTATAAATATTCATAAAAAAATAAAAAACAAGGTAACAAATAAATTTTATTTATTAAGCAAAGTCATAACTTCAGTTATAAATATTAAAAATTATTATGATTTCTAATAAGTCAAAAATAAATAAATACCAATCCTACCTAAAACTGAGTAAACACAAGTTGATATTCATAAATTTACCTCCATTGAGGTAATAAAAATGAAAGATATATCACAATGAATCTATTATGTTGTGGGGGATTTGAATAATATTATCAATGAAATTCTCACCAGTTAGGGAAGAAATGAAGTAAAAATAAAAAATTAGTGCAACTATTTTATTTTATTTTTCGATCTAGATTTAAATTATGCATTGAGTTAGATTCAATTATGCATAAACATTAATAAAAAAAAGGGATATGAAAACTATTAAATACTTGAGATAAGTAACGTACATAATATTAGTGCAACTGTTTTATTTTATTTTTTTCAATCTAGATTTAATTATGCATTGAGTTAGATTCAATTATGCGTAAACATAAATAAAAAAGGCATATGAATACTATTAAATACTTGAGATAAGTAATGCACATAATATATCTACAAACATAAGAGTTTAGATTGACTTATGGTCATTTAAATTTTCAAGGTCAAGCAACTGTAGAAAGACATACTTCAAGTTTGATAGTTAACCCTCTGGATTTAGCTGTACTTGCATATGTATGCCTATATGTGTTTGTGTGAATCGTGCTATATTTTGGAGAGAGATTTTGGTTTGCATTTTTGCAAAGATATAAATAAGAGGTTTTAATCTCGTAGATGAGTTTGGAAAGATTTGACTATCTCATATAAGCAAAAGAAATGAAAAGAAAAAAAAGGTACAATAGATCCATTTTGATTATTTATTTATTTATTTGACTTAGAGGTTGTAGTGGTCCTATAATGGCACTGTAATATGTTGTTACTAGCATTATGCATTGTTATGGCCATTGTAACAATACTTACGCCTAGTAAGAGAGCTAGGATTTTTTTGGTCCCCCCCTCCCCCGGGGGGGGGGGTGCCCGGGGGGGAATTTCACAAAAAATAATATTTGAAAATATGAAAGGCCAAAATATCATAACAATGGTTTTTTTTTTTTTTTCAAATGCAAAGAATTTGAATAGCACAATACTTAGTTCAACCAAGCCTTGGTTCCAAACTTGAATAGGACAATTATTATCATAAATTAGAAATATAAAAAATAATTAATTATATGAATTTTTTTTATACCATTTTGTAACAATCACTAATAAATTGAGTAAAATTTAACTTGAGTTTTTTTACTTTCCCATACCCAATGTAACAACTAATAAATTAGAGTTATACTTGAAAAAAAAAAAAAAAACTATTAGCTTATATGCAAATAGCCGCCCAAATTAATCAATGACTAATTGAATAATTCAAAATATGGATGAGTTTTAATGACGTAAATTTAAACACAAATGAAAAAAATGTAGCTTATATCATTCAAGCAAAGCTATGTATTTGATCACCATTTTTATTCTTATGACAATTTATTAATTAAGTACACTTATATTTTTTGTAATAGAAAAATAACACATGACACTACTAAGTGATATTTCCACACTGCCCCCTGGCTCTCACCATGCTTACGCATTCATTCAGCCGTTGTAGCAGGATATAACAGTATTAGGCCTAGCCGAAACTGTTCTTTAACTGTTGAGGCTACTTTTTACAGCCTTGATTGAACTTGAAAAAGATCTTAAGTCTTTCTTTTATCTGTCCTCCTTGTATTTATTCATGTATTTGATAAGTTATAAAGAATTAGCTGGTGGAAATTAGTGCTCCATCCTGACTGGCTAGTCAGGTGTTTCACTTTCCTTACCCCATTACCTGAAGTAAGCATTGTTGTCTGCTGTTGGTACTGCAGTTAATTATCAGATCACATGAAGGTCCTGATGCAAGGGAAAAGCGGTCTGCGCTTGGAGGGATGGATGAAGGGTACACAATAGATCATGTTGTAGAGTCTGGGAAACTAATTACTCTGTTCAGTGCTCCTGACTATCCACAATTCCAGGTATCTTCTTACTTTTCTTTTTTCATTTTTGCAATGGCCAGTCTTTCTTGTCAATGTAGTAATTGTATATGCTCTTTTGTATTGGTTCTGTTTTGATTTTGTCTCAATATCAGATTTTGACATCCGGTTTAGGAGACTGGAAAAGTTCAAGCCCATCAGCTTAACACGTGCTGTTTATGGTTAAATTTAGAGTTACGCATAAAAATCCCATCAGCATAATTGAGGTGGATTCATTTTAGTTTGGGTGTTTGCTTGATCTACATAATGGAAGTAGCATCTTGTCTTTTGTTTTTGATGTAGGATGAGATAAGGGGACACTTTTAGCAATAGTTGATGAAGTCAAAGATATGCTTTATGCAATATTGCTGCCAGAGGTATAACTCTTCCAGTTTTGCATATCCAATCGACTGTTGAACAACTTCTAAGCTCTCTGTCTGCCACATCATTCAATTTGGCCACAACACAATACCTATCCAAATATAATAAAGATAAGACAATTGTGGAATCTAATTTAATACCTTAAGAGGAGGAGGAAGAATCTGTTCCAATGGTATGGTTTTATGTGGGTACAGTTATATCTCTAGACAAAGAGGTTCAAGAGAAAACAGTTGCGAAGTCTTCAACAATTTATGCACAGTGTAGAGAGCAAAAGAAGACCAAGTTACAACAAACTCTTTCCTTTCTGAATAAAATTTATGGAGGGAATATTTTTGAAGGAGGTTATAATTTGGATCTATTGTTCAGTGAGGACTAAATTATTATTAGTCTTCAAAAAATGGAGGTTAAAGATCCGCAAGGTTGGACTTTAATAGTGTGAGAGATAATTTGAATTCACTTTTTTTAAGGAAGAAGAAGAAGAAGAAGAAGAAGAAATTATTAGTTCTCAAAAAATGGAGCATGAAGATTTAAATAAATTGGGATTACTTGATTTTATTGACGTTCAAACAACACGAGGTTTTAGTTCACCGAAGTTTTGCAAAGTTCAAGCTTTTATTGGGTGTCCTACTTCATCGACTCAAATATTTTGTAGCTTGAACTCGAGGATGAGTTCTTTTCAAGAGTGGGAGTTTGACGTAGGATTAGCTGAGGAGGAGATTTTGCTTTAGGAAGGTGCTTGGAGGCAAAGAGGGGTTGAATGGGGATCAAAAAGAATGAAAATTTCCACACTAAGAACTCTTTTCTGTAAGTTAGAACTCTTTTTCTTGCTCGTGACATTAATTTCAAACTCCTGGATAAGTTATAACTTAGGCAGGCAATGGCTAAAGACTTTGATCACAGTGGCTAAAGACTTTGATCCTAGTGAACAGAGTCCTAACTATTCTGGAAAGAGTTCTAACTTAAAAAGGCATATAGGGTATGCTTTCAAATCCAATTTAGGTTATGATTATTTAAGTGTTTTATGTCAATTATTAGTCCGTTATTGGAGCTAAAAGCCTAGTTGTTGTATCTGGGAGATGGGATTGAAGGTATTTTAATCCGATTAGAAACTGCATTAGAGAGTTTGGAATACTTAGCTATTATAAATAGAGACTTGCAATCTTAGATTTTCTTATTCAAGTTTAATATAGTCAATTGATAATTTTAGAATTTTGTGCTCTTGTGGATTCAAGGACTTTTCTCTGTTGTACTTGGGAATGAGGTCTGGGCAAATGCCCCACTGTTGTGTCAGTTTCAACTGGATGTAGGTGTATTTGCGATGTGCATTGATTATTGCCCAGTTGCACGTGACTTTTAAAGGATTGCAAAAGAAATTTTGAAAATAAAAAATATTTAAATGGGCAATGGTTTTTGTAAAACTACTTACAAATCTTTTTAAGTTGTAGGTAGTTATGGGTGGTTACGGAAAGAATTGAAAAGTTTCTCCAAAACTTGAGTTTTCACCAAAAATTGAGGTTCACTAACCACCCTTCTAATGTCTTTATATAATAGTATAGATTATATGCTTTTTTCAACTTTTTTTTAATACATATACATACATATATATGTATAAGAATTTTCTCCATAGAAGGAAATTTCAGAGATTGAAATCTCGATGATATCCCCTAAAATTCTTTCTAGTATTGTAAGATTCTCTCTTAAGTTCTAACTTAAGAATTACTAAATTAGTCTTAAAACTTCAAAAATTATTTTGTCTCCTTTAAGACTAGGGTCTTTTGCAAGAGGGTCTACTAGAAACCTCTCAGGAAAAGTCATCATGTCCTTTCCTGGTGAGCTAGGAAGCATGAAATCACCGTCAAGGGTGTCGTCTCCTAGTTGGACTCATGAGGGACTCTTAACGCAGGGCAGACTTATGTTGGACATATGTCAGACTTACCTTTTTCTGTGTTGGATTTTTTTATTAGTATTTTTGTTTGGACACATCTTGGATATATCACGGACTTGTTTTGGACATGCTGGAGTTTTAAATAGGTTTGACTCGGGAACAAATAAAAGTAATATTTTATATTTGGATGATTTGATGAAATGTAATGAAATTTTGATTTATGGATTCATTAAATAATGTTTTGTTAAATGTGATTTGTTAGTTTTAATTTTGGAGGAAATGTAATTATTATGTGACTTCTTTATTTAATTTTAAGCTATAGAATATAGTTATTTTCATTTTGGAGAGAATATAATCATTATGTGACTTCTTTATTGACTTCCAATTATGAAATATATGGTTTTTAAGTTTATTTAGTGTTATATTGCATTATTCTACTGTATTTAAATAAATTACAAATATTTAAGACAAAATATATATTTTTGCCAAGTTCTTGCTGTGTTTTATCTTTTATTTATTTAAAATTGTTGAGTCGGCGTATTCGTATCATGTTGTGTTGGTGTCCTAAGTTGGTATCCATGCTTCTTATCTGGTTAGCGTGTATGGAGACATTTCATCTTTCCAGAGGTTTGCATGAACAAGTAACATAAGCGAGATCATTGATTTCTAATCTTGGTATGCTTAATTGTTATTGTTTTGTACATAAGAGATATGCTCCTTCAAAAACCATATTATTTTCAAATGTGCCCTTTCATACATTATTGAAAGAACAACATTGTTCCTCTTTCATTCGTCTACAATTTTCTTTTACAAAAGTTGGGCCAATCTTAACCTAATATTAACTTGGTAATGGCGTTTGACTTGGGCATTTCCAATGTGGATATGGTGTTGGATGGTAGAGGTCGTCTTATTCTTATTCCTTCCGATGAGTTACCCCCGGGGGGGGGGGGTGTCCTGGTTTGTTTGAACTTGTTATATTTTTTTCCTTAGTTAGAAATTAGATATTCAATGCCTTCTGTTGAAGAATGGTATGGTTTTAAGTTATATTGCACATAAAGATTCCTAAATAGAAGCCGTGTCAACACTGGAGGACTTAAAGAGAGAGAAATAGTTTTTTTTTTAATTTTTTTTAATGCATAATACATAAAATGCCCCTTCTGAATTTAGAAATTGTCCCTTTAAATATATTTGAGATAGTTTTTCTTGTATTGTCAAATCAATTAAAAAATTATTTTGTACTTTTTACTATTTCCGTCTCTCTCTCTCTCTCTCTCTAAATTCAACCCACGAGCTCTTTATCTTTTATTTCTCTCTCTCTCTCTCTCTCTCTCTCTGAAACCAAACTTGCCTTTTCATCTTTCATTTTTTACACCCCCCCTCTCTCTCTCTCTATCTCTTTCTCAACCCACCTTTTTCTCATTCACTCTCTCTCAACCCACTCAATCATTATTTTTCTCCCATTTCTCTCAAGTTTTAATCGAAGTCAATCCACACCAAGAGTCCTTTAACTTTTTATTTAATTATTTATTTTCTACACCCCATCTCTTTATCTTTCAAATTCAAACCCTCATTCTCTCTACACTTTTTTAACATATGTTAAAAATCCATCTTCAACTTGCAATAAATTTATCTCAAGATCAAGAATCAAAATTCAATCACATTCCTTCTAAAAACAATTAAGGTATTTTGTGTCTAAATTATGATTTAATTCTAATTCAATATTTTAATACTTTATCTTATTGTACATATTATTTATATTTAGCTTAAGAATATAAACTTTTATGATATTATATAATTTATGTTGTCGATAATTATAATTATTGATTATTTATGTTAATTGTCTTGCTTTTATTGATATATTTTTGAAATAGGATTTAAATTTTTTTAATAAAAAAGATTAGATATTTTTATTTTTTAACATTTTATTTTTCGCAAATTTTCAAGAGATGAAAAGTAGTAGGGGCAACTTGTAAAGATACTACGCTTTGAAAGTATATAAAATTTATTTTTGTCTTCTTTTGGTTATTTAAAAAATTTGTAATATTTATTTTTGTTTAATTTTGCCCCCACTTAACAAAATTTCTAGATCCACCCTTGCGTGTTAAGTTAAAAGCATCTTTGTAGGCGTGTTGATTTACTTTTCTTTTATGTATGTCTTGTTACCTTAATATTGCTCAAAGGTCCAAAATTTCTTATTGGTGTTGTTGACTGAAAGGCATAGTATTTCCTTCTTCGATTGATTAAAGGCTGATCTTAATCTATTAGGGCATTAAATTTGAACTAATTAACAATGACAATTCCAATGTGGTTATGATGTTTGAAGATTAAGGGTGAGCCTTGGCACAAGGGTATGGTTGCTTTTTTGTGACCTGAACATCAGGGTTCAATGCTTGGAAACAATCTCTCCAATTGCTACTTACTAGGGGTATGTTATAGACCCAAATTAGTTAGTTAATTAGAATATCAAATTAGTTAGTTTAGTTGTTAGATTAGTCTATATACAGGGAAATATTGTAAAGAAAAAGGGAATCAAAAAGAATCATCATCTTGAGATTAATTTCTCATTTGGGAGAGTTTTGGATTGCTCTTGAATTTAATCCAAACCCTTTTATTTTCTCGTATTTTCCTTTATTTTCTCACCAACCAAGCAGTCAAGAAATGGGTTCACCTCAATTGGTATCAGAGCACTTTCTTGGTGCAGCAGTGTTCTTTAGATGAAAAAAATTTCAAGATTCAACAATGATGGAAGATGAAATTGATGCAGCCTATAAAGAGCTTCTACAAAATCAGCAAGAAATGAATTCACAATTGAAGCAGTTGATGAAAATGATGGAGCATATGAGTCAAAGTTAGAAGATTTATCTCTTCAAGTGCAGGCAAACACAAAGACAATCCAAAAAATCCAGAAAAACAATGGAGAAGGAAGGGAAGAAGAAGAAGAAGAAGAAGATCATAAAAATGGATTGGTTCAATGAAGGAATTTCAAGAAATCAATAACTACCCAAGGGAAGAAGAAGAAGAAGAAAATCAGGCAATATATACTTCAGAAGAGGTTTTCGCCTTGAAGGAGATCAATATCTCGGACTCTATCAGAATTTACAAGAAGAAAATCTTCTCCGGCAGCGGTGGCCTTGACAAGTTGGTGAAGCCAGCTGATTTCGCCACCGAGGTAGCTAGGACACATAAGCTTGAAGGTTTTTTCATTGTCTACACGGCATCGAAAGATGCGTATAGTTTGAACTCATTTATTGATTTGTCCAACCGCTGGAAATTCATATGGTCTCGTGACATAGACAACTTTGGGTTTCATGACCCCATAGCTCTGTTCGGGAGTGTAAACAATAGTTGGTCCGGAATGCTGAGCCGTTGATTACAAAAGAGTCCCTAAAACCGTGGATTACAGGAGATGTTGGTTGAAGCCATTCAAAACCAGGTCTGTAGTGAATCTATTACTATAGACTACTATTTTCCTTGCAAGTGACTAGCTTATGGTTCCAACATGGTTCCAACGGGGTTCGAATCCCACATTTTCTCAGTCAACAGGCATCTGATGATGACAAAAAGGGGAGGATTTAAAAATGTGGTGTATTGTGATTTTGGATTAAAGGGAGCCCTTTAACTTTGTAACTAAGAAAGAGGTGCACGGTAGTTGTATTTTGACCTTGAGGACAAGGTCAATTTTAAGAGTGTGGGAATTGTTATAGACACAAATTAGTTAGTTAGTTGGGATACCAAATTAGTTAGTTAGTTTAGTTGTTGTATTAGTCTATAAATGGGGAAATATTGTAAGGAAGAAGGGAATGAAAAAGAATCATCATTTTGAGATTAATTTCTCATTTGGAAGAGTTTTGGATTGCTCTTGAATTTAATCCAAGCCCTTTTATTTTCTCGTATTTTCCTTTGTTTTCTCACCAACCAAACAGCCAAGAAGCGGGTTCATCTCAGGGTAATATTCCGTATGCTGCCCCTCCGTTGACCCCGCATAGCCAGAGCCTTATGCAGTGGGCTCTTCTAAAAAAATTATGACGCTGCGTATGACTTGTCAATAAAACATCTCCTTGAGCTTTTTGTTCCAAGTCTCTTGTGTTGAATTTGTTCTAACCAAATTCTGTCACATATGCCATATACACCTTAAACTTTGGACATTTCCTTGGTTCCTTTGCAATGCAAGATCAACATGATCTATGCATGAAAAGTAAGTTATTAGGAATGGATCCACGGGGGAAACAATGATAGAATTAGCATGCCTAGGATGCAGATTAATGGTTTTACTTTTGACTTGCCTTCTTCATGCAGGCCTTCAGAATTTAAAGGTTTTGTCAAGAGATAATTGACTTCACCCCCTTTTGCCATTCATTTAGAAAGAAAAATGAAAATTAGCGTGCCTATAGTGGAAAGAGCGTGGTTCATCTTGCATGCTTTTTCTTTCAGGCCACCCAAAGACAAGTGTAAAACATACTGTTAGTAAGATCTCTCACGAGGGTTAACCAAAGCCTTCTATCTATGTAGAGTTACTTTGAATGGGAGAGGGGTGGGGGGAAGAAAAAATCTGAGATTCAAACTCACCTCAGAACTTCAGACAAAATGTTCTACTAACCAGAAAGAGATTCCTAAGAGATCTGAATGTCTATCCTAGTATCATATAGATGTCCTAATTGTTAACTCTTTCAGGAATTGATCTTTTTTTTGGTGGAGATCGACTCTGATCAAGATTCATGCTATGTTCCCATCCTAATTAGCCATCAGTACCGGGACTGGGGTTGGAAGGATTGTAGAGTTTCAAATTGCTGTTTCTCACAATCTGCTAGTAATAGAAATGACTTTAGTAAGTTTAGCCTTAATATATGTAAATTGGGAACTGTTCTGTTAGAAATTTTGTGCAACTTGTATTATTAATGACAGTGGTTTCAAATAACTACTTTTACCTGATTATTTCATATCTATCATTATACATCACGACCACTCCTTTAATTTCAAGTTGAAATTGCATCAGATCCACAATTGAGTTAATTTTCCATCAATAATTAGTGCCAAATCCATATTTGTCTTCCTCACAGGCAACAGAAGAGAGGTACAAAAATAAAGGCGCATACATTGTCCTGGAACCCCCTCATTTTGATTCTCCAGTGTTCCACTGTTTTGAAGCCGTTAGTCCAAGGCCAAAGGTACATGTTCTGATAATCTCTACACTAGGTTAGGTTGTCATAAAGTCTGTGTTTTTATGGGATGAACATGGCTGAGGGTTGCTAATCTTCCATTAGACACTTGAGGAGGGTGGCTCATCTCCAATGCAGCCTTCCATGCCTGTATATTATTGGCTCAATTCCTTGAGGTTTGGAAGTTCCATATGATGTGGGTGCGTTTGGTTCACTGCAAAATTCTACAAAACTTTACAAAACTTAAATTTTGTACTCATTGTACAAATTACGAGACTACAACTTCTACAAATTTATATTAATTGTTAGTGTGAATATGTATGATTGTGTAATGAACATGATGTAATCTGGATTACAGGTAAACCCTTATTATGACTTTGAGGATGTGATTGATTCCGATGAAGAATTGGACTTGGCATCAATGGTGCCTTCTTCCTGAAAGATCTCACCACCCTTTGCCTTTAAATATGAAATTCATATTGTTTAAAAAAATTTTGTACATTGTATTTCACACGTTCTCATGGTGTGTTAATTTTGTTGCTGAGAGGCTTTTTACACCTCCACCCACAAGCCTGTTGCCCTCATCAAATGTATAATTATGTATTTAACCTTTTACCCAGGGGCATTGTATACCCGATAGGTAAAAGTGTTCTTGTTACATTCCCAATTTATCT
This sequence comes from Vitellaria paradoxa, assembly GCA_019916065.1. Taxonomy (NCBI): domain Eukaryota; kingdom Viridiplantae; phylum Streptophyta; class Magnoliopsida; order Ericales; family Sapotaceae; genus Vitellaria; species Vitellaria paradoxa. The sequence continues at coordinate 44,391,495 of CM034236.1, read as the reverse complement.
ATCTGCTGGTCAGTGTTTATTGCATTTTGTTTTTTAATAAAATTATGAGGCATGTTCCTCTTCTTGTGGGTTAGGAGAATTGCTGGTCCACAATTTTTATTTTTATTTTTTTTAATGGGTAATGGAAGTACCATGCTGTTCTTAGTCTGGGAAATGAAATTCCCAAGTTTTGAGGGAGGATGATCTAAAAGCTAGAACAGAACAAATTGATAATTAATGTAAAGGCTGTTTGGCAATAAAAAAAAAAAAAAAAACTTTGCACTAGGATGTGACATGTGTTGTGTTAGTTTTGGTTGGATGTTTGGTAAAAATCTGTTAACATTGGGAAAAGTTAATAGAAGTTGGAAATGTGTATAGCGGAAAAAATTAGTAGAAGCTTATTTATTTATTTATTTTTCGGTAAAAATTGGTTCTAAGTTCCAGTTCTACCGGTGGCCAACCCAAAAAAAAAAAAAAAAATTATATTTTTGGATATGCATTGAAAGGTTTGGAAGAATGGGTAAGTGAGATCTGCGTAGAAAATGGTGATATGGGTGGTTCCCCCGCCCCCCGCCTCCCCAAAAAAAAATGAGCTGGCTGATTGATTTGAATTTGTTTTTCATGATAATTTTTATTTTCTAATTATTTTATTTTATATGCATTTTTTTTAATGTTTATTTGTTGCGTTGTACTTAGTCCTACTCCTCAAATTTCAGCCTTCTATATACGAGTAAAGGAACAAGCAAAACCATGCTGCAACTTGCCAGACCGTGAAAAGTGATGCAGGCTTGACAAAAGAAATTAGCAACATAAGCATGCATGCACCTTTCTTTCGTTTTTCTGTTTTGTTTGAACACAAATTACGTTAGGTATTTCTTAATGAATTTTTAACGAAAAGGGGGTCACTGACATCACATATGGCATTAATCTTGTGGACCGTTATATTAAAATTTAATAGTTTAAATTTATTTAAGTGTTTTTAAATTAAAAATATGTGAATAAATCTGAATCGTTAAATTTTAATTTAACGGTTTCAATTTAATACTTGGGAGTAACAATAGTGACTGATATTAGCTCCTTGTTCCTCATTCATTTTTAACGGATTTGGTCGAATTAATATCGTCTTCTACTTATTCCATTAATATTTCTAATGAAAATGATTAGATTAAAAAAACACTACCTTTAGTAGAATCTCATGGTTTATGAGAATTTGGTTGTTAATACGTGATTTTAACATAGACCACATAAAACGAATAATCAAAATAGTATGATCGTGACTACGAGATTGCGCATTACGGATGGCAAAAGGGGCAAGGTATTCGTAAATTTTAATTCCCCAGTTTAGTCATGGACAGATCTTCCACGAGGGTGATGGATGTATGGTGATGAAGGTGCACTGCTTAGCTTGCTACATGCACTCGGCATATATATATATATATATACACACACACACACAATACACATCGAATAAAATACTAGATTTGATCTTGATGACAATCTTCGTCCAGGGAATTTAAAAAAAAAAAAAAAAGAAGAAGATTTTAACAAACTAATAACATCATTAAGAGATTTTCGGTTGTCTCTTTGTAATTTAATCAAAGTCATGAATCCCCCCACATGCAGGGGCCATTAATAAAAAATGGAATTAAATGTACAACTATTATTTCATATATTAATATTAAGAAACTCCTTTTGAGCCTTGTTGGCTTACAAGTCTTGCACTTACCCAAAAAAGAAAAAAAAAAAAAAGAAAAAAAAAGTCTTATTTGAATTTGTAAGCTTAAATGGCATTTCTTGAATGTATATCTATATCTATATCTATATTTATATATATCTAAAAGTTACTAAACAAACCTCATAAAAAAAAAGTGACGTGTAGTAATAACTTAATAAAAAATTAATAAGAGGTAACATTTTTTACATATTTAAATAAATAATACAGAGGGCGTTTGAAGTGACAAAAAGTAATAAAATTTGATAAAAATTATGAATTCGTAATTTGAACAGTGAGATAAAAAATAAATAACTTTTAGTATTTTTCAGCGATTTTCAGAACTCCAAACGTGCCATAGCTACGTGTATATCTATGTAGCTTTTTTCTTTCTTTTTAATTTTTTTTTTTAGTAACCACTGGGGTCAAATAGATCAAGTCTGAACGTATCACCCTTTTCAACAATTGTCTGCTCCACAATGAACATTCACACGATCGATCTCCACTCTCTGGACGAACAAAGGCTGACCCACCTCGAAGATATTTTACAGCATATATATATATATATATGTGTATATATGCTCATTAAAAAAGCTACCTTTGAATTACTTTTGCCTTCACCAAACAATAATAGCTCAGGCAATTAATGGCAGTAGGGAAACCATGGTCTGTTAATAATTAAAGGGGTAGTTAAAAGGAGAACATGAGGGTGACTGCTTAGCTGCCTTCAATTATTACTTCTAAATTACATGTAGACATGTGGTGGAAATGTGGCTAGGATTCTCTCATCTTAAGAATTCAGGTAACATGACGTATAAATCATGGAGATGGCTCGATTAATAAAGTATTGAGTTTGTTCGAGAGAGATTGTTAGTTTCGGCTTTTTTTTTAAGATAGCTGAAGATTTACATGTACTGTCATTAATTTTAGAGTGTACAGATTAATTGACGTATATGTATGCCTTTAATTTTAAAACTTAAGAATTAATCGAGATACGTGAATTGATCGGAACAACTAAGTCATTAAAAAAAAAATGACAGATACATGAGTGGATCCACCACATGTGGATCTGTTTATTGGAGATTATCTGTCTATCGATCAGAGTTTTCTTCTTTATTTATTTATTTATATATATTGAGTGTGTTTAAAGTGATAAAAAGTGAGATAAAATGAGATAAAGAGCACGTTTGGAGTAAAAAAAATATAAATTTCCACAAATTTCTACAAATACGAATTATGAGACTATAAAATTTAAATTTTCACTCACTGCACAAAACACGAGACATTAACTTTTACAATTTATACAACTCCAAACACATCTAAAGTGAAATAAATTATGAGTTCGTAATTTGTATAATAAGCTAAAAAATTGATAAGTTTTAGAGATTTTTAAAATTTTTTAACAAACCAAACGGTGCCAATTTTAAGAGAGCTCGAATGTTTCCACGTAGTGCGCCGCATTGTTCACGAGGTTTTTGTCGGTGCTCAAACAAAGCGCATTGCAGTCATCGGAACTCAGAAGCAATGTTTTATCAAAACGGTTCAAAGATCCTCCCATGTAAATTTCAATGGTTACTGCTCAAATTCCTCAAGTGAACCACAGATAGCTTACGTACATTGATAGCTAATATGCTTTATAACTTGAAAGTTCTTTTAAGAATTATATGCACTAAAATAATGTGCATCTTATGTGAATAAATGATTTTTAAAAAATAATTACCAAAAAAAAAGATGATTTTAAAAAATATATACAAATTTTATTTTTTATTGCAAAATGTGAATACCATATTATTTATCAAAAACTTTATTTATGTTAAAAAAAAAGAGGATGAGATATACAATAACAATCTCAGTATAAACACTGACACTGTTTGAAATTAAAAAAATATAAAATTTTATGTATTTTTATAAACATAAATTACGAAACTATAAAATTTAATTTTTTTACTAACTACTAACTACATAAAGTAGGAAACACTTAACTTTTACAAATTTATATATCTTTAAACACACCCATTATTATTATATTAGCATGACTAGGTGCATGAAACATATGTACACATAAATATATATATATATATATATATATATATGCACACACGTGCACAATGCCTTAAATACAAACAAAATTTTTTGTGTGGTGCTAGCAGATCCAGCTACCCTACTTTTTATTTTTTTTTTTGTTTTTTCTAATGTCTGACTGTCCGTATTATTAGAAGGATTAAAAATAGAAATATATTTTTGTTTGTGAGTCATACTTTAAAACTGTTTCTTTCACCGAAAAACTCTAAAAGATTCTAAAACATTCTATTAAAATTTTCCTATCTTGAATTATATGAATATTATATATCTATAAATTTATATATATCCACAAATATTAATAAACTTTATAAATACTAACAAATTTTCATAAATCCTAATAACTTTTCTATAAACTCAAAGACTATCAGGAGTGTATTGGAAGAATAGAATTTTCTGTCACCTGCACCCATGTCTAGAACACCTTTGTATGCTTGAGAATGTCCTACAATCTCACATATTCTCAAATTTTTTTTTTATTTTATGCCTTTTTTTTTTGAGATTGCAATGTTCAACTTAACCACCCTCATTCTACTATGGTTTGGCGGCTTTTACTCACTTCAAAGGTAGGTAGCCCTCCTGATTTCACCTTAGTGACTTTTCTCACTAAATGTGCAATGGTGTCGATGACTTCACACTATCCCTTGTGATAGCCTTTTCCAAAAAGTCTGGCCATTTTTCTAAGCATACAGAGAGTACATAGATAAGGCACTGGATCAAGTACAAACTATGGGTAATACAGACATGATAGTTCGAGAAGTACTAAGATCCGAAGTAGTGTTTTAAGAGGCACCCTAAAAGTATGACAGTACTCATCAAGTCAATATCGAAAAGAGTGTATATAAGTATGAAATATAAATGCAAAAAGTTTTAATTCTCCAAAAGTATGAAATGAACATAATAGCATTTTTTTAAATAAATAAAAAATAAGAGTTTTTTTTTAAATAATAATGAATAAATAAAAAAATATAAACAAAGACATGGATGTTAACTCAAGGAACACGTTCCAAAGGATTTCCTAAGAAACTCAAATCTTTGAAGGTCAAGAGGTTTGGTAAAGATATCAGCAAGTTGAAATTCAGTTTGTACATGTTCGAGAGTAATGACTTTATTTTCAACAAGTTCATGAATGAAATGATGTCGGATGTCAATATGTTTAGTACGAGAATGTTGAACAGGATTTTTGAAGATATTTATGGCACTCATGTTGTCACAGTATACAACCATATTTTCCTGTTGAAACCCATAATCAGTAAGCATTTGACGCATTCACATCAATTGAGTACAGCAACTCCCAGCTGTAATGTGCTTGACCTCGGCAATAGACATAGAAATAGAGTTTTGTTTCTTACTAAACCAAGACACCAAATTATTACCAATGAAGAAACAATCCCTAGATGTGCTCTTTTTGTCATCAACACACCCAGCCCAGTTGGCATCAGAGTAGCCAGCTAGACAAACATTGGTCTCACATGAGAGTCAAATGCCAAGATCAATTGTCCCATTCACATATTTGATTATGCGTTTCACAACAGCAAGATGGGACTCTTTAGGGCAAGCTTGGTAACGAGCACAAATTCCAACACTAAAGGTAATATCAGGTCTACTCGCAGTTAGGTAAAGCAAGCTACCAATCATACTTCTATACTTGGTAGAATCAATATCGTTTCCAGAAATATCTTTACTAAGCTTAACACTAGTACTCATAGGAGTTCGTGCATGCTTAGTAGATGATAAACCGAATTTCTTAACTAGGTCTCTAGCATATTTAGATTGAGATATAAAAATCCCATCTTTAAATTGTTTAGTCTAAAGACCTTAGAAAAAATTCAATTCACCAATCATGCTCATTTCAAATTCCTTTTTCATATGCTCTCCAAAGTCATTAACAAGTAAATCAGAGGTAGACCTAAAAATAATATCATCTACATAGATCTGGGCAATCAGGATATGTTTTTGGTCTTTCTTAATGAACAAGGTCTTATCAGCATTACCTCTAACAAGCCCAGACTCAAGCAAGAAGTTAGGAAGTCTCTCATACCAAGCTCTAGGAGCTTGTTTGAGACCATACAAGGCCTTTTTGAGCTTGTAAACATGATTTTCACATTTCAAATCTATGAACCCTTTGGGTTGTTCTACAAAAACTTCTTCTTGGAGAAAACCATTCAAGAATGCACTTTTGACATCCATCTGATATAACTTGAAACCTAAGTAGCAAGCAATAGCAAGTAAAATACGAATAGATTCTAACCTAACTACGGGAGCAAATGTCTCATCAAAACCTACACCCTCAATTTGGGTGTACCCTTGAGCTACTAACCTAGCTTTGTTTCTAACCACCAAGCCATTTTCATTAGATTTATTTTTGAAAAACCCACTTAGTTCCAATGACATTTGTGTGACTAGGTCTAGGTACAAGTTCCCACACATCATTTTTGAAAAATTGGTTCAACTCTTCATGCATTGCATTTACCCAATATTCATCAGATAAGGCTTCTTTAATGTTTTTAGGTTCAATATGCGACACTTAACAAGAGTGTGTTACCTCATCTAGAACTTGCCTTCTTGTTTTCATTTGATCATGCACATTACCTATCACTTGATCTACTGGATGATTCAATTTCACTCTAGCTGATGGTTCTAACTTCTTTTGTTCATCAGTTGATTGAGATTGCACATCTTCATTTTGCTTCTCCATTTTGATTGCTTTAGGTTCCTCCTCATTGTTACCAGGAATATTTTGTAAGCTCATTTCCATATCATGTCCCTGCAAATTAACTTGATTAGTGCTAGTATCATCAATTACAACATTAGCAGATTCCATGACAGTTATAGTTTTAAGATTAAAAACTCTAAATGCAGGACTATTATTAAAATACCTAAGAAATATTCCTTCATCGCTTCGGGAGTCAAACTTACCCAATTGCTCAAGATCCCTAAAGCTATAGCATTTGCTCCCAAAAACTCTGAAATATTTGACATTGGGTTTCTTACCTGCCCATAGCTCGTATGGAGTTTGTTTTGTACCAGGCTGAATGTATACTCTGTTAATGATGTAACATGCTGTGCTTACAGCTTCAGCCCAAAACTTTTTAGCTACACTTTTCCCATGAAGCATTGTTCTTGCCATTTCTTGAAGCACTCTGTTTTTCCTCTCCACTACTCCATTCTGTTGAGGAGTTTTTGGAGCTGAAAATTCATGGTGTATACCATGCTTATCGCAATAAAACGCAAAATCAGAGTTGTCAAATTCTGTACCATGATCAGTGCGAATCCTCACAACACTTTCAATCTTCATTTCCTGTTCATTTTGAATTTTCTGGCATAAAGACTTAAGCACATTAAATGCATCAGATTTTTCACAAAGAAAATAAACCCAAGAATATCTCGTGAAGTCATCTACTGCAACAAAGATATATTTCTTAACCCTATTACTAATAGTGCGAGTGGGACCCATAAGATCTATGTGAATGAGTTCAAGAGGTCGAGAAGTACCAAACCCAAAAGTTTTCTTATGTATAGCTCTCGTTTGCTTTCCCTCTTGACAAGGTCCACACATTTGCTTGGTAAGCTTCCCAAATTTGGGAATTCCCTTTACTACCTCAAACTTAGAAATTCTTTTAAGATCACGAAAATTTATATGTCCTAACCTTTGATGCCATAATTCTGGGTCATTTATCACAGAAGAATTACAAGTAATCTCATCATTACATAAAACTCCATAACAATTATCACATGTTCTTACACCCCTCAAAATGCACTTCCCCTCCTTATTCAAAATTTTACACCCTTCCTTGGTGAAGTGCACATGTTTTTTGAAGTCACACAATTGACTTATACTAATAAGATTTGCCTTTAACCCTTCAACATATAAAACATCATCTAACTGACCTATCATAGGTCCACTCACAGTTCCTTTCCCTTTGATCACAGACGAGTTTCCATTACCAAATGTGACAGTCCCTCCATTATATTTTTCAAAAGACTTAAACATACCCTTATCACCGCACGTGTCTAGATCATCCACTATCTAAATACCACATATTATTCTTTCTAGTTTTTAAAGCAGTGAGAACAATATGACATGTAGACTCAGACTTGCGAACCCAAACACGATTAGTCTTATGAAAATTCTGATCAGATTTAAAACTATGATTTTTAGAAGTAAGGAAAGGAGTTCTTCTATTTGTCCCATTTAGGTTGATAGAGAGATTACAAGATTTTTCCAAATTTTTTATCTCTCTAGTTAAGTGTTCAGTCTCATTCAAAAGAGTTTGAAATCTATTTGATAAAAAATTCTTTTGTTTATTTTGAAATTGAGATTGCTCAACTCTTCCATCAATGTAACTCTTAGGCAAACCATAGAGCTTATGACAGTTGGGTCGGATATGACCCTTCAAACCACAATGATGACAAATAGGAATGAATCTCCTATGATTGATAAAGAATTCTTTAAAAGTTTTTGGAGAATGAAAACTTTGATTCTTTTTCCTCTTGTTAAAAAAATCATCCTTGAACTTGGCACTAGAAAGTAAAGCGTTACCTTTTGTAGCAGGAGTATGCACTGTTACTTTTTGTTTGACCTTCTCCTCTGATGTAAGCTCATTCGCCAAAGATTTTGAACTTGATGGAATGAATTTAAGATCAACTTTTTCCTTTGCCTTTTCATTATATCCCAGTCCTGAAGTGTTTTTGGATGGTCTCTAAATGCTCAGTATTTCTTCCAATTGTTTTGATCTACATCAAATTTAGCAAACAAAACTTGAGAATTTTTTAATTCAATTTCAAGAGAAGAAATTTTACTTTCCAGTTTTGCATTCAGAGCTTCCGTTTGCCTTTGAGTGTTTCTGTTTTCCTCAAGTTTTGAGAGCAGAGTAGCTTCTCTCACCCCAAATTCAATGTTTTTCTGAACAAGTTTCTCAATTTCTATCTTCAAGCTATTTTTCTCTTTCTCTCCAACTTTTAACTTCAAAGATAGTTTGTCTTTTTGCTTCTCTAGTTTAAGGTACTGTTTATATAGTTCATTATATATTTCTTGAAGATCTACTTCTTCATCATCTGAATCTTCAGCTTCACTGATTTCAGTGTCACTTTAAGTGTTTCCGTTCTTTAAACTTTGTGTAGATGCAGCGAATGCCAAGAATTGTTCTTGCTCATTTTCAAATTCTGAGGCCGAAGATTCTTCATTATCACTATCATCCTATGTCACCTTGAAAGCTTTTCCTTTTCTTCTTACTCTTGTTGGACATTCTTGAGCCATGTGTCCAAAGCCCTGACATTCAAAACACTTCATACCTTTCATTAGTTTTCAGTTATTTTTCTTTTCAAAATTTTTCTTTTCAAAATTATTTTCTTTCTTCGAAGAACTATTTTCTTTCTTGTTTTTCTTAAAATTCATTTTGCTCAACTAGTTTGATTTTTTATTTTTGAAAAATTTTTTAAACTTTTTAGCAAGAAGAACAAGCTCATCTAAGTCTTCATCTGAATCATCATCTTCCTCTTTCACAGTATTTAAAGCCAAACATTTTTGTTTTTTAGAAGAGCGAAGATTAGACTCAAATGTTTGAAGAGAGCCAACCAATTCCTCCGCTTTTATGGATTCAATATCTTTGGCCTCTTCAATAGCAGTAACTTTGGATTGAAATCTATCAGGAATAGATCTTAAAATCTTACTCAAAATATCAGAAGACGGAATAATAATACCTAAGTTGAAATGAGAATTAACATTATCACTTAATCTAGCATAAAATTGATCAAAAGTTTCATCCTTTCCATTTTCAGATTTTCAAAAGCAGTTTTCAATTTCATAAGTTTTGACTTCTTGACAGTGCTAGTACCTTCATAAGTTACTTGGAGTATGTCACCAGCCTCTTTTGCAATCTCACAAGTTGATATTCTTCGAAACTCGTCAAGCAGTGACGACATTAAATATAGAATTCATTGCCTTTCTATTCCATGCACTACTTTCAAGTTCACTTTTATCCCATTCAAAAACAGGTTTGGGGATGGTGGTGCTCTTATCAGCAGAGACCTTAATAAGACGAATCCAACCCCTCTCAACAGAGTCCCAAACTCTGTCATCAATAAACTGAAGATGAGCCCTCATTTTAACTTGCCAATACGCATAATTGGTTCTGTCAAATAGAGGAGGCCTCGTAGACGACCCACATTCTCTATAATTCTCCATAAAATTTATTTTTTAAAATAACGGATCTCACCAAAATAATTTAAAAAAAAAAAATCTAAGGTGACCTGCTCTGATACTAATTGAGAAACCAAAAATATGGAGAAAATCTCAAAAATAAATGTAGACAAACGAAAGTAAAAGAGGCACACGATTTAATGAGGTAAAACTTTAGAACCACTTCTAGGTAAAAATCTCGAGTCTATAATGCGACCATCCCCGAAAATCAATCCACTATAAAATCGAAGATTACAAGAGTTTACCGTACATAACTTGACTCGACACCCGTCCTAGTCTAAGTACCTCTTGCTTGCTAGAACTCGCAATAAATCTTCACCCGTGTGATTGACTCTGCTCTTGAACCCGAACGACACCTCCTAGAACCCAGAGATGTTCTTCACTCTTCAATCCTTTTGAAATCACGATCAATTGTTGTTCTTTGAATTTTGACACCCTTGATTGCCTCTACCACAAAAGTGTTTTCTTTTCTTCTTCAAAGGTAATTATTAGATCTGACAGAATATATAATATTTATATTCGCTCCATTCGTTCCCAATATGGAAACAGAATAAAAATCGAATATGTCAGAAATTTACAAACTGCTCAAATCTCGATTACACCATATTTGGAATGAATCAGCTTTCCAATTCAATGGAAAGTCAATCTTCGCATTGAGGAATAACTTGCCCAATAAAGACCCAATACGAAAATTACAAATATTAAATACTTATTAGTTTACAATTGTTACACCTAAAAATTAAACCTTACAATTCTTTTATCTTAAGAATTCAGGTAACATGACGTGTAAATCATGGAGATGGCTCCATTGATAAAATATTGAGTATGTTCGACAAAGGTTATTAATTTCGGCTTTTTTTAAGAGTTACTGAAAGTTTACACGTACGGTGATTAATTTCAAGATTCATAAATTAATTGAAGTATATGTACGTCGTTAAATTTTTAAGACTTAAGAATTAATTGAAATACGTAAACTGATCCAAACAACTAAGTCACATATAAGTCTGTTTATTGGAGATTATCTGTCCATCGATCAGAGATTTTTTTCTTTTTTTTTTCTATATATTATTTTAAGGGAGCGCGGATGTTGCCACGTAGTACGCCGCATTGTTCACGAGGTTTTTGTCGGTGCTCAAACAAAGCGCATTGCAGTCATCGGAACTCAGAAGCAATGTTTTATCAAAACGGTTCAAAGATCCTCCCATGTAAATTTCAATGGTTACTGCTCAATTTCTCAGTGGAACCACAGATAGCTTACGTACATTGATAGCTAATATGCTTTATAACTTGAAAGTTCTTTTGAGAATTATATTCACTAAAATAATGTGCATCTTATGTGAATAAATGTTTTTAAAAATATATACAAATTTCATTTTTTATTGCAAAATGTGAATACCATATTATTTAACAAAAACTTTATTAATGTTAAAAAAAAAAAGGATGGTGTATACAATAACAATCTCTGCATATATATTGACACTGTTTGGAGTTAAAAAAAATATAAAATTTTATAAATTTCTACTAACACGAATTATGAAACTATAAAATTTAAATTTTTTACTTACTACATAAAGTATGAGATATTTAATTTTTATAAATATATATAACTCTAAACACACCCATTATTATATTGGCAAGACTAGGTGCATGGAACATATATATATACATAAATATATATATATATATATATATATGCACGCACGTGCATAATGCTTTAAATACAAACAAAATTTTTTGTGTGGTGCTAGCAGATCCAGGTACCCTACTTTTTTATTTTTTTACTATTTTTTTTTTTTTGTTTTTTCTAACGTCTGACTGACGGTCCGTATTATTAGAAGGATAAAAAATAGAAATATAATTTTGTTTGCGAGTCATACTTTAAAACGGTTCTTTCACCGAAAAACTCTAAAAGATTTTAAAACATCCTATTAAATTTTTTCTATCTCGAATTATATGAATATTATATATCAATAAATTTATATATATCTACAAATATTAATAAATTTTTATAAATACTAACAAAATTTCATAAATCTTAATAACTTTTCTATAAATTTTAATAAAATTTTTACACTTTTCAAAAAGTTCTGGTATAAAAATTCAAAAATTTTTGTCAAAATCTATTTAAACGAATAAAAATCCATTAGAACGGAACTGTTCATCTCTTAAATATATATATATATGTATATAGTAGGGTAGCTATCTCCAAACACCCCCCTTATTGACTTTAAAATTAGGGTGTTTAGAGTACTAAAAAAATATAAAAAATTTTTATAAATTCTTTACAAAACTTTAAATTCTTATAAATTTTAACAAATCTTTGTATCTTTGCAAATTTAAAAAAATTTTGATATAAAAAAATCAAAAAATGTTTGTCAAAATTTGTTTAAACGAGCCATTGGAATGATTTTTTCCCGACTAAATCCATTCGAACGGACACATATTTGTTAACTACACTTCAAATGTACAAAAAAATAACATAAATGACATTTTATCTTAAACTTTTATAACTTCAAACGGCGGCCCTTAATCTTGCACTCTACAACCATTCCTCTTACAGCCCCCTCCCCTCCGGGCCGCCTCCTTTCGCCGGCAACACCTCCCTCCGTTTTCATGTGTTCTTTCGCTTCCTTTATGTCTGTTTAGATGTATAACTTTTAAAAATATGTGTATATATATATATATATATGTAAGTGGTACGCGGCGATATTTTATTAAAGAAACTTAAAAAAAGTTAGGTAAAAGTTGAAGTTTTTTTTTTTTTTTTTTTTTCAAGCTAAACACCACTGACACGGAGTGTTGGATTTATCAAAATACACTAAAATTCATTAATTTTTACTAATGTTTTGTATTTTATTTCAATCAAATTTCATTACATATTACTTTTATATTAAATTTTTATGCTTTTATTATATATTTTTTTGTCATTCAAATACCATCTAATTTAAAAGTAAATAAGATGGAACCCACAAAAAATTAAAAAAAATTGCATTCTTATATGAAACTGACTGTCGAGATTAAAAAATAAATAAAAAATGACCCTCCATGCATGTAAACTGAACATTATGAAAGTAATTAAATTAGCAGCAAATAGTATATAAGCAATCAAAATGATTAATCAATTAACTATTAAATTAATAATATATAAGCAACCCACGTGATTCCAACTAATACACATATTTAAATTAAAGTAATGGATAGTTGGAAAGTTGGAACAGAATGATGTTAATATACAAGTTATGTTTTCACGTGATTCCAACTAATACATCAATTAATTAAATTTTAATTAAAAAGTAATGGGTCGTTGAAAAGTTGGAACAAATCATGTTAACGAAATAAAAAGATTTATTGCAATGCTTCATGTGACATTATATATACATACATATTTATATATATAGGTATATTAGCTAGCCTTCCACGTGCCAGACAAAACATAAGGAAAACTTTAGGAGGCGAAGTACTTAGTCACGTACTTTTGACTAAGAAAAAACTTTCCACTAAGAAAAAACTTTCCACTTTTTAATTATTTATAAGGTGACCGATTAATAAATATAATTAATGAGAATAAATTGGAAAATTAATAATTAAGTATGTAGGTGGATGATCCCATTAGGGCAATAGACGTGGCAGCTATGGTGGCCAATTAGTTTATTTTTGTCTTATGTGAATTTTTTTTTATTTTTTTGTATTTTTTTATGTAAATGCTATTAATATGTCGAAAAAATTATCAAACGAAATTAAATTTTGATATAAAAAAAGTCATACAAAAAAAAAAATACACTAAACCCAGAAAAATTAACTTATAATTAATATCTGAACTAATCTTAAAAATACACATAGACAACCGATAACATAATAGGATTCGACCAATAAGGTACCTTATGGTAGATATACTTTTCAGCAGAAGATAATTAATTTTTGTTTCTCAGATGTTTGTCAAAGTACTTATTTTTGTCACTTTTTCTTATTCAACTCAAAAATTATTAAAATTTTTTCAAATAGACAAAAGTTATCAAAATTTGTTAAAAGATACAAAAAATAGTTACTTATTTTACTCAATATAAAAATATTTCCAATTACCAATAGAAAAATATCAAAAATTACTAAAATTTAAACTTTCAAAATAACTTGCCTAACATTTTCCTTCGGTTGTGGATAATGTAGAGGAGCTATTGACACCGAGAAATTTCAATGATGTGAGCCCCGTCAAAAAAATAAAAAATAAAATAAAAATAAAAACAAAAAAAAAATCAAATCCTGTAAAACTGGAAACTCCATGGGCGTATCAGGTTTGAAATAAATTAATTTTTTATTATAAAAATTATAAATTATCAAAATGTATAATTTAGTACTAAAATTAACAAATGTTTTTTTTTTAAATTCTAATGCAAAATTTTAATTTTTTTTACAGTAAAATATAAACAAAATATATATAAAAAATATGTTTATAAATTTTTAGATCTGAGCCAGAATTGAACCGAGTCGAATCGAGATGTTCAATCTTAAACTCGATTAGGTAAACAAACAGACTCTAAAATTTTTTTATCAACTCAAACAAATAAAACAAACCCTGGCTAACAGATCGAGTGAACTTATTAAAATATCCCTCTCAACCTAGCTAAGAGTGGTGCCCATTTCAGAGGATGTTTGGTTGGTAAAAATTTAATTAAAAAATATAATAAAAATATAAAAATTTAATATAAAAATAATAAGTGATAAAATTTAATTAAAAAATATAAAAAATTAATAAATTTTAATTAATTTTATCAACCAAACACTCAAAAGGCGAAGAACAACATCTAGAGTGACAAATGAATAAAAAAAAGGAAATTATTGGTGGTGGGATCGGCGGGTCCACAAGAGTTATTCGCTTATAGACAATGCAATAATTAGGTATCGTCCGAATAAGTAATGGGCCCTCATTAAAAGTCAGCAAAGAAATTATTTTCTCTCTCACATGTTTCCTTCGCTCGTAATTATTGGGCGCCTGACCCATGCGCATGTGAAACATGGACCAAAAGAATTGATCCACCAAGCATTTGTACGTGTCGTCTGGAATACAGACTAAGGGACCGTTTGGTTTCATCCAAACAAAAAAAAAAGGGACAGCTTGTATATAAGACTAAAACATGACACTTCATATTTGAGTTGCATATTTGATAAAAATTTATAAAAGTTATAGAAAGTTAACAAAAAGTGATAAAAAATTAATAAAAGTTAATTTTATGTTTGGTGGAGAAAGTTAGAAAAAAAAATTAGTAAAAATTATTTAATATAGCCATAGTACGTCACTTTCGTAGAAAAACTAATACTAGATTTCTTTTTATTTTAATAATTGGCGAAAAATTTAATTTGCTGAATCAAAATTGACGTGCTAGTGCTTGGGACAGCCTAGTTGATTGTTGTGTTCACAAATGGGAAAGGGGAGAGGCTGCCTTGCGTTGTGTCAGTTTTGTAATATTGATACATGAATGGTTGGTCTAAATATATTCATATTATTTTATTTAAAAAACTATAAATATATTTGAACTATTTTGATTATAAATTACTGTGTCAGCTTCTAAATCAGACAAAGAGTGGCCCAAAAATAATTGTTGTAGGGTTGTGTGCATTCGATGAAGAGGAGAGGTTGTTAGTTGCATGGATCCTAATTCACACACAAGTCGGGCCCCCGTTTGAAAAGACAGGGAGGCCACGAGAGGTTTTCAATCTAGCTTTTTGTTATGACCCGACCCCGACCCCGACCCCGACCCCAACCCCACTAAACGCTGCAATGGTGGCGTTGGGAGTAGTGAAAAATATATATAAAAAAATAAGAAAAAAATATAATTTAAAATAATTTTTAACGTTAGTGTTTTTAATTCAAATTATTTTTTTTTTTTTGAGATGAATATTGAATAGTATAATTTTTAAACTTTTGTGGGTGAAAACTTGTGCGGGCAAAAAGTTGGAGAGAGAAACTGTGAGAACGATTTTTAGGCTCATTCCTAAAGGTTTATGTTAGAATTTTTTTGAAATTTATTGAATTTTTTGACTTCTACGTAAAAAAGTTAAAGAGAGAATTCGTAGAAACGGTTTTTTTTAGTTCGTTCTTTCGGATTTGTGTCAGATTTGTTAAAAAGTTGTTAGGATTTGTAAAAAAATTATTGAGATTTATAAAAAATGTATTAAGGTTTGTAAAAATTTATTAGGATATGTAAATATATATAGAAATTTATAGAGATTTCACAAAGTACGAGTTGGCCAAAATATGTTAGAAAATTTTTAAAATTTTCAGATATTTTTGTTAATTTTTAACAAACCAAACACTAACCGTTCTAACAAAGCATTCCAACGTTGGGACGTAGCAATTAATTCTGATTTACGCGTGTTGTATTTATATTTAATATTTATATGAAAATTTAATTATTTTTTGTTTAAATATTTTAAAATTTAGTAAACAAATAAATATAATTTTTTTATTTATTTAAAATCAGATTAAATCATATCAATTTTCTTGATAATTTTGCTTTCATATCATGTTTAATACATTTAGTCACTCTTAATTTTCTTTTTTTTTTTCTCCTGTAATCTAACACTTGGTAAAGAAAAGTAAAATTGAGATTACAGAAAACAACAACTAATACTTTTGAACAATTTTAGAGACTTGATTTTGCATAGAAAAATGCTACTTGAATGGAATACTTTTCAAAAACGTTTGGGAAAAGTATTTAGAGAATCAGTGCCGCATTTATGATTTCATTATATTGGAGTCAAGTTGGTAAGAAAGACCAGTGTACCTAATATAAAAATAAGGATAAATTTTACTAGCATCTCTTGAGATTTCTGAGATAACAATGCCCCCTCTTCTTTTACCGGATAAATTCATTAACCTCTCTTGAGATTTTTGAATGTGTAAATTTTTTATACAATCATATTTTTTGTATCGAAAGTTTTCAAACGAGTATCATTGTCGCTATTTTTTGTGAATTTTTTTGAATCTGTGGGAACGGATTTAAAAAATCATTCTCACAGTTTGCTACTTTTCAAAAAAAAAGATGCCAAAATCAACCCCAAATTACATTTTATCTCAATTTATCCCATAATTTGCTACTTTTCAGAAAAAAAGACTCCAAAATCAACCCTAAACTACATTTTATCTAAATTTATCTTATTTTTTCTTACTCCAAACGAGACCTTTACGGAAAAAAATAGATCGGGGAAGGTTAATAAAATTTACCTGGTAAAAGAAGGGAGGGCAGTGTCATTTCAGAAATCTCAAGGGAAGTTTTTGTTGGTGTCAGAAACCTCAAGGGAGGTCAGTGAAATTTACCCTAAAAATAAAGATAATACTTGTAAATTGTTTGAAGTATAGAAATAATCTGTTTTGAGAGATATATTTTATGGGGGGTTAAAATACAAAAATATATCAAAAATTATATAATTATTTACAAAATTTTGTTTCTAATGGAGTCAACCCCCTTACCCCGCGTGCATCCGCCCGTGGATAATAAGTAATTTTCATTTACGGTGTGTTTGGAATAAGGTTAAAAGAAAATAACTGTTATCTTATAAAACTTTATTTCTTTCAACTTAATATGTTTCATTAAAAATTAAATAAATTAAAATTCCCCACTTTTAAGAAATTAAATATTAAAATTTTAAAATAAAAATAAAAATTTTAAAAAAATTTAAAAAATAAAAAATTATTAATTATGTTCACAATATTTACTCTATTAATTCATAAATCTCGTATGAAGTGCACTATCCGCCTTTTAAGGGAGTACCATAAAGTAAAACTCCACACAATGATAATGATAGATTGAGATACCCTGAAGTTACTTTTAAACTTCAGAGACCTAAAATTAAATTTCAGCCGCTCAAGATCTAACCGTTCAATTTCAAAATTCATTTTTCACCTTTAAAGAAAGGTAAAACAGTTAATTGAGAAAATATTAAATGATATATTGAAATGAAGAAAGAGGAAATTTTAAATGATGAAAGAGAAAAGAGAAAAAAGAAAAACTAAACATAAATAAAGATAATAATTAAGTATAAATAAAGATATAGTAAAATTTTAATTATTTTTATTTTTTAAAAATAATTAAATTTATATTAAAGATAAATAAAAATATAGTAATTTTTTAACTATTTTATTTTTAAAGGTATATTGAAATTTATGTATATTAATTTAAAATTTTATTTATTTATTTATCTTTAGTTGTTATCTTCATTTAGTTGTTCAGTTGTAAATCTTAGTCTGACAAAAAATTTATTATATCTTTAGTTATCTTTAATATAAATTAACATATTTTTAAAAAGTAAAAATAATTAAAATTTATTATTTTTATTTATTTTTAGTTGTTATCTTTATTTGCCTTTAGTTACTATATCCTTATTTATTTTGAATTTGTAACAGTAAAAATATGATAAGTAAAAACAAATAAAGATAACAATAAAAGATAAATAAAAATAAAAAATTTTAATTATTTTTACTTTTTAAAAATATGTAAATTTATATTTAAGATAAATAAAAATATAATAAATCTTTTGTTAGACTAAGATTTATAACTGAATTATATCATTATTTATTTTGGATTTGTAATAGTAAGAATATGGCAAATAAAGACAAATAAAAATAACAACTAAAGATAAATAAAAAATAATAAATTATAATTATTTTTACTTTTTAAAAATATGTTAATTTATATTAAAGATAAAAAGAGATATAATAAATATTTTATCAGATTAAGATTTACAACTGAACAATTAAATAAATATAACAACTAAAGATAAATAATAATTAAAATTTTAAATTAATACACACATAAATTTCAATACACCTTTAAAAATAAAATGATTAAAAAATTACTATATTTTTATTTATCTTTAATATAAATTTAATTATTTTTAAAAAATAAAAATAATTAAAATTTTACTATATCTTTATTTATATTTAATTATTATCTTTATTTATGTTTAGTTTTTCTTTTTTCTCTTTTCTTTTTCATCATTTAAAATTTTCTCTTTTTTTTTTTAATTCATCATTTAGTGTTTTCTCAATTGAGTGTTTTACCTCTCTGTAAAAGTGAAAATGAATTTTGAAATTGAGGGCCCAGATCAAACTCATATTAATTGAGCGGTTGAGATTTAACTTTAGATTTCTAAAGTTTAAAAGCAACTTCAGGCCACCTCAATTCGATAATGATACACCTAATGGTGGCTTTTGCAATAATGGCTACTAAGGTTTCGTTTAGAGTGATAAAAATTTTTTTAAAAATAATAAAAAAATTTAAAAATTTTTAATTTTTTATCTCACTATACAAAATACGAATTTATAACTTATCTTAATTTATCATATTTTATCTTACTTTTTATTGTTCTAAACGCACTCTAATTAGTAATTGTTCGTGCTTACAGGCACATAAAGAGGTCATTTGGAGTGTTAAAAAAAAACTAAAATTTTATAAAAGTAAAATTTTTTTAGGATTTGAAATATAAAAAGTTGTTTTGGTACGATGGTTAGATTTTGTGTTTAATTTGATATAAATTGTTAAAAATTATATAAAGTGACACGTGACAAAATTTTTATAGATAATCTTGAAAACTTTTAGAATTTCGTGGAACTTTGTGCTACAAATGTTGATCTAACTTTTTTAAAAAGTCTTCCAAAATCTATTGGAACGCACTATAATAGTTTGTTCCAACGGATTTTGACAAAATTTATAAAAAAAGTTAAAATTTTTTGGAGTTAGAAAAAGTTGAAACTTTCGAAATTTTTTGAATTTAGTTGAAGTTTCAAACAGCCCTTAAATATAATTTAATGTGTAAATAGCTCAAATTTAAATTTATAAAATAAACGTACATAAAAAACTGTAAAAATAACCTACAAAAATAAAAATCACCAATTAAAATAGATTAAAGTATCTATACACTGTTTAATAAAGATATAAAATTTTAAAAATTTTATGTATAAAAAGTATTCAAAAAATATATAGAAATAGTGAGGGATATGTATTCATATGAAATGACCTAAAAAACAACTAACGTAGAGAAGGAAAAAAGTAATTCTAACTATTGAATAAATTTAATAATTGAAAATATACATATATCAAATCAATCAGGTACATTGTTATATAGATTTGGTCTCCTACTATCAACATTTTTTTAACGATTAACCTACAATTTTGTTAAAAAAAAATACTATTGGATAATGCTTATTATAGAATTAGGGGGCGTTTGAAGCTCCAAAAAACTTCAAAAACTTTCAAAAAACTTCAAAAGCTGACAAGTTCTCAGACTGCAAAAAAATTTCAAAAGCCGTTGGAACTTCATTAATCTATTAGGGTGCGTTTAATTTTGGGTTAAATTTAGATATTTTGTGGTAAATTTTTGGGGTAAATTTTTTAAAGTATTGGACCAAAATTTTTGAGTGCCAAAATACTTCAAAGAAAGTTTTAAAAATAATTTCATGAATTAAAAACTTGCTTTGTATTTTTTTCCCTAAAAAACATTAAAACAGATGAAAAATATATTCAGTTTTAAGTGTGTGTGTGTGTTTTTAAATATGCTTAATAGAAAATAAAAAATAAAAATAATGCATTCTTAGATTTTGATCAAATTGAGGTTTTTAAGGATAAAGTATTATGGTCAGATATAATGTTTGAAGTTGTAAAAAATTTGTATGCATTTATAAAAGTGATGGTCTTGACATTCATGCAACGAGTAGAAATTTTAAACTTTATAAAAATTTGTAAAGATTTACATAATTTTATAGAAATTTAAACCAGCCGTTTGATGGGAGGTTACAAATTGACCATAGAAAAGGGACTGTAGTGTACACTTATTGACTGTCAAACTTAAATTAGGATGCAAGTATCCATGTCTTCTATTCACATTGGATACTCTAGACACGTTGGTTATTTATTAAGGCCAAGCATGTCTTTCTAGTAATTAAGTTACATATATATATATATATATATATATATATATAAGGGTGCGTTTCGCGAATCAAATTTTGGTAAAAATTTTTAAAAATCTCTGAAAATCTCTATATATTTTTACATATTTCCACATTATTAAAATTTAAAAAAAAATTTAATACCTTTTTAAAAAAGTCGATAACTAGAATTTAGTTAATCAAATAGAAAAAAAATTTTTAACTATTCTCACCATGGACTGTCAAGTTATCAAATGATACCCACTTTGACTATTTTTTATGAGGTCATAGAAATTGTTTCGATGGATTCGTGCGGCCAACTTTCGTTTAAACGGTTTCTACAATCTGTTTGAACGGATTGTAGTGCAAAAAAATCATGATTGCCCAAAATTTGAATCCGTTCAAACGAAAATCTAATTCGTCAGAAAAAGAATTTTACTATTCATCTCTAAAAAATGTGATTTAAAATATGTGCACTAAATACAAAAATTTTTTTCAAATCACATTTTATTTTATTTTATCTCACTTTTTATTGCACCAAACTCACTACGAGGGTAAACACAACTGATGGGGAATCAGGATTAACATCCACACCTCCAATTATGATTTGGAGACGTGTGATGGGGTCCATTGTGGTGGGAACAGTTCATTTTGCAAGGAAAAGTAATACATCTAGGCTGCGTTTGTTTGGGGAGATTTGCTTGATGGATGATAAATAATACTATGAGATAATATATGAGATTGGATAAAAGATAAAGTTAATTTTTTTAAATGAAATTTTTTTTTAGTGTTTGATTGGTCAAATGTAAAATGAGATAAAAAATATAATTTAATATGTAATGTGATAAAAAATAATTTTAAACCTTTAAATTTTAACAGAAAATAAATTCAGAGATAAGATATTAATAATACCACTACTAAGATTGCTCATCAGGCATTTCGAAGAAAAACTCATTCAATCCGTGTTAACCCCCGGATTAAACAAAAAATCAAACAAATATGAGACAATGATGGGTCCCACGGATAATGAAGCCACTCCCATTTCCTCATCCGACAAACAAACGAGCCCCTGGTTCTTGGGATGAGACTTTTGGAGGCAACAGCTGATGCAACGTGCACATTGATTTACTTGCCAGAGGATATGCTCGATTAGGGCATAAAAAACGTGGGATTGGATATAATTGTGATTATTGACTAACTTTTTACTATAGTTTCGTGTTTGGTTCAC
Source organism: Vitellaria paradoxa (assembly GCA_019916065.1). Taxonomy (NCBI): domain Eukaryota; kingdom Viridiplantae; phylum Streptophyta; class Magnoliopsida; order Ericales; family Sapotaceae; genus Vitellaria; species Vitellaria paradoxa. The sequence continues at coordinate 44,369,378 of CM034236.1, read as the reverse complement.
GGGACTAAATCGAGATCGGACAGCAAATTCCTAACATCTCACGGAAATAGTAGGATGGATATCTTTTTACTCTTAAATTTACTTTCAGTTAAAATTTAAAATTATTTTTTATTACATTTTATAAAAAATTATATTTTTTATCTCATTTTATATTTCTCTAACCAAATCAATTATATTTTATTCTATATATTATCTTATGATATTACTTAATCGTTTGATCACCTCAATTAAACGTAGCCTGATAGCATATAAATAAACATTCATAAAATAATTTTGAGAAGTAATTATATTTTGCCCTCATAATATGAATTAAAGTGAGAATTTAAAACTTTGCAGTGATTTTTTTAAAAAAATAAAAGAAAATATTTCATTTAACATAAAAATCGATAATAATATACATTTATTTATCCTTACCAGAAAAGTTTTTTTCTCAGACCAATTATGTCTCTTGAGACATAATTTCGATTAAAAATTTAATAAATGTTTTCAACTTTATACTTCAATTTAAATTATAAAAAAAAAAAATTGTGCGTTAACTTTTGTATTAGAGGGTGGCCTTGTATTTTTGGAGCCAACCCAAGGGATAAAGTGCAACTATCATATATAAATTAATTGGTCATCCTATTCTTCGTTCCCCAGTGCGTGGCCATGAATTTTCAGTTGAGTGAGAATCAAGACCTTCTCAGTGAGTACAATTATTCTTAGTTTCTTTCTCTTTTTCTTTTTTTTGTGCTGCTGCTTTATGTGGAGACTCCTGTTCCAAAATTTTAAATGCTTTTGAACCTATACATACATGTATATGTATATGTATATGTATTTGTATATGTATATGTATATGTATATGTATATATATATTCTGCGTTCAAACACAGAAATGAGTGCAGAACTTCGGCCCTTTGGATGGTGTCAGGTGGATTGCTACGTTATTTTCATTTTTTCCCTACAATAATGCAAAATAGTTTCAGAAAAGCCAAGACAAAAAGATTGTTCATTTGAGATTCTGAGCTTCAAAATTTCCCTTCTTATTCTTGTTTTCAGTTGTCTTTAGCAGTCTAACAGTTCGCAGTTTAGATCATTTTTGAAGAGCTTAAATTGTAAGATCTCTCTTTCTCTCTCTCTCTCTCTCAAACTCAATTCCATCAAAACCCATTTCAAGCTAACTTTCTGTTTCTTCAAGTTTTCTTTCACATAACCACTTTCTAGGACAAAATTGAGTCCATGATCACCGTTAATGGGAGTCTTGCTTTCCAGTGGACGATCGTTTTGGTTACCAAGAAGCATGGTAAAGGAGAAGGGAAAACTGGAATCTTATTAGAACAACACTCCCAGACTTTTCTTTTATTTTTTTCCTTTTTTTTTTTTTTTTCTCCTTTGCCATGTGAGTAGTCAAATGTAGCACAGTTAAATGATTTGATCTTTTGTAAACTTGGTGATAATCATTTCATGCATGCAGGTAATATATTATATCAGATTGGAGTAACAGAGCTGATTTCTCCATTTTCTGCAGGAATAGGAGAGAGGAGAAAAACAAGTCCCTCTAGAGAAATATCTCAATCCTTGAGATGAGTGACTGACGTGCTCTTTTATTGATAGACTGGTATTAAGCTTCTAAGGTACAACTCCAATTGTGTATTCAATTAATATCTATTCTTGTCCTTTTGAATAGCAGTTGGTTTATTTTCTTTGTGGCCATCAGTGATTCCCAAGAGCAATTTCTTCTCTTTTAAACAAATTCAAATCATGAATCATTGTTCTACCCCCAAAAAAATTGACCAAAAAAACTTGTGGTGGGTTTAATATGTCGCGTCATTTTGGTAATATTTTACGCTATATTTTTTAATAAATTTTTACTTTACTTTTCAGACAATATGCTATCAAATTTAGCAGTGATGCTATTTTTTTTAAAATGATAGGGTCTATCTCCTCAAATTTATGATAAAATCTTTGTTTAAACTATTAAAGAGCTCGTTTGGTTTATTTTTTTATTTTTTATTTTTTGTTTTGAATTTATTTTTCATTTTATACTTTTAAAAATAAAGGAAATAGGTCAAAACATATTTGGTTATTTGTGTTTTCGATTCAAAATTTATTTTCAAAAACAGAAAATGACTTTATACATGAAATAAAAAATGACAAAAAAAATCATTTTGAGAATTTTTTAACAAAAAAAATGAGGAAAATATCAAAATAAGAAAAATAGAACATTTTCTATTTTCTCGTTTTAAGATTTTTAACACATAAAATAAAAATAAAAAATAGAAAAATAAACCAAATGACACCTAATAGTTCAAGTTATATCCGAGTAATTCTCTTTAAATAATTGAGCGTGGCCTTTAGCTCAGTGGTTAAGAGCCTTTCCTGCCTGCTCATGACTCGAGTTCGAGTCTTCCCCCTCCCCTTAAAAAAAAAAAAAAAAAATTCACCTTTCAAAAAAAAAAAAAAAAAAAATTCTCTTTAAATAATTAGTACAAAATTCTTTAATTTTAAATTCATAAATACAAAAGCATCGCCCTCTTTTTTTTTTTTTTTTTTTTTTGTGTGTGGAAACTCCTAATAGCTCTGCCTTGTACATAAATTTTCAATCACTCTCCCTAAGATTCAAATCCATATTACCCATTGCTCCTGGACCTCCAAAATTTATACGATCTCTGAACTTTATTCTTCCCCTTTCAGGATTATTGGAAGTAATGTGACTGGCTTATTCAAATGTGTTTCTGTTTCAGGAGGGTAAAACAAATTCACATCAGATCGAGGCCTTCAAAGAAGTTCTAAGAATGGACTTCCTCAATCTGTTTGTTGTGGCGTTGATCCCGGTTCTGAAAACACTGTTGATTACGGCGGTTGGTTTATTCCTTGCGAAGGAGCGAGTGAATCTTTTGGGGCCTGTGGCACGACACCATTTGAATAATGTGAGTTCTTCTGAAGTTTGGGCCTGTCCGTTTAGCGTGTATAACACTGAAAACTTTTAAAAATTTTTAAAAAACTCTAAAAATTATTTATTATTTACCTCACTGTATGAATTATAAATTTATATTCAAACGCCTCTTGAGTTCTATTATAAATTTATATTCAAACGCCTCTTGAGTTCTATGAAACAACATTTGACTCGTCCAAGTGTTGAAATATATATATACATACACACACAACTTTTTGACACGAAAAGTTGATTTTTCTTCTGCATTTTTATAGCTTGCTAGGTATGTTGTTTATGTTCATATAAAACACATGCTCAAAAATAAAAAAAATTCATGACTGAATAAAGTTTGACTTTTTTAATCTATACGCGAATTTTTTTTATTTTTTTATTTCAACTATTTTTTTCTTTTTTTTTTTTGAAATTGTGAATAACATAATTAAAGCTCTCAAGAGTAAAGAAAAATTTATAATTTGATTTAAAAAAAAAAAAAAGAGCAGTATGAGACGGAAAAAGTAGCCGGAAAAAATTGTCTTCTTGTGTCATGCAATCTCAATCTCCGTCCCAATTGTCCACCTTAATCCTTCAAAATTCTCCCCGTGCTAGAATGCATCAATTGTGGTCTAACAAGCATATCTCTCTTTATGATTGTGAACAGCTGGTATTCTATGTGTTCTGCCCTGCACTTGTTGTTAGCAGTCTGGCCGAGACAATTACTGCAAGCAATGTAGTTTCTCTGTGAGTTAGTATTTCCTTTCCGGGCAATTTTATACAACTAGAACGTATGATCCAAAAATATCCCTAGAATGATGTGATTGAGTGTCAAAATTCTCAACATTACCACATCATTCTGGTCGAATTTTCTTATTTTATTTTTGGTATAATAGCTTCCTCCCCCCCCCCCAAAAAAATAAATGAATAAAATATAAAAAGAATTGAATTCTTTTTATTCCTCTTTAATGCGCAGGGCAGGGTAACTTTTTGTTTTGTTGTATAGGTGGTTCATGCCTGTGAATATCCTTCTCACATTTGTTATTGGTTCGCTCCTTGGATGGGTACTCGTAAAAATCACCAGAACTCCCAAACATTTGTATGGCCTTGTAATTGGTTGCTGCTCTGCAGGTATATCAACAGCTACAAGTTTCTATTATGCAATATTGCACATTGCATCAACTAATTCCTTTTACAGGCATATTACTCAATTGTGATAATTTGACTCCTAAACTTGTGTCCTAAAATAATCTCGACAACTATTTTATGTTTGGCTAGCTAATTGATTCAGGAATCGAAACGGGAATTTACTAGTCAGTAAGAAATCTTATATTTAGTTCATCTTTGATTAAAATGCTTGAACACTCATCTTTTTAAATTTGTAGAATTGTAAGTTTCGTACTCCGACGTAATATTTAAAAATTCTACAAACAAAGAAACATCTCATAAGACATGAATGAAAAATGTTCCCCTCATTTATTAAACATATTTCTAAAAAAACAGAGTAATTTTATATTTTAACACAAATTTTCTCCATTTTCAAATGTATTCATGCATAATAAACACTACCAAAAAAAAAAAAAAAAATTTCCAATCTAATTATTTGATGTATCGAATGCTGAAATTTCTTTATCACTCCCGTTCTTATTCCCATTGCCAACCGAACATAGCATAGTTCTAGGATAGCAGAGTTGCTGATAACCTTTTTTTTTTGGGGGGGGGGGGGGGTTTGGTTAATCTGAATAGGGAATTTGGGGAACTTGCTTCTCATTATTATTCCAGCAGTTTGCGAGGAAAAAGACAGTCCCTTTGGAGATTCTTTTACGTGCTCTACTAATGGAGAGACATATGCATCCCTCTCTATGGCGGTAATATCTCTGAAAATTCTGCTCGGTTAAGGGCCATTCTAATTACTATGTGTTAGATTATTTCTAGAATATTTCTATATATATATATATATATATATCCTATCATAATTAAGATTACTATTTCATTCCTTATTTTGTATATCCAATCATAATTAAGATTACTATCTTCTATCAGGATTAGGATTATTGTTCTCTTATATAAAGGACATTGTAGTCTTATATTCCACACACAATGATCAATATTAATACATAATTCTAATCCTGATAGAAGATAGTAATTCTAATTATGATTGGATATACAAAATAAGGAATGAGATAGTAATCCTAATTATGATAGGATATATATATATATATATATAGAAATATTCTAGAAATAATCTAACACTATGAATTTGAATTTCTTTCAAGTGAAGTGATGGAAGGGGACATTTCAAATGTTTTTCATTTCTTAGTCATTTGGTATTCCAGATAGGAGCAGTTTACATTTGGTCTTATGTGTATAACATCGTCCGGGTATCCGTTGTACACGAGAGTGACTCCAGAAACGGCGTTAATTCTAATGAAGAAACCTCGGAGAGCTGCAAACAAGCATTACTTTCTTCAATGGATTACTCGAGCTCTGAGGATCACGAAGCTCTAGCTGAACTACCTTCTATCGGATCCGACTATAAAGTGAGCATATACATACATACATACATATTGGCTAATCCTTTTGATACAAAAATATGATCTCACATTGTGTGTGTGTAATATATATCTGCCATCTAATTTCTTATTGGGTGGTCTTGGACCTATCTCATCCCCAAAAGTTAACTCGTAGGGTGAGGTTTCCCTCTCACTTATATAATGACCACCAACTCTCTTTCACGATAAACGGCGTGGGACACCGCAACATTTCTCATCACAGATCTTTTCACAGGTGTCAAATTTAATGAAGATTAAGCAGCAAGTGAAGATCTTTGCAGAAAAGATCAACTTGAAGATGTTGTTTGCACCTTCAACCATTGCAACGGTATGATCGTGTCGGTGTTTATTTGTCCGAGAGTCTCATTCTTGTGCTGCTAATTAAGTGTAGTGTTGGTTTCGTACCCCTACTAAATTTCTGTGGGTTTCCCATTGTTGGTTATTTCATTCACAGATTGTTGGGCTTCTGATTGGAGTAATCACACCGATAAGGAAGATTACGATCGGTGAAAATGCCCCACTTCGTGCTCTCGAGAGTTCTGCATCTCTACTTGGGTACGATTCTCTCACTGGAGACTCCATTTTTGGATCCCTGAATTTTTAATTTACAAAAATATCCTAAAACGATTATCAAAATTATAGAATTAGAATACTTTTTTTTTACATATATGAACAATATTTTATGTTAATAAAATTATGAAATATTTTTTTTTAATATGTAATATGTTTCTATTTTTCTCACATAGGTATTAATTAATTGACTAAATTCTGCTAAAATTACAAATATCAGTATAAAAAACAAACGTATACTTACAAATTAATAGTTTAAAGAATCAACATGTAATAATTTCTGTATAAGTGGCGCCAAGTGATATTAGATCATAGTTTAATAGGTAATTTTGGAATTAATGTCGTTATTTATTCGCCAACATTTGCAAATTTGTACACTAAGCACCTCACAATATCCCCCATGTTTGATGCAGGGAGGCAACAATCCCAGCCATGACACTGATAGTCGGAGCCAACCTTTTAAGGGGTATGTTTATTATTATTACTTATTATGTGCTTTCCTTGGTGGTTAATTGTTCTAATCATTGCATCCTCCATTAAGGGTTGAAATTAAACTAAGCCAAGTTGAGTTTTAATTTCATCAAACTCGATTTGAATTATTAATATTGAGGTCGAGCTCGAGTTATTGCATAAACTCAACCCTCTACTTGATTTAAAAAAAAAAATTAGAATTCAATTTGACACACAAGAAATTTGATTAACTAATTAAAATGATATTATTTTAATTAAAAATATTATAAATTAAAGTAAATAACTCGATAAAATTAAAATGATATTATTTTAATAAATTAAAACGATGTTATTTTGAAAATATAAATATGTACTTTTCAAGCTCGAACTTTGAATTAGGCACAATTCAAGCTCAAATTCAGCTCTTTTAAGGGCTCAAACAACTTGCAAAAGAGTTTGAGCTTTAATCATTTGAATAATTAATTTCTTAAGTTTACTTTCAGGTTTAAAAAAATCAGGAGTAGATCCGTGGGTGGTTGTGGGGGTGAATGTAGTCCGGTACGTTGCATTGCCACTATCGGGCATTGGTGTCGTTAAAGCCGCGGGCTATTTTGGCTGGGTCGGATCGGATTCACTGTACCAATTTGTTCTTTTGCTTCAGTATGCACTTCCGTCTGCAATGGCTATGGGTGGGTGTATCATTAGTTTTATTTGCTGATTTGACTCGAGCCCATTTAAGTTGTTTGGTTGTTAATTTCTGATGTTATGTTATTTTTCTCTGGAAATGGCAGGTACGATAACCCAGTTGTTTGAGGTTGGTGAGAGTGAATGTTCTGTTATTATGCTATGGAATTATGCGGTGGCTTCACTCTTCCTGACTCTATGGTCGACCTATTACATGTGGCTGGTCTCTTAAGGTTTGTTCTTTATATATATTTATATATATATATATGCATTCACTTACAAAGATGATAGTGTAAGTATATCTCTCAATTGATACAGAGGGTGCAGAGTAAATAAATGTAATTCTATATTTTTTTTTTTCTTTTTGGTGGATTGGGCATTTGAGATTGTATTGTTTGATGTATTGTAATTTATTGGATTGAAGATATGTAGGCATAATAATACCATACTAGAGGTGTTGGTTTGCTCTGTTCTAATTAAGGATACATTTGGTTTGTTAAAAATTATTGAAAACTTTTGAAAATTTTAAAAATTTAATCATTTTTTATTTTATTGTACGAATTAAGAATTCATAAATTATCTTAATTTATCTTTTTTTATCTCACTTTTTATAACTTCAATACATACTCTGAAATTAATTAGCATTGATTAATGAGAGTTAGATTTATTTTTTTCCCCTTTACCCACATATTCCAAGTTTTAGGCTTTTAATTAGAGTTTCGTTTGTATCAACACTAAAAATATTTTTTTTAAGAAAAAATTTTTTACCCAAATTTTATAAAAATATTTTTCAAAAATATTAATAAATATATATATATTTATATGTTAAATATTTTACATTAAACAAATAGACCACAGATGAATTGAAAAAATAAAAAATATATGCCACTTCTATATTAATTTTAGTGGAAGACCAAACACACGAGACCTGATTTTATTTTCTTTCATGTAGTGTGGACACCGATCCATAAACTTGTAAAATATATGATTTGAATTTCAAAAAAAATAAATATGAATTAGGCTAATATATTGCGCGAGGCTTGGTCTAAAAAGTATTAAAATATAATTTTTATTTGAATATTATTTATAAATTATTTTTGAATATAATATACAAATAAGCCTCCCAATACAACACACGAATTTCATACTTTATTATTTGATAGGTTACGGTTTAGATATTACAACTTTGTTTAGTTATTTTTAATTGTGTATATTATTTAAAAAAAATGTGAAAAAAATTAACTTATAAATTAAATGTGCCTAATTAGGTAAACTTAATATACGGTCGGGCTTGGAATAAAGATATTAAGTCTAAGTGTTCATTCGGCCTAACTATTCTCCCTATCCATTCTCTACCCGTACTTTCACATGCTAATTTTTGAAATTCATAACTTTTGAAATAATAGAACTCCAATTTTAGTCATTTTACACCACAAAATTATGTCCGATTACCGGATTATAATACTAAATTGGGATACATCATTGGTGGGGCTCATTTTATACCATTTTTGGGGCTCATTTTATGCCATATTGGTGCTCTCGACATGTAATTTGGATCCGATACCTTGGACACGTAATTTGGATAGGATAATATATGTAAAAGTGGGGGGTATATATACTACCATAAGAGAGTAATTATTATATACTTTTTTTTATTCTCCTAATTACTTTCTATCAAAATTTAAAATTTAAAATTATTTTTTATCAAATCATATCTTCTACTTTATTCTATACCTTTTTTTATTGTATTCCATGTCCAATCAATCACAAAAAAAAAAAAAAAAAAACAAAATCTAATATTATATTTAATCCTATATATTATTCCTTAAATTTTATTATCAAATCAAACGTAGCCTAATGTTACAAATAACTTCCATTATCCTTTGCGTCCTCACTTCACTTTTGTATCACTTGTTTTCAAAGGTGGGAAAAAGAAAAAAAATTGAAGAGTTGAGGCCTTAAGGTGGAGAAGAAATTTAAGAAGGAGAATAAATGGTGGGAAGATAATTTTTTTTTTCTTTAAAGAACCCAAAAATTAACGAAATCAAGAAGAGTAAGGCAAATAGAAGAACTTATAATTTTTATAAAATTTTATCAATTTTTTTTGTCATTCAAACGTACCTATATTAACAATTTAAATGGGGAAGTTACAGTATTTTTTGAAATAAATTTAGCAACTCTAAACTTTTGGCAAAATCTGATACTCTCCATTTAGAGCATCAGACGTTTGTTGTAAGTTTTTTAATATTTTCAACACTCTAAAATAGAGTGCCCATTCTAGTAACTATCTGGGTATTTAGTTTATCAAATTTAACTAAAAATTATAAAAATTTATTAAAATTTTCAATTAAATCTTATTATGTTTTTATTATTAATGCTAAAATGTTAAAAAGCCAATAAGCCTTAAAAAAGGTTAATGATATAATTAATGGAGCAGAGCATATTTAATTTTTATTTTATATTAAGGAGTCTATAAATGCATTTTATTTTTAATTTTTATATTTTATTTTTTTAATTTAAAAAAATAAATTAGTCAATATATGATGATGTGTTTTGACTTAATTAATTATTTTTATGACAATACCAACTCTGCCTAGGGAATACGAAATCGAAATGTCATTTCAGAGTTGTAAAATTGCATCTTAATCCTTAAATAGTTGAAATGTATCATCATAATAGCAAATAAAAAGTTTTTTTTTTTTTAAATCTCTAATACATAAATTTATCATAGTAAATAAAAAGCTTTTTCTTTTTTAAAAAAAAATCTCTAATACATAAATTTATTATAATAATAGCAAATAAAAAGCTTTTTTTTTTTAAATCATCAATACATAAATATATTATGATAAATTTATGTATTAGAGATTTTTTAAATATTTGAAATGTAATTTTACTACCCTTAAATGAACGTAAATACCTCCATTTCAGGGGAAAAAAAAAAAAAGAAGATGCATGTAAATACCGAGCAAATAAATATTTATATACACTCAAAAGTTCAACATGAGGCCTAAATGGATAAGGGGCAGATGTTAGTTTTCAAATTCAAATTCTTGTAATTAAATCTTATCAATAAAAGTTTGAATCTCGGGAAGTGTCACGCAATCCAAACACTTTCTTTTTAAATTTTTCACATCATTTTATTACAATAAATGAAATATTTCTTTTTTTATGATAGTATTTAATGTATGTATTTTTAAATTAATAAATTTTACATAAATTTTATTAATAATAAGGGACATTAATTTATATTAATATACACGAAAGGTTTTTAAGTTCATTACTTAAGGCCCTTTTTGGTAGCATCAAAAGTTACTAAAACTCACCAACTTTAACTAATTTTTATATTTTTCTTCAATCAAATTTTTACACATATCACTTTTATATTACATTTTTCTACTTTTATTGTACTTTTTGTCAACTAAACACTTCCTTAGAGGCCGTTTAGATGATCAAAAAATACAGAAGTTAGAAAAAGTGAGTTGTGTCAACACTTTTTAACGTTTAAAAGATCAATCAAAATCTGCCAAAAGAATCTGTTGAAATGGTAAAACGTAAACCGTTCCAATATTTTTGGTAAAAATCGTGTTAAAAAACTAACAAATATTAAAAAAAGTGAGTAACTTTTAGAAATTACGTTTTGAAACTTTTTGTAACTTTTTGTTTTTTAATAAAAGCTTGTAAAATTTAAATTTTAAAAGTAAACACATAGGAAACAAAAATGACAAAAGATAATAAAAATAAGTAAATATTTATAACTTTTTATAAATTTTAATAACTTTTGATTCAAGCAAACATGCTCTTGTATTTATGAAATTTTAAATAATAAATTTAAAACCTAGCATGTGTATTATATAAACTAATATCTCTTATAATCAATAAAGTTTATATAAGATTTATTAATTTAAAAATACATGAATTAATCATGAAAGAAAAAAGATTGTCGTAAATAAATTTTATCCTAAATGAAGTAAACAAATTTAAATGGCAATATTTAAGCTGCCTGAAACTTTTCGAGATTAAACCTCTGACGAAATTTGTTAGCCACCCCAATTTGAAAACCGACTACATGTCGTTTTAGTAAAAAAATAATAAGTAAATAAATATCGCACGTTTGATAGGGAGGTCTATTCTTCTTTAGGATGCGTGCTACGAAGACAAACACTATTACAATTCTTCGCAGCATTTATTACGATGAGGTAATAATTCATAACTAGCAAACAAATACGTAACCAAATAAAGGAGAAACACATGCTAAGGGTTCGACAAAATTATTAATTTTTGATTTTTGTGTTTAATTTTTATTTTTTTATTTTATTTTCATAGAAAAAAATAAAAACTTAAAAACTCTTTTAATAATAATAATTATTAATTGATAATTATAGTATTAAAGGTGTGTTTAAAGTGATAAAAAGTTAGATAAAATGTGATTTGAAAAATTTTTACGTTGGTGCACACATCTCAAAACACGTTTTTTAGAGATGAATAGTAAGATTTCCGTTCCACGGATTGGATTTTCATTTGGACGGATTCAAAATTTTATATTAGTTATGACTTCTTTGCACTGCAATCCGTCGAAATGATTTCTACAATCCGTTTGGATGGAAGTTGACTGTGCGAATTCAACAGAATGAATTTCACAATTCGTCGAAACAGTTTTTACAACTCTATAAAAAAAGTCAAAGTGGGTGTCATTTTTTTGAAAAGTATTAAATTTTTTTAAACTTTGAGAAGAAAAAAATGTGTAAAAATATATAAGAATTTTCAAAAGATTTTTATCAAAATTTGATGTACTAAACGCAGCTTAAGAGAGTAGTCAATAGCAACCGACGACAAAGGTGCGATTGGATGTAATTGACGGTCGACAGCTTGGAACAGTTGCTAAAGGTGGGTGGCGGTGAGAGACTTACGGTGATGGCTGAAAGTGAGTAGCAACCAATAGTAGAGGTGATGGCTTGCTAATGATGGTAGGACTGAATCTAAAAACGTTTAAGATTTAAAACGGAATATTTGATAATACCTATCTTAAAAAAAATTTCTACTAAAAAAGTTCTGGAGTCATATTAAAATTAGTGTAAAGTTGCGAAGCTGGATTGCAGTGAGACATTTAATTTTGAAAAAAAAAAAGAGAAAAAATTGACGTGAAGCACTTAATTTTACTTTTCAGAAAAAAAAAAGAAAAAAAAAAAGAGTTGTTTTGAAATCGAATTGCCTGCAGAAGATTAAAAGTTTCTTAAGATTTCAATAATTAATATCATTATATCGGGAAAAAAATTATCTTGGAGACAATTGGAGACACCACTAAGCCAAAGCATCATTCACCAAAAGAGGTCGCAGGAATAGGATACTTTTTGAATTTGATATATCACTATATATATATATATATATATATATATATATATATATATATATGAGGTGTTATTAAAATTGTAAGACTTAGTAACCGGTTGGAGCTAAAAAAATGAAATAAATCTCCAACAATCTTTATTTTGTTTTTGCTATTACTAATTTACATATTCTTGTCCTTTATTAAAAATTAAAAATTTACTTAAAAAAAATCAAAAATTCGGAAGAAAGGTTAATCTAATGAGTAAATTTTTTTTTATACTCATATTCTTCTAGTTGAAATCTTTCAAATAAATACTATTATTACTATTTTTTTACGAATTTTTTTGAATCTGTGAGAACAAATTTAAAAATCGTTCTCACAATTTTAAAAACTAAGTATTATTTTTTGAATTTCGTTAGAACGATTTGATAAAATTATTTGACGGACTATTACGCTCAAATTAACTTAAATCACATTTTTTTTAACACTCCAATCACTACCTTAAGAATTTATTTTAATGGACAGCTAATAGGGGTTGGCCTTGAATGGTGGTTGGAAGTAGGCGACAAACGCCAGCAGCGGTGGTGGCAGACTTTGGTGGTTTGGTAAAGGACCCTAGCTACCGCATGATTTTACAAGATCAATTACTGCTGCAAAGCCTTGAAAAAAAAAAAAAAAGTAAATAATGTTACCATTCTCAAAAATAGTTTTAACGTGTTTAGAAGTTATATAAAAATATATAAAATAAAATAAAATTATAAAAATAAATATTTATAATTTAGTGTAATAAGTGAAGAAATTTAAATTTTATTATTTCGTAATTCATATTTATAAAAATTTATAAAATTTTATTTTATTTTATATAACTTTAAACGGAGCCCTTATTGCACTCCCCATGAATGAATGTTTTATGTACAGGAAACTTTTTGAAGGTGGTAGCATCATTTCCCAAAAATAAACTGAAATAGCGGGCACGTTATTGGTGAGCAGCCCGAGGATCAGGAGCAATTTAGGAACCGCAACAAAATCATGACGGGGCAGCTTGAGGGGTGGGGGGGGGGGACCTGGCGCGGTGTCCATGTGAGCCGGTTCAGTTGCTGTCCTAAATTGCCACAATAGCTAAACGTGGCATTTCACGTGGCAACAAGGGGGTGTTTGGAGTATAATTTTTTTAGTAATTTTTGATATTTTTATTAAAAATTATTAGTTATAATTTTTAATATATTTGATAAAATAAATTATAATTTTTAGTAAATTTTTACAATTTTAGAGTGTTTGATAAATTTTTTAGTAATTTTTGATAATTTTTAATAACTTTAAGTAATTTTTAATAACTTTTGATAATTTTTAATAATTTTTGATAACTTTTAAGTTCAAAAGTTATTCTAACAAGGTAGAAAAGTGATAAATTTTGGTGTTTTGCCAAACATTCCATGAGCAAATTTTGATATTTTTTGCCAAGATCTTAGCTGCCAAACGCAACCCAGATGCTGCTTCTTCACAAAAACATGTAACCATATTAATTTTTATTTGAACTTTTATGATTGCGTTTTGCGCACTAAAAAGTGCGATAAAACAAAATTTAGAGAAATTTTTTGTATTTGGTACACATAATTTAAATCGCGTTTTTTGGAGATGAATAGTAAGATTTCGTTATGATGGACTAGATTTCTATTTGGACGGATTCAAAATTTTAGATAGTCATTACTTCTTTACACCACAATCCGTCCAAACAGATTGTGAAAACCGTTTGGACGAAAGTTGGCCGTGCGATTCTGTCGGAACGATTTCTACTATCCGTCAGAACGGTTTTAAAAACGCCACAAAAAAAAGGCAAAGTAGGTGTCATTTAGTAGTTTGAGAGTCCATAGTGAGAATGGCAAAAAAAATTTTACTATTTGATTAACCGAATTCTAGTTATCAACTTTTTTTGGGAAATATATTGAACATTTTAAAAATTTTAAGAAGGCGAGAATGTGTAAAATTTTATAGAATTTTTTTAGAAATTTTCATCAACTTTTTGTGCACCGAATGCAGCCTAAAAATCATGAGCATTGGCTGTATGATTTGTAAAGCATGTGACAACTTATATACATTTGGCCAAGGAGAATGCTATGATTCCATCCCAAGGATGCTAGTTTTGAAATTATCAAGATCGGATCATTTAGGGGTGATTGGTAATAAAAAAAATAATAAATAAATTTTTTTTTGTAATTTTTAATCTGGTAGAACCACGTAACAAAACTCTGTATTATTAGATTTGAAAATATGTGTGTGTTTGGAGTGATAAAAAGTGAGAAAAAATGAGATAAAGTGAGAAAAGTTGTGAGTTCGTAATGCATACAGTGAAAGAAAAAAGTTGATGTGATAGAGATTTATAGAATTTTTTGTTATTTTTAAAAGATGGCAAACGGTGCCTATATGTGTCAATAACTTTTTTTATATATAACTAAGATTTCGTTTGGTTTGTAATTTTTCTCTGAAAAATTTTATAAATCTTTGTTAACTTTATATCATATCAATTTTTTCTTTTACTGCACGTATTACAAACTCTCAATTTATCTTAATTTATCTCAATTTACCTTATTTTTTTTTATTCCAAACGAAGCCTAAAGAACTCATATATAAGAATAAAATAATCTCATCGTTGTACTAAAATTTTTTAATTTTTAATTAATAATATATATTGTATAATTTTGTGACATGATAAAAATTTGTCTTATTTAAAACCTGACAGGAACATAGGAGGATAATGAAATTAGGCTAAAGATAATATATTTTGATACACCTAAACACTGTTAGGATTAATTTTGAAAATGTTTAGATTCATCAACAATATTTTGGTCAATATAAATGCACAATATATTTGTATGATTAGATAGAATAAAAATACTGAATTAGAAAATTTAATAAGAATTAAATATCAAATAGCGTGGCTTTAAAGAGAGCCAACCATTTTAGAAAGAATAAAAGAAAAGACAGTTGTTATCGTCGAACAATTAGCCCATTTGGTTATTCAAAAATTACTAAAAAAATATTAAAATTACTTTTTTTTTGCTTTATTATAGTAAAAAATTTACCAAACACTCCAAAGTAACTTAAAAAATGTTAAAAATTTCACTTGATTCAACCAAACACACAAAAAAGTGTAAAAAAAACACTCAAAAATTTACCAAAACTTAAATTTTTTTCAACTTTCAAACACCCTAAGGACCGTGAAAACAGGCTGATGGCTGGCTCTGGCCGCGGCAGAGTAGTGTTGCATTTCTCTTCCTCGAAAGAAAGAAACACGGCGAAAGAAAACATAGCTATCCTTTTCTGCTTTGCTGGTTCTCCCTCGTCGAATCATTATCTTTGTCTCTTTCTTTAATTTTCGAACGCTTATTCGGAGTACGTTTGGAGTGATGAGTAATAAAGTAGAATAAAATAAAATAAAATAAATTATTATTTTATAATACATATAATAAAATAAAAATAAATAATTTTAAAAAATTTTTATTTTTAATAAACCAAACAAAACATTATTAGAACAATCCATGATAGCCTATCAGCTCGATTTGCTTGGACTAACAGATTTAAACAGTAATTGTCAGGAAATTGATCCTAATTAGTTCATTTAGAGTGAGTGAAAGTATGAATATTGGCAGGAATAAGAGAGGTAAAGAAAAATTCAAAAGAAATTATTAAATATGACTTGATCTACTTAAATCTATCAAAAGACATGATCCTAAACAGATCTAATTGACATCAACAAATCCGTATAGCCGATCCCCTAATGAGAAAATATTTAGTTTAATTTAGTTTGGTTTATAGATTAATAATAAAAAATGAGTGATTTCTTAAAAATTTTTAATATTTTTAAGCGAATATATCAAAATTTCAAGCGGAGCCCCAGCGTACTTATTAGTAATTTAGTATAGTCCTAGGCTAGACCCCACCTGCTGCGGCTGACACTTCCGTGTCTTTTGATCGATCAACCAGTCGTCCCAGTAGAATCGCTGTTCTAGCCTATAAGTAGCGGTATCGTATTGGTGGTTTACTCGGCGGCACAGAATATACTCTTACTCGGTTACTTCTCCGCGGTTTGCTGTTTTAGCTTCTGCCTGCGCCGTCCTGGTAACTTCATTTCATTTCTAATTTCTTTTTGTTCTATCGAATATATCATATGTTTCGAGGCCGAGGTGTTTCCCCAATTTAAATTCACTTCTAATATGGTTAATTTGTTCCAGCTACAAGATTAATATGCCTTGTTCTTTTGATAACAACTGATAATATATACGTGTTAAAGTTGTAATTCCAGAACAGGGGATGAAGTGATATTCGGCTCTTGAATTTTTGGCTGTATTTTGAAAATAACTTTGTATGTGTTTAGAGTGATAAAAAATGAGATAAAATAAGATAAGTTATGGGTTTGTAATTCGTGCAGTGAGATAAAAAGTAAATAATTTTTAGAGATTTTTAGAAATTTTTTTAGTTTTTTAACTCACCAAACAGTACCTTTTGTGATAAATAAGATGCCCTCTCTTGTTTTATTTTATTTTATTTTATCATTTCAGTTACCCATATCAAATAAGGATGTAGGTACAGATACGATACAAGTAAGAATATAAATACAATAATTTTTAAAAAATAAGTTACAAACACGATAGAGATATGTTAAAAAAATATAAATTTTGTATACCTTTATTAGTTATATATATAAATATAACATTCACAACAAATTAATTGAATATATAATTAATAGACAAATTACAACAAAATATAAATTATAAGATTTTATAATTTATGAGTTTCGACCACTCAAAGTTAAATTTATTTTAATAATATATTTAAAAAAATAATAAAATAATAAAACACATCATATAAAATGTCAGAGACATGTCTCAGAGTACCTCAGAAATATGTGTGTCCATTACATGTTAAATACGGAAACAATATCTATTTTGGAAGTGTCTATACTTTCTAATCCATATCTCTTTCTATCTAGTAATATAAATAGGTTGGTTGACTCGCAATTTTGCGCGGCCTAACCTGCCCCACGCTCCACCCCCACTCCTTCCAAGCGTTCATACTAACTTGTATATGTGACTCGAGTTAAAACTTAGGACACCTTACTCTCTACCTAAGACTCGATCCCTACGCTGTCTTACCGTCTCGCCTTGTGTTAGTGCCTACCCCTTCCCTCACCCTGACTCACACATTAAAATATTTAAAAATTAAAGAGATAAGTCGTGGAGCAGATTTTTTTGGACTCGGGCTTGATCCAACCCAAAAGAGGGCTGGGTCAGTGGGATAGGCCAACTCGTGGCCGGGTCAGGAGCAAGCGAGTGAGGCTCGATCCGACCTATTGTACATCAACTATTTTTAGAATGTGAAGAACCCCCTTTGATCATTCCTTTTTCAAATTAAGAAGTGTAATTAATTCTATTTTAAAGTATCTTTGTCTGTTTAGATCAATCTCGCGTAAGTCTTTGACAATCAACTATTTATATGAAAGAGTCGCAACTTCCACTGGTTGTGTCTTCAATTCAACGTGTAAATTACTATTCTGCACTCATTGTTTAGCTTTGTCTTTTTGGAAAAGAAAAAAGGATTTTCTCATGTGTATTTATATTTTTGATCATTTTGTCGTTATTTTTTTTTTATTTTAATCTTTTTTTTTTCTTGAAACTACATTTCTGTTGTACGCTTGGCATCACATTTGGAGGCATTTGGGTAGCTAAAACAAATTAATTTCATCAATTTTTATTAAGGGATTATTTGATTTATTTTTTTATTTTCTGTTTTTTATTTTTTATTTTAAGCTTATTTTTTATTTTATATTTTTGAAAATAAGGAAAAACAGTTCAAATCTCATTTGATTATTTGTATTTTCAAAATTTATTTTTAAAAATAGAGAATGAGTTTATACATGAAATGAAAAATGACAAAAAATTATTTTGAGAGTTTTTAACAAAAAAATAAAGAAAAATCTCAAAACAAGAAAAGCAGAACATTTTTTCCTTTCTCATTTTGAGATTTTTAACATATAAAATCAAAATAAAAAATAAAAAATAAAATAATAAATCAAATACTACCTAACTTTTCATATTTTTTTCTAATCAAATTTTGTTACGTATTATTTTTATATTAAATTTTTATATTTTTACTACATATTTTTTTTTTCAACCAAGCACCGCGCAACTGCTTTACGGCAATTGATTCAAAGCGTGTATTAATTTCTCCATTGCCGCGTCTAGGATAATAATTGTGGTGGGACCACGTAGGCATGTACTATAGTTGTACATGCTTGACTTTTGTCCACAATCTTATTTTTCGGCTTAAGTTTTAAAAGTAACAATTAAGAGTATAAACTTTTAATTAGTGGTCGTAATCTCCATTCAATAACTCTTTTCCTTTAAAATAGCCATTGAAAGAAACATTACAATTAACTGAAAATTCAAATACTCAACTGTTAAAAAAAATTAAGATTGAAGTAAAATTTCGTCTAGAGATGATGGCCTAAAGTGAAATTTTCCCTTATATTTAATATGAGAATAATTACTTTTATACCCATATTTAAAGAAGAAAATTACTAGTATCCTTGAATTTAAAAAAAAATAACATTTATACATCTCGTACTTGAAAATCAAGTGAAATTATTAAAAAATCTTGTCCAAGATAATGGTTTTAATTTTTAATAATTTTAAAAATTGCACTTATATCATTTATAATTTATATTACTAGCATATCTCTTGATTCTGTTTAATTCTTAGTAGTTATTTTTGTCTTTTTCACTTAAAAATTTAATATTATTTATAATTTTGACCCCGTTTGGAGTAAGAAAAAATAAGATAAATTGAGATAAAATATGATTTGGAGTTAATTTTGGCGCCTTTTTTTTTTTCAAAAAGTCACAAACCGTGAGAATGATTTTCCAAATCCGTTCCCACGGATTAAAAAAAAATAACGATAATAGTACTCGTTTGAAAACTCTCGACACGAAGAATACGATGTATAAAAAATTTACACATTCGGTTAACCTATTTCCAGATTTTTTATTTTTTTAGTGAAATATTAGAATTTTTTTAAATCAGTAATAGCGGAAAAATTAGATATAAACGGGTTGTTAAAGATTTATTGAGATTTTTAGTGTTTTATCTTGATGTCAAACGAGGCCTTTATTTTAGTCTCAAGTTTAAGGGGTGTAAAGATATGTTTTTAAAATTTAAAAGTATAAGTAACTATCACCTTTTTAAGTATAAGAAAAAAAAAAAAGCAATTTTCCCTTTAATATATGCTAATAAAACTTCGGTTGTTGTCCAAATGCAAAGTTGTTGGCTCCATGATATTGATACGCGCGTGTGTTTGTGCGTGTGTTTGATGGTTCTCTTTCTATGCAGAGGTTTTGGAGTCAGCTTAAAGCATGGGGTTCTTAGATCTATTTTGCGTTGCTTCAATGCCCGTTCTGAAAGTACTCTTGATGACTGCTCTCGGTTCATTCCTTGCCTTAGACAGCATAGACATACTCGGAGAGAATACGCGGAAGCTTGTAAATCGTGTAAGCCGTTACTTCATGTATTTTTTTTTGGTTTTATTACTTAAAATATATCTCCCAAGAGCTTTATGCGTACTTCATAGATGAACTAACGTTAACACTCTTCTTTTTCTCTTTGTAATCAGATTGTGTTTTTTGTGTTCAATCCGGCATTGGTGGGCAGCAACCTAGCTGAAACAGTTACTTTCAAAAGCATCATCATGTTGTGAGTTTACTCATTATCGAATTAACTTATTTGTTCCATAACTCAGGCTAGATCTGTTTTAATAACTAAAGTATTTTAAATCAATAGAATTATGTTTAAATTGTATTAAAGCCTTACAAGAAAATTTATTTGAGGATCTGAGTTTTCTTTTTTTTTTTTCTTTAATAACAATTAAGGGCGTAAACTTTACATTAATTGCAATATTTTTTACCCTTAAATTTATGCTTAGAACATGTTTGGTAGGGGTTGAAAAATTTAGATGGTAAAAGATTACCAGGGTACTTATTACTCTGATAATGGTTACTGAGGTAACAAATTTGTGGTATTTATGTTTGGAATAAGAGAGTAATATGCGGTAATAATTATAATATGTGTGAAATTAATGCTAAAAATTTTGAAGAGGTAAAAGTTACTTGTGTTTAGAACGAGGATAAATTGACTAAGGGTAAAAATTAATATTTAATTTTAATAAAATGTTATAATAAAATAAATCATCACAATCAATATTATTTTAATAATAATTAATTATAATAAATATATATTATTAAAATATATACTTTTAAATAAAAATATTAATTATAAAAAATAATTTTGTTATAGATTAATATTTCAATAGTAATTAATTTTAATAGTGAATTATTATTTCTTAAAAACTATTTTTATTTTGATGAAATAATTTAATAGAACAAATAATTTTAGTTTATTTAATGATTTAAATAAATTATATTAATACCATACATAATCTAATAAATTATTATTTAGGAGACATACTTTTCATTTACTAAAATACTTTAATAAAGTAAATTATTTTAATACGTCGTTATTATTTATTAAACATTAATTTTAATTTCAAAAAATAAATAATTTTAGTTATAAGTTAATATTTCAATAGTATTATTTTAATAAAATAAAATAAATTATTTTAATGATAAACTATAATTTATTAAATATTATTTTCGTAAAATAATTTAATAATTAATTATTTTTGGTTTGATTAAATAAATTATTATTTTATAATATTTATTTTAATTATTTATAAGAGAAAATTGTTTAAGGTTTTACATGAGGATAAAGAAATATTTTATAGGAGTAATGAGCAAAGAATACAATTTTTCTATTATCTCCCATTACCCACCTACCTCTAGAGTAAAAATTTATCCCTTATAGGGTTAATTATTAACCCTGAGTAATTGTTATCCCATCATCCGAATTGATGCAAAAGAGGATAAAACTTACCCTCTATTACTCTCCTAACAAACATCTCCTTAAAAGTCAACGCTGAAAGTGTAGGGGAGAAAAATCATTGAGGGGATATTGTTAATAATGAAAATTTTAAATCCTTAATTGTTAAGAAATTAAAAAAAAAAAAACCCACATTTTGAATTGTGATTTCGGTGAAGCTCGTGTGGTAAAGTGAAAATTGCACTTACAATACATAAAAGATTTCTATTAATTAATTCTTAAGTAATGGAGTCACATCTTCTTAAAATAAGGAGAGCTAATGTTACAATCGAAGTATTTCAAATAATTAAGATAACATTTGGTATGCTTGTTTTAAATTTATTTTTTATTTTGTATTTTGAAAATAAAGAAAACAGTTTAAAATGTACTTGGTCATTTGTATTTTTAAAATTTATTTTAGAAAATAGAAAATAGGTTTACACAAGAAAAGCGAAATGATAAAAATTATTTTGAACGTTTTTAATCTAAAATAAGAAAAATCTCAACCATACAAAATAAGAAATATTAAATCAAATACATTTTTTATTTTCTGTGTTTTGAAATTCTTAAAAAATAAAACACATAAAATAAAAATAAAAAATAAAAAATAAAAATACAAAGTAAATGCCACCTAATTTTTTTTGTGATGATTTTAAATTCATTATATTACATTATGTTAAAACATTCAAACCATGATGAAATCTTTATGTAAATCAATAAATATGTGTGTGTGTGGGGAAGGGGGGGTGTGTGAGCAGTTTTTCTCAAATAAAACAACATCAATTAAATCCAACTATTCTAAAACCATAAATGCAAACACAACCTTGTACGATTTACTTATTCCATTATAATTGAATTCTTTTCTTCCCCTAGCTAATAATTCAAACTGATAATGGACTTTTATAGGTGGTTCATGCCTGTAAACATTCTTATCACATTTATTATTGGCTCAGCATTGGGATGGGCACTAATAAAAATCTCTAAAGCTCCTCAACATCTCAAGGGCCTCGTGTTAGGTGCTTGTGCAGCAGGTTGTTTTCTTTTGCAATATTTCTTCAGATGTGCTCCAACTCTTAGCCCAACCCAAGACGTCTGCTGCCTTATTTTGCTGATGATTATTTAAACAGGAAATTTGGGTAACTTGCCTATAATCATCATCCCAGCAATATGCAAAGAGGAAGGCAGCCCATTTGGTGATCCAGATACTTGCTACACATATGGAATGGCTTATGCTTCACTTTCTATGGCGGTATGTATCTAATAAGCTTCAAACATAAGTTGGCAAATTGGGGAACCATGTAAATCTATGCATCTTGCTTTTTTGTTATCAAGGGCAGAGTTAAGAATTTTTTTAACCCTGCGCTATAGGATGGGTATTAAACTGAATTAAAAATTTTTCTTGCCTTGAGTTAGGGATTGGGTATCAAATTGGATTAAACATTACTGGATATTAAACTGAACTATAGATAATTGGGCTAAAATTTTATATATTATTAATACTAAAAAAAAAATTGGACTCCAATTTTGCTCGGGTTACAGCCCATACATAGCTCGGCCCATGTTCGTTAATGTTTTCCATGTTCACTGTGCGTCTGTGCATCTTTTATACCGATGCAACAACTTCACATACTTGCTTTGAAATTGTGCTTAATTGCGTTGCCTGTTTATTGGTTTTTTCTATATGACTAGTTAGGAAGGCTAGGCAGGGCAGCAGGGACTGTGAAGTCTGACTATATACAGTGCCAGCCCAACCCTTTGTGTTACCCAAGCTTAACCCAGTCATTCGGTTGTCTTTAGCCCACTTGATTGCCCTTTCAACTCTGGCCCGAAGGTTGCCCTAACCCAATGTCTTGTTGGGTTTATCCCTGGGCTAGTCCTGTTTATATATTTCTCACTTTTGATATATATATATATATATATATATGTACACTTCAGATAGGAGCCATTTATTTGTGGTCGTATGTTTACAACATCGTTCGAGTGTCCTCAAGCAATATCAGAAAAGATGTTGACAGACTCGAAAGAGGCGAGTTCACCATCAATGCCAATTCTAATGGGGAAGAATCAGAGAGACTACAAGGGAATTGTGAAGAACCACTTCTTCAAGGGCACTGCAGTAAATCCGACGGCAAAGGATCAAAGGTTGTTTCTTTCTCCACCTTTTTCCTCGCTAGAACTTTCATGCTCTATTACTTGGCATAACTTTTTTTCCTTTTCTTTTTTAATTTTTATTTTTTGGGTTTAATATCAGCTGGTTGCAGTCTTAGTGAAGACTATGAAGCATCTAAAGCAGTTTGCAAGAAAGTTCAATCTGAAGCAAATTTTAGCTCCTTCGACTACTGGAGCGGTACTTTCTTATTTCTCATCTCATCTCATTTGTTGGGTGGTCTTGCACCTATCTAATCTCTAGAAGTTAGTTTTCAAGTGAAATTTTCCATTAAACTTAGCCCACCAATCCTTTTCACAAGGGATGTGGAAACACTCCAACAACTATATACTACTCACTTGTCCCTTCCACAAGGTGTCGGATTAGAAAAAACAACAACTCGTATTAATGATAAACTTGGACTCTACTACCAGTGTTGGATAATTTTGAATGCATCTCATCTTTAAAAATTAAGATTTGTTCGCAGAGACTTTTTCCCGCTCTTATATAGTACCCACCATCGCCTTCCCAAGGATGTGGGAGCCTCCAACATCATCACTAATCATTATTACATTGATTGTAGATTTTTGAAATTGTAAAACAAACGTGGCTTGCTAGAATTTCTTCATATTATACGTAGTTGATTATGTAATAACACCTCTCAAGTTAAGATTTCTTGTACAGATTGTTGGTTTTATAATTGGAACAGTTCCTCTGATCCGGAAGTCACTGATTGGATCCGCTGCTCCGCTGCGTGTGATCCAAGACTCTGCTTCCATGATCGGGTACATCCATATCCTATGATTATTAATGCAAATCTTCTTTTGTTTAGGTAGTTTAGTTCCAAATCATGTTTGGTTTAATTATTGGATTCTCAGGGAAGCCGCAATCCCCACTATGACCTTGATAGTGGGAGGAAACCTCCTGAAAGGTATATTATTCCATCTGTTCACTTTGATTGAATGCTAAATCACATTCATCTATTTGCCAAAAAACAAAAAAAATAAAATAATAATAATAAAATAAAATAAAATTCACAGGACACCAAGCGTTTAGAAAATAAGATGGTAGCTAAGCTTTTTGACTTTTTTTAAAATGATTAAATTTACTCTCTTACATTTTAAATTTTTTTTAAACATTGAATGGTAAAAATATTAAATTAATAAAAAACTAAAAAGTTAGTTATTAAAAAATTAACTATTTTTTTCTTTTCTATACCAAAAAAAAAAAATTATTATTTTTTCTTTTAGGCGTAACTGATTACTAAAAACCTCAACTTTCTTTTTTTCTCCCCAAAGTCAGCCTGAAATTTAACTCTCATTTTGCAGGGTTAAAAGGCTCAGGAGTTCACCCTTCTCTCCTCGTAGGGGTCATCGTGGTTCGATATATTCTTCTTCCTTTAGTGGGTATTGTCATTGTTAAAGGGGCCATCCATTTTGGCCTAGTCAACTCCGATCCACTATATCAGTTCGTTCTATTACTGCAATTTGCACTTCCACCAGCCATGAACATAGGTACAATCGTAACTCATTTATTTATTTATTTTTTTCTGAATATTGAATCCATCTTTAGCTTGAAATATTCCTTCTTTCTGACCCTTGTTTGTTGTAATAAGCACTAATGAAAGGCATTTATGGGTCAAAATTGGCAGGCACAATCACTCAATTATTCGGGGCAGGGGAGAGTGAATGTTCTGTAATTTTGCTATGGACATATGCGCTAGCATCAGTTTCACTCACTCTTTGGTCAACCTTCTTCATGTGGCTGGTTGCTTGATTAATTGGTTCTCATTTTTCACTCCATTATTTGCGCATTAATTAATGTACTTATATTGCTTCACTATTGACAGAAATATTAGCAGATTACTTCTTCCCCAGCTTATCAGTCGGACACAAATTGGAAATTCAGCTAAAGAGTTGCCTTTATATCTTTGTGTGTATATATATATATATGTGATAGAATCGAATCAAGCCTTTTTTTTTTTTTTTTGTTGGTTGTGTGGTATGTAAACAAGTTTTATGAATGCAACTAAATAAATATATGAATAAAATAAAGATATTACGATAAACAAGGCCGCCCAACCCAACCCAGCCATTAAGGTGTTTGCCTTAGGCCTCACATTGGGTAAGGCCCTAGTTATAATGTTTTTAATATTTGTTTAATATTTTCTTTTTAAATATCAATTAAAGAGTTTTAAAGTTGGGGTTTTTGGAGGCCGGTCACTATTTATGCACTTATAAGGATTTAAGTCATACCCAAAAAACTTATTTGTAAATAAGTCACACTTGCAACAAAAAGACAAAAAAGGACATCACGCGTTTTTTACCACATTTCAAAACTGTCAGTTTTATCCGAAAATAGTGTACACTTCACTCATAACTTCCGTGACTTTCCATCTTCTTTACAAAGCAGGAAAAACTGATTTTTGGAAACAAAATCAAAACTGTTTGGGAAAAACCTAATTTCGCGACTTTCTATCTTCTTTACAGAGTAAGAAAAATTGATTTTTAAAAACAAAATCAAAACTGTTTGGAAAAACCTAATTCCGCAACTTTCCATCTTCTTTACAAAGCAAGCAAAACCGATTTTTGGAAACAAAATCAAAACTATTTGGGAAAAACCTAAATCGATCATCATTCCTAAGTATATTTATTTTTTTTTATTTTGAAACAGTATCGGTACTGTTTTGAAGATATCTCAAAATACTAATCAACTCCATGGATTTCTCTTGCCCAAAACTTATCATCTGCTTATAATTCATGGTGCTATTTTAAAATCAGTACCGGTACTATTTTCAAAACAGTACCGGTACTCTTTTGAATCGGTACTGTTTTCATACTGCCTAAAATCATCAATCGATACATAATACAAACCAACGATACGAGCCAACATCATCATATTTTTTGAAACAGTACTGGTACTGTTTTGAAGATAGCTCAAAACGCCAATCGACCCCATGGATTTCTCTTGCCCTTAAAACTCATCATCTGCTTATAATTCATGGTGCTATTTTGAAAACAATACCGGTACTGTTTTGAAAACAGTACCGATAAAACAATACCGGTACTGTTTTGGATCGGTACTGTTTTCATATTGCCTAAAAAACATCAATCGATACATAACAAAAACCAACGATACGAGCCAACATCATCATATTTTTTGAAACAGTACCGGTACTGTTTTGAAGATAGCTCAAAAAGCCAATCGGCCCCATGGATTTCTCTTGCCCTTAAAACTCGTTATCCGCTTATAATTCATGGTGCTGTGTTGAAAACAGTACCGATAAAACAGTACCGGTACTGTTTTGGACCGGTACTGTTTTCATATTACGTAAAAAACATCAATCGATATATAACACAAACCAACCATACGAGCCAACATCATCATATTTTTTGAAACAGTACCGGTACTGTTTTGAAGATAGCTCAAAACGTTAATCGGCCCAATAGATTTCTCTTGCCCTTAAAACTTGTTATCCGCTTATAATTCATGGTGCTGTTTTGAAAACAGTAACGATAAAACAGTACCGGTACTGTTTTAGACCGTTACTGTTTTCATACTGCCTAAAAAATATCAATCGATACATAACATAAACTAACCATACGAGCCAACATCATCATATATTTTTGAAACAGTACCGGTACTGTTTTGAAAATAGCTCAAAATGCCAATCGGCAAAATCAATCCATGAAGAAGATAGGCCAAATAAGTTCTATCTTCTTAATATCTTCACGACTAAAACTGTAAATAATGAAACTGAAAATAAGGAAAGAAAAAAAAATGGAAGAAGCGTGATTCTTGGTAAACATATCTTCACGTGATTCCCGGAATTATTGGAAATAACTTGTGTAACTTTGTTATAGAAATAAAGGATATTATCGGTATATTAGAAATTATATTTAAAACAAACTCGTGGGACCCACTCAAAAGTGTGACTTAAATACAAAACTTTCCATATTAATGTGACTTAAAAGCAATACTTTTTTTTGGGTGTGACTAATAATTTTAAAAGATTACAAAGTATGACTTGGATACAATTTTCCGTTTAAAGTTATAAGAAGGTGTTAAAGTTATAGGCCCCATTGTAAAAAGAAAGAAATAATAATAATAATAATAAAGAAGAAAAAAAAAGTCATAGATCTAATAATCAGTATTAGGTGAGCAGCGACCTAATGGACAATAATCTTACATTGTAATATATTATAAGGGTCAGTTAAAACCAATTATATTAAGAAGGTGTTTGATGTATTAAAATCTACTAAAATTCATCAATTTTTACTAACATTTTTTATTTTCTTCTAATCAAATTTTAGAAGTTTTTGGAGGCCGATCACTATTTATGGACTCGTAAGGATTTAAGTCATATCTAAAAAATTTGTTTGTGAATAAGTCACACTTGCAACAAAAAGACAAAAAAAGATATCACGCGTTTTTCACTACATTTCAAAACTGCTAGTTTTATCCGAAAATAGTGCACAATTCACTCATAACTTCCGCAACTTTCCATCTTCTTTACAAAGTAATCATCGATTTTGGAAACAAAATTAAAACTGTTTGGAAAAACCTAATTCCGTGACTTTCCATCTTCTTTACAAAGCAAGCAAAATCGATTTTTGAAAACAAAATTAAAAAAAAAATAATATCACATAATAAAACAGTATCGCATAATAAAATAGTACCGTATAAAAAACAGTATCACATAATAAAACAGTATCGTATAATAAAACAGTATCACATAAAAAAAGTACCACATAATAAAACAGTACTGCATAAGAAATAGTACCACATAATAAAACAGTACCGCATAAAAATAATACTGCATAAAAAACAGTATTTCATTAAAACAGCACCATTCTTTTACTTCTTTTGTGTTTAATGGTGGTCTTTGAATATTAGATATATTTGGTACTGTGTTTATATAATAATACATCTTACTAGAAACAGTACCACATAATAAAACAATACTGCATAAAAAACAGTACCACATAATAAAACAGTACCGCATAAAAAATAGTACCACATAATAAAATAATACTGCATAATAAAACAGTACCGCATAATAAAACAGTACCACATAATAAAACAGTGCCGCATAAGAAACAGTACCGTATAATAAAACATTACCGCATAAAAACAGTACCTTATTAAAACAGCACAATTCTTTGTATGTGGTACTTTTTTTATGTTTAATGGTGGTCTTTAAATACTAGATACATTTGGTACTGTGTTTATACGATAATACGTTTTACTAAAAACAGTACTACATAGAACAGTACCACATAATAAAACAGTATCGCATAAAAAACAGTACCGCATAATAAAACAGTACTGCATAAAAACAGTACCGCATAATAAAACAGTATTGCATAAAAACAGTACCATATAAAAAACAGTATCTCATTAAAACAACACCATTTTTTACTTCTTTTTTGTGTTTAACGGTGGTCTTTGAATATTAGATACATTTGGTACTGTGTTTATACGATAATACATCTTACTAGAAACAGTACCATATAGAACAGTACCACATAATAAAACAACACCGCACATTCGGTACTGTTTTTACAAAAGCATGCATCATATACAAAACAGTACCGCACGCATGTGGTACTCTCGGCCATATGGTACTGTGTTTATATGAGCATGCATTTTATACGAAACAGTATCACATAAACAGTGCCGATACACAGATTTGTATATATTCCTTCTTCGACCGACGTTAATTTTAGTTGGTGGTCGTTTAAATTAATGATATACTATATCTTCATGCGATTTATAAGGAAGGAAAACAAAAACGGAAGAAACGTGATTTTCGGTTAGCGTGATTTCCGGCAACTTATGTCTAATTTAATTATAGGAATAAAGGGTATTGTTGGTATATTAAAAATTATATTTAAAACAAACTCGTGGGATCCACTCAAAAGTGCGACTTAAATACAAACCTTTCTACATTAATGTGACTTAAAGGCAATACTTTTTTTTTGGGTGTGACTAATATCCTTAAAAGATTACAAAGTATGACTTAAATACAATTTTCTGCAAATATTACTGCATATCACTTTTACACCAAATCTTTGTATTTTTGTTATACTTTTTTGTCATCTAAACACCACCTAAGTAAGTTTCTTATTTACATTAACTCTTATTTATTTTAACTATTTTTTTACATTAATAAAATATTTTTAGACAAATCAAATCCCTACAAATAACATTGTGCATCTTCTTTTCAATCTCCACATCCTTCATAGGGACTCTAAAAAATTGAAATTAATACTTCAATTGAAGTTTTAGATTAAATAACCTTGTTAGATTCTTTTCCAAATTCTTGTATTACTTATTGCTTGTTATTGAATATACTAGTAACAGTTGTTTTCCTTGGAATAAATTTTTCAAAATTAAAATTCGAATAGTTTTACTTAAGATTAACTATGTTACATTATTGATTAAATTAATTTGAAGTATTGTCTATTAAAAATAACAAGTTAAAGCATATTGAATATAAACTTTATGACTCAAAAAATTATAACATGAGATGAATTCCTTTATAGTTTATCTACCTAAGTGTCTCCCAAAATTTCGCCTTAAACCCCAATTTGTTTAGGGTCACCCCTTACAATGAACTCAATGCATTCTTGAGGAGGGTAGCACACTCTTAAAGAGCTTTAAGAGCAAAAACCTTTATTAAGATAGTTTTTTATTTTTTTGATAATTCAAAACTCTCACCACTTTATTAAGATAGTTGTAATGACTAAATATGGGCATGCAATGCTACCCATCAGCTTAATGCAATGATTAGTTTATTGAAATCACTAAAATTGGCCCAAAGATGTTTGTTTAAGGAAATAAAAGGAGAGAATTTGATGGCATATCTTGTGGGTCCAATCATCTAATTTGACAAAATTGAAGTTATTAAAAGTGAGAGACACATAATACCTAGGGGAGTGTAATATTATACATTCGTTATTTATAGAATTATTTCCTCACAAAATTTGAAGTTAAAAATTTTCACATTTAAAAATCTTGTCAAATTATATCTCTTATCTTATGTTATACTTCACCAAACAAATACTAAAAAAACAAAAATAATTCCCTCAAAAACATTAATACCATTTATAGTCATTAAAGGGGGAAGTAAAGTTGCATAGAGTGAAGTTTGTAAACCAAACAATGAAGGAGGCCTTGGGCTCTACAAGATTGATGAGTGGAATAAAGCTTCTATGATGAGACACATATGGGCCATTTGTTCTAGTAATTCTTCTCTTTTGGTAGAATGGTGTAAGTCCAATCTACTCAAAAGAAAATGTTTTTGGGAAACAAAGCTACCCTTCAGACTGCTCTTGGACATGGCGCAAGCTGCTCAAGCTAAGGGGGGAAGCAAACCGAATGTCTAAGTATAAAGTGGGAAAAGGTAATTCCATATCTTTATGGTTCGCCAATTGGCATCCACTTGGCCCTCTAATTCCCAAGTATGGTACGTGGATTGCTTATAATGCTGGGTTATCAATGAATGCAAAAGTCTCAAGGGTGATTCGCAATGGGTAATGGAAATAGCCTTACCGATGTACGCAGGAGCTAAAAGAAATTATATCTGAGAATCCTCCAAATTATCTACCCAACCCGTAAGCATTGGATGAATTTAGATGGACTGTCTCCAAGAATGAAGTCTACAAGGCAGCTTCCACATGGAACTCTATTCGGTTAAGGGCACCAAAAGTAGCATGGCATTATCTACTTTGGTTTTCTAATCACATTCCAAGATATGGCTTTATTTTGTGGCTTACAATCAAGGAGCTATTAAACACCAAGGAAATGATGCTTGCTTGGGGATTAACCATAGCCTCGGCTTGTGGTTTGTGTGGACATAATTTGAAGACCTTGGTTCATTTACTATTTCAATGCCCTTATTCGGCCGAGCTAAGAGCAATAGTGCTTGGCAAGTGTCTAATTACTAAAGTTAACTGTATTTGGAAGAATGAAGTCTCTTGGGCTGTTGGCAAATTTAGTGGTAAGAGCTTTGCTAGTATGTTACAGAAAATAGCTTGGGCTGCTTTTGTTTATCATATATGGTTAGAGAAAAATGTAAGACTTTTCAAAGGGCTTTCATCTTCAGTAGCCACCATCATGCAAAGTATAGTCTATGAAGTTAGAGTCAAACTTTCTAAACTTCTTGTCATAGCTGACACTGAAGAGAACATTATGTTGTGTACTAATTGGGGGATCCTATTGTAGCTAATACTTTTGTAATACGGGGGTATACCCCCAAGATAATGTACATATTCTGCTATTAATCCAAAATATTCTTAATTACTAAAAAAAAAACCATTTATAATCATTTTTACATGTTATCCAATGATAACAATTGGCTCATAAAATTTATCCTGCCTCCCAAATCAAACATAGATATTTGTTTAATGAGTTAAAAAGATGAGATTGAATATTATATCCTACGGGTTCTAATCACTATGAATGCATGAAACTTAACTTAGAAAACTCAACTTAGGAAGGTAAGGAGTTAAGCTTTAATCTAATTATGATTGCCTTGTTTTTTTACAACCTTACGATAGAATGATATTATCTTTATGTATAGTCTATTTGACAACTTTTAAATTTTCAGTAAGTTTTGATAATTTTTAGTAAATTTTAATAATTTTTATTAATTTTAAGTAACTTTTTAATAATATTTTTATCAAGAATTGCTAACAATTCTTAAAAATTTCACTACCAAACAGGCACAGAGTGAAATATCTTCTTTATTCGTTATCTGATATAATAAAAAATCGATGTGTAAATGATTAATTTCAATTTTCAATTTATATAATTTTTAGGTAAGATTTGTATAAATTAATATTTAAAATAAATCAATGGTAACTTACCTTAACATTAAAATCTTTACAAATTAAAGAAGATGTCACCCATTTAAAAATTTTTTCGAGCTTTTTTGAGGTGAAGGTCACCAAAATAAAAATTGACCTTTATTTTTGATTGGATGAATTAATTGATCTATCAATAATAAAATTTACACACACGATTCACATTCGTATAAAATGTGTTCAACTTTTATTGATAGTGCACAAATGAGATTGTGCAATAATTACTCATTAATTAGGGTTTAACTCAACCTCTAGTCCAAAAGATAAATAAATAAATAACAACTTATCTTAGTATTTCTCCACGGTACGATTATTTCCGTGTCATCGGTAGATCTGACGGTCAGGGAGCATCTATACCTCCTTCGCTCAAATACCATATCATTGCCCTGAAACCCCGGCCTCATCGTCTTCGTCTCAATTCTGCAACTCCGTCCGATTAATCCCTACAATCGAAAGCCCTAATATTTACAATCTTCCCAACGAAACCCAAATTTCGGACTTTTCAGTAAACCCTACTTGTAACAGCTCTCCTCTCTCTCTCTCTGTGTCAGAAATAGTTCGCTTCGGGCTTTGGTCACCGCTATCTTCTTCCATATTTTTTATACACACGGTCTACGGTCAGTTTTATACTATTTTCTAGCTCTTTACATGCTTTGTATTTAGATAGATATATTATGATTAAACTCTGGACTTTGTCACTGGAATCTATAGCATACATGGTGTTTTGTTTTCATTTTTGTTAGTATAATTGTCGTCATTGTTTGATTCCGGAACGAAATTAAAGCAAGCGAGTTGCTTGGAAATGGAGTTCGAACCGTTGGGCATTGGGAGTGAGGTGATTGAATTCGATATGATGGGGCTCGGTGAAGACGCCGTCGACATTGAGCACCCGGTTGAGGATGAGGATGACCGCCTCATTGAGAATTCTTACCGAAGCGGCGGCGGCGAGCTTTATATCCCTGAAGGGGACCCGAACCTTGAACCCTACGAGGGTATGGAATTCGAGTCCGAGGAGGCTGCAAAGGCATTCTACAATTCGTATGCCCGGCGGGTTGGGTTCAGCACTCGGGTCAGCATGTCTAGGAGGTCTAGACGTGATGGCGCCATCATCCAGAGATCGTTTGTGTGCGCAAAAGAGGGGTTTCGCGTTGATAAGGAGAAGGCGGGCCGTGTCGATGCTGCCAGGGTCAAGCGACCCCGGCCTGAAACCAGGGTTGGTTGTAAAGCAATGTTGGTTGTTAAGATTCAGGATTCTGGCCGCTGGGTTGTTTCTGGATTTGTCAAGGAGCATAACCACGAGCTCGTACCGCCTGACAAGGTGCATTGCCTCCGTTCTCATCGCCATGTCTCTGGCTCAGCAAAGTCCTTGATTGATACTTTGCAAGGGGCCGGCATTGGTCCCAGTGGAATTATGTCTGCACTGATTAAGGAATATGGTGGAATTAGCAATGTCGGGTTCACAGAACGTGACTGTAGGAATTACATGAGAAGTAGTCGGCAAAGGACTCTTGGAGGAGACACCCAGCTTCTTGTGGACTACTTGAGGCAAAAGCAGTCTGAGGATCCTGCGTTTTATTATGCTGTGCAGGGGGATGAGGATCAGTGCACAAGTAATATCTTCTGGGCTGATCCCAAAGCAAGGAGTAATTATTCCTATTTTGGTGATACTGTTACATTTGATACCACTTACAGGTCCAACCGATATCGCTTGCCTTTTGCACCCTTCACTGGAGTGAACCATCACGGACAGCCAGTATTGTTTGGGTGTGCACTTTTAATTAATGAATCTGAGGCATCGTTTGTCTGGCTATTCGAAAGATGGCTTGAGGCAATGTCTGGTCGGCCTCCAGTCTCAATTACTACTGATCATGATCGGGTGATTTGCTTGGCTGTTACACATGTTTTTCCTGATACCCGTCACCGATTTTGCAAATGGCACATCTTTAAAGAATGCCAAGAGAAGTTGTCCCATGTGCTTTCCGAACATCTGAATTTTGAAGCAGAGCTCCATAAATGTGTGAATCTGTCTGAATCCACGGAAGAGTTTGAATCTTCTTGGTTCTCCCTTATTGATAGATATGGTCTCCGTGAACATGAATGGCTTCAGAATATTTATGCTGACCGATGGCAGTGGGTTCCAGTATACTTGAGGGACACATTCTTTGCAGAAATGTCTATAACACAACGTAGTGATAGCATTAATTCTTATTTTGATGGATATGTAAATGCATCCACAACTCTGCAGATGTTTGTTAAACAGTATGAGAAGGCCTTGGAGAGTCGCTATGAGAAAGAAGTTAAGGCAGATTATGATACCTTGAATGCTGCCCCTGCATTGAAGACCCCATCTCCAATGGAGAAACAGGCAGCTGCAGCTTACACAAAGAAATTGTTCACAAAGTTTCAGGAGGAGTTAGTTGAGACCCTTACTTTCTTGGCAACTAAAGTTGAAGGTGAGGAGGCATCCACCACTTACCGTGTTGCTAAATTTGGAGAAAACCATAAAGTTTACTTTGTCAAATTAAATATGCTGGAGCTGAAAGCATCTTGTAGCTGCCAGTTGTTTGAGTTCTCTGGACTTCTATGTAGGCATATATTGACAGTCTTTAGAGTGACAAATGTTCTTACTCTGCCATCTCGCTTTATTTTAAAACGATGGACAAGAAATGCCAAGAGTGGTGTAATGTTGGACGAACATACTGATGATTTGTTAAATAGTTCTCGAGAATCTCTGACAGTTAGATACAACAATCTTCGGCATGAGGCCTTTAAGTTTGTTGATGAAGGTGTGAAGACTGTTGAGATTTACAATGTAGCAATGGATGCTTTAAGGGAAGCTGCAAATAAAATTGCTATTGCAAAAAAGAATGGTGGGAAAATTACCAATGTCAATGGTACTAGCAGAGAAGACCATCTTGCTTGTAGAAGTCATGCAAATGATACTAGTGGGTTTCATCAATGGGGTTCAGAGCAACCTTTATCTGAGGTGAGTTGGTTTTTTATCTTAGTTTATTTAGTTTTTCCTTCATTTTTGCTATTGATTGATGCTTAATTTTATTGTTCTTTGTTTTGTTTACCTCACATTTGACTTGCCTGTTGGCTTTGTCCCTTCAATTTAGGGAGTAGAAGTTATAACAATTTCAGCATATGATTTTATTATGTATGTGTAAGATTTGTTTTGATAAATAAATAAAATTGTATTAAAAAGGCATCAAGAGGATGTTGCCCGTGTATGTGTATGTACAAGTACTTGCATACTTCACTCCGGGTTTTTCCTTAGCTAGTGATCTAGTTCATTTGAACTAAAACCAACGTGTCTGCATTATTCATCTCAGCATCGGTGGGATGGAATCGATGAATTTGACCTCAGAGCTGCATGGCCTACGGATTTTTTTCCCAATGAAATCATCTTCCAGATTCTGATCAAATCTTTGTTATGAAGTTGCTTTACTAAATCTGTACTAAGCATCGAGCAAGAGTGAGTGGGAGAAACAAGAAAAAAAACCTTCACAAACTTCTTGTTTAGATCATGCCAACAATTTCTTTGTTCAGAGACTGCCTTGATTTTTAATTGGCATTTCTTAAATAGCTAAGTGGTTGCTACTAGCTAAAGGTCATTACAGAGGTTTGAGCAAAATCATGTAGTTTTGGATTGGATCTTCATGTGCTGTTTCTTTATTGTTGTTTTTGGAAATACATAGTCTAGGAGCTTATGCAAAGTCTTGATACCAAACGTGCAAACACGCCACTCAAACCACCCCCCCCCCCCCCCCAAAAAAAAAGAGAGAGAGAGAGGGAGAGAAAGAACTGGAGTTGAAGGTCCAACCAAAAAAAAAATTGATGGGGTGACAGATCAAAATTATCAGATACAAAATACACCTTTGACTTGAAATGCTATAGTTTGCCATTATGTATGGATTGCCGATGGATGTGGAAAATCCATCCATTCAGAATTTGAATGTTTCCAGTACCTCCTGTTCCTGTCATCCTAGCATCAGTCCTCTGAAACAGGATATTAGCGTGAAGCACCAGATGCCTGTGGTACCATGGATGGGTTGAATTCACTCGGTCACCTTTAGGTTGTGCTCCTGTACATTTGGGGTAACTTGGGTTATTGTTATATAAGAGGTTAACTATGCTGTTCTTTGAATCATTGTTGATTTTATTTTATTTGCATTTTTAGATAATCTGCTAGTTAATATTTCCCTCAAATTTTACTTAATCAATTTTACTTGAGTTTTGCCCAATTTTGCCGCTTATGGGCTGAAATAACTTCTCTTTATAGTTCCCTGACATTAGCAATTTGAATGGCTGGAGATTGAAACCCCCCCCCCCCCTTTTAACCTGTTTCTATTGTTACTATATGTACTCGTGGAAATACTAAACGATTCCAAATATTTGTGTAGGACGAGCAGGACAGGAAGATACAGAAACTAACCCGTCAGCTTGAACGAGCACAGCGAAAATGTGAAATATATCGGGCCAATTTGCTTTCAGTTTTGAAAGATATTGAGCAGCAGAAACTACAGCTGACTGTAAAAGTTCAAAGTATTAAGCTAGGTATGAAGGACTAATAACATTTAAATATAAATGACAATGCTCTCTCTCTCTCTCTCTCTCCCCCCCCCCCCTCCCTCCCTCCCTCCCAGGTTTACAGAACTCCAGTCTTGAAAATTTAGGTCATTGAAGTTGGACGTGGATGGATTTTACTCTTCAGAAAGGTTGGTCTTGGACTTGGCAAACTCCAGCTTGGCTTGCTGGTGCTTGCATCTGAATTTATATCATATGGGCTACAGCATTGTTGCCAACTCTAGGACTTGAGTATGATTTGGCAACTTTGAAATTTTAGATCCATGAGAGCTACCTTCCTTTTTTCAGCAAAAGGTAAATTCTCTTAAAGATGATTGATGATAAGGCTAGGAAACACTTTTTTTTTTTTTTTTTCAAGGAAAAATAGTAATCTCCTCTGCAAAACCTTTCTGGTATTGAGGAATCATCTCCTCTGTGAAACCCTTCTTGTATTGAGCAAGGATACATTTTACGAGGATCACACTATAGACCACAGTGGTCTGGAAAGTGAAAAAAGGGGTTTATTAACTTGAGGGGATTTTTTCTGGTGGTTAACCTTTGTGCTCTGTTTGGAACATGGATTTGTGAAGGGAAAGAACAAATGGAAGGAAAATAAAATTTATAATTTGTGCAATTTTTGTACGCATAATCAAGTAAAAATTAAACCTTGTCGATAAATATTTATTTATTTTAGTTTTATTTTTCCAACTCAATGAAAAAAAAAATGAAATAGATTTAACTTTTTTCACTTCATTTTGCATTCTTACCATTTTCTTTTGCTTTTCTTTTCCCTCCACAAATTCATGTTCCAAACAAAGCCTTAAGGGAGATGTACTCTAGGATTCTGCAACACAATTTATGCTGCGGTAAGGTAAGTCAAATACTTGTGCTTTATTGGTGATTCAAACCAACATTTTTTGGGAGATATGCATGTCATTCATTTACTAGTTTATGGAGGTTAGTTCTTTCCACTGATACACTTTGCGTCTTGGGAGCTTTGAAATCACAAGCTCCCAAAGAGAATGAGAGCTCTGGTTGGTCTTGGCAGGTGGATCCAGTAGTTTCTACACCCGTCGTTTATATATATGCATATATATATATATATATATATATTTAGACCACCCAATGTATGGGTGGTAGGTTTCTTCGTCGCCTCACATTTTGGATTTTTTTTTTTTTTTTTTCCCACAGCCATTCATGCATTTAGTTGGTTCTCTCAATAAATTAACAGAGGGAACATTAGGTTCGATGAGGGAGTTCAGAAAAACAGAAATAGGTTCCTCAGTAAGATAGATAGTGAAAATGTTGTGTATTCCTCTTCTTAAATCAGAGATGGAGAGTGAATGCATATTCCCACATTCGTGGTGTTTGTATTTGTATTCTCATTATTATTTTGGTATATCGGAAGCGAGTTCGAATTAAAGACCCTTGTCCTCAAGGGTAAAAGATGGGAAAACGAGTTTGAATTTCTGAAGCAAACACAAGTAGCCTCAGCGAGAGAAAGGGTTTTCTAGTGATAAGCAGCGTGGTTCAGCAATATTGCCTCATTTGACCATCTTGTTCGTCCAACACATCTGGAGGTTCATAGGCAGAAAGTTGATAGAAGCGATCGGGTTAAGGAATAAAAGGATGATGAACTGAGGCTGACTTTACTTGAAAGACATTGAATATAGGCAACTGCAATTTATAAGCAACAGTCCCGCCTTTATTATTGACAACTTGGAAAGGTCCAAAATATTTAGAACTAAGCTTATGTTTGGTTCTGGAAACAATGCTGTGTTGTTTGTTAGGTTGAAGTTTTAAGATAAACCTAATCTCCCAAATTGAATGGTCACTCAGTCTTGTTTGTGTCAGCCTGTGCTTTTAATCTAGAATGAACAATGTGTCACAAAATAAATACAAAACAATTAATATATTATTATATTTTAAATATATATGGTTTAATTTTTTATATAAATACTAAACGAATTTGAGCTCTTGATAAGTCGGGGTCGTATGCAAGGCAAATTTAACACGTTGACGAAATGAGCCTATCTTTCTGATCGGACTCGACTCACTGATTAATTGAACAATTTGAGCTAATTCGTTAGCAAACTAAAAACCCCAAATTTGTTCATAATTCTAAGTAGGAGCAAGTTGCCGGCAAAATTTCTCTTTTTAAAAGTGTTCTGCAGCATTTTCCAATGAAGGTGACAAGCCCCAAACGAGCAACCAGCGAGCATCAAGCCTAGTCCCGTTTAGACTCGTACCAGTCCAATACTTCACTTAAACATCCTTAATCTATACTTGGTGATTTTCAAGTTGTTATTTTACTATTTTATATTTAGAATTTCAAGTTGTTATTTCACTATTTTATATTTAGAATGTGTTTGTTTAGCATAAAATTAAAAAAAAAATAAAAAAGAAAAACAGAATCACTAAGACTACCAATGGTGTTTTATAAATTATAATAAATAATTAAAATTTGATATTTATTATTTTTATCCTATGAGATGTTGTTTAATATAAAATTAGAATTTAACAAGGATAAATAGTATTAAAGTACTATAAATCAAAAACTAAAAATTTAATGCTGAAGGAATAGAGCAAATGATACAAGTTTATCCCGCCGGTAAATCGGATATGACCCAAGGGTTTATCAATTGAGTGCACTCCGTAGTAAAGCACAAACACAAATAAAATACCGGATAACCAACAAAAAAAAAAATCCTCACAAATATTCACACGTGGATAAATAAGTACCAAACATCAGGTAATTTATATACAAAGATTCACTCAAACATTAATTTACACTCAAATCCATTCCAATCCTTATTTGGAATCCCTCTAAACGAATAAGAATCGAACTTGGGAGGATTTAATACCCTCGTATATATACCCATCTTATTCAATTGCATCCCAAACACTTACCCAAAAAAAAAAAAGAAATTGCATCCCAAAGGTGCCAAATAGTAATTAAATTTATCTCCCCTTTATGCACTCACCATTATCCAGGCAAAGGATGTCATATTAATGCTCAATTCGAGGCTAACTTGTGCATTTATGTGTGTTTATCTCCCCCCCCCAAAAAAAAAAGAAAAAAGAAAAAAAAAGAACCTTTGTGCATTATCTTTTCTACTCTGTTCTGACTAGGCATAATTTTGATTGGAGTAAGACAAGATGATGAAATTTATTTTTCCTCGGATAAATTAACTTGAATGAAACAAATAAACAAGTAGATACAGGAGGTGAGAAGGGTTTTGCTGGCTGGTATGCAATGCAATTTGAGCTCCAATCAGAGAATTCTCAGTTGAAGATTCGCATGGCCAACCCTTGCTTTGTGCCTCTCAAAGAGTTCTGCAAGCGCTTCAACAAACTGATTGTGTAATTTGTCGACCTTCAAAATCATATAGAAAGAGAGGGATCAACCAAAAGTTTAACACACAAAACAAAAACGGTTGTTGGACGGAAGA
Organism: Vitellaria paradoxa; assembly: GCA_019916065.1. Taxonomy (NCBI): domain Eukaryota; kingdom Viridiplantae; phylum Streptophyta; class Magnoliopsida; order Ericales; family Sapotaceae; genus Vitellaria; species Vitellaria paradoxa. The sequence continues at coordinate 44,328,891 of CM034236.1, read as the reverse complement.
CCAGCAATAACAGTGGAGTCCGAGGAGTTTGCAATTAAAAAAAACAAAGCAAGTACCAGATTTCAAGCGAAAGGATCTTCGAAGTTTGAGAATTGAATCACCATATATCTTGCACTATAATACTATTTATTGGCAAATTTGAGCAAGTTCATGAATCAAAAACCTATGGCTCAAAAAAAAAAGGGGGTAAAAATAAAGAAGAAAAAGAAATACGAGAATGGTAGGATGCATGGGTTTCATGTTTCCCTCGAAACATGCCCAGCAAAAGATATTCATGTGAACAATACCTCACATCCTGGGTGCTCATGCAGACTCAGGAATATTATATATTTGCACTAGAATGAAGCCAACTTCACAGGGAAATGATCACAGTTGAAGACGAAATAAGTAGGCACTAAGTGTCAATGCGCTCAAAAAAGTTAGAAACAAGGGCAAGCCTACTTGCAAGGATGAAGCTAAGATTTTATCATGGGATGGCCAAAAATAATGGAAAGTTGAATAGCTGAATTTTTTTATTTATGAGCGGGGGCATTATTAATAAATTATTTTTTTTAATAAAATAAAGCATATCTCTCTACGGAAAATTCCAAAGTTGGGGGGGGGGGGCATGGCCCCCCTTGGTCCCACTTGAGCTCCGTCTCTGCCTACTTCAGTACACGGGTGTGTGCATGTCTATGGGTTATCAGCATTCAAGTATCGCATATGCATAAGGTGTAATCATCAAGAGTATGATAACGAGGCAATCAGTCACTAATAAGTCCCTACAGCTGCAAGTAAATATGTAGAGTCCATCTAACTGGAATTTAACATGGAAAGATGGCGGGATTCCATCAATAGAAAGCAATCAAAAACCCAGACCCAATATCTCTTTGGATCTTGAAAATAATGCTACAACAGTTGTATTAATCCATGTATATATTTCATATGAACTAGTGTTTGACACACCAATCATCAACACGATTAGCATAACCAATGTACAAACATAGCATACACCAAGTTTAAAGCAGTGCAATGAGGATCAATACCTCTTCTGTGGTAGGTTGTGGATTTTTCTTAACTTCAATTGGTCTACCAACCACCACATGCATCGGATGGCGGAAGGGTATGGGAGACCTGCGAGGAGAAAATCATGATATGGGAGTTCAACTCCAAAAAAGTGTAGTATGGACAGAAACATTGCTACAATTAGAAAAAAAACAATGATGCCACAATTGGGAAAATGGTTCCTCTTAGCTAGATCTGGATTACCTCATATTTTTTTGGCCAAAAGCGTTAGAAATAAGTTTTTTCAATTATAGCCACATGATCAATTAAGTTAATGTCATTTAACTAATAAAACCAGTAAGGTAGGATAAGATTTATGCACTGATCTGTCTCAGAACAAAAATTAAAGAAAGAACTAAAAAGTTACAACAAAAGAATTAGGAAGTTTATCCCTTCTTCTTCTTCTATTCATATGGAGCAAGAAGCTCAATTTACACCTTACATCAAATCAATAGACTACCAATTTTGACTCCATATTGCTTGGGATCCAAAAAAGGGAAGTTTTCACATTTAAATGTGGATCAATTAAGAGATCAATTAATAATGCACCATTCGATTACGCAGACTAGTTTCACAACTAATCAACTTTTTTCTCTGTCTTTGGAAACCCAAGGAATCACCATATGACAGTCTCCAATTTTTAGGTGTAAAACCTGGGGCCTGCAGTACCCCCACCATCAGCCGACATGGTGGGCAGCTGGGGGCTACATCCCCTTCTAAAATTTTTAAGTACTCTAATGATCCCTTAATAAGTATTTATAATAGTAAATAATGTATTTTGCCTCCTCAAATTATGAAAATTTTTACCTTGGCCTCCTACTACTCAAATTCTTGAGTCTGCTCTAGCTGCACAGCTGGGTAGACGGGGCAAAGCCCCCAGAGATTGGCCCTCAAGGAAAAATAGTAACCTCAACTCACCAACCACTTGAGCTACCCCCTTAGGGTTAAGCATCAACCATGCTTAATAAATCAAAATATAGTCTTATAATTTGGCCATTGATGAAAAAGGTACAATTGGTAAGAAAATAAAAAAGTTGCTAAACAAAAATGTTTTTTTTAAACACAATAAATACACAACAGTATGATCCAAACATACCCAAAGATTCCCCAGAAGACAATTGGGGAGAATTTAATAGCTCTAGAAAATTGCACGTACAGTTTCCCACTAGGCTTCCACCACTTATAGACGTATGACTGCATAAGAAAGAGGGATATTTAGAGATCATGTTTGTCCAAAGCATAACACAGAAAATAAAAAATAAAAAATAAAAATAAAAATATGGGAACAAGAATGTTTATACAAAGAGATCAATCAACAAGGCCAATAAGGAACGATAGGCACAAAGTCGAAGGAAGCGTATAAGTTTTTTGGTGGTAGGCCCATGCATTAGACAATGTTAGACAACACAAAACAAACTGAAACTAAGAGTTGCATAATCACAAGTCTGCATGAGATATGCAGAGGAAAGCATGAGATGACCATAAGCATTAGGTGAAAAAGTGTAACAATGAGAAATCTAATCCCAATGCTCAAATAAAAAGGGATAATACGAACAAGGAAAGGAATAGTACCTGACCAAAGCAAAAAACTGGAACTAAGGGTCGGCCCATCTCCATTGCTATGCGTACAAATCCTCTTCTTGACTTGAGGAAGGCGACCTACAAATAAAGAAAATAATTTGATGACATGGCCAAAAGATCTGCAACAAAATGATTTATTATTATTATCATTATTATTTATTTATTCTTTTTTTGTGGGTTGGATGGGGGTTGCACTAAAGTTGAGAAAACAGAGAACAAGCCCCTTCCTTGGGATAGATAGGAACATATTATAATCCAAAGTGAAGATTGAAAAGGCTACGTAATTCGTACAGATTGTGAGTTGCCACTGCATATCCCCCATACACACAGGAGGGGAAGATGGTAGGATGAATTGAGAGACCTAGAAGTCCAGCATTTTGTTTTGAATTTATAAAAAAAAAAAAAAGTCTACCCTGGCAACTGCTTATTTCCACATATCACATTGGACAGAACTGACATATAGTCATGACCTGCTCTGTACCAGTAGTTGTTTTGCGATGCGAAAAGATGATCATTGTTCCAACGAATGGTGCAGGAAGCCCCAAGGACTTTCAAATGCATATCATAAAAGACAAGGGTGGAAAACGTCTTAAGACAACACACATGAATGAGCATGCAAAGTAACTAAACCATTACCACAAAGGTCCAAGACAAGAAGGATTTTGAGCATTGTACGATGTCGTGCGCGCACAAGAGAGAGAGAGAGAGAGACTCCAGCAGTTTCCCTACTCTAGTGAATTCTCTATAATAGGGAAGGGAATCTTTTGGCCTCCAAAAGATTCCCTAAATTGGGATCAACCAAAATAAGTATAAAGCATCACAGTAGCTCCCCTAACCATTATTTTAATATTATTTTCATTTGAAAAGAAAGAAAACTTTTTGAAAATAAAAACAATAAAGAAAGATTTAAGGACAACTATTTTAACGCAATAGAGATGGTTTAGAGAAGTTACTGGAGAATCCATTGAATAGGGAAGTAGTATTTTTTTATATATTTTAGGGAATTCTTTTAGGATGTTGCTGGAGATGCCTCACTAGTCTTCAGAAGAAAAAAGTAGACTGTCGTTAATATATAGACAGGATAGAGCTTATTTCACATGTATGCTAGGAAACTCAAGCAGAAGATAAATAAAACATTGACAACATTGCTGGTTTACATTATTAATCCTCAACACAGATACATTTATAGAATAACAATAAATATACAAATTCTAAAGATTATGAGGTAAGAGGAGTTAAACCTCAGACCCGCGTTCCATGTGAATTGTCTCTTGCACTCCACCTGGCACTATAATACAGCTGTAACCAGCCGCCAAAAAAGAGGAAAAGTTTTTCCTTGATGCAGGTGTAAGCCCCAACCATGTCCATATATGCCTGAGGAATGGTGTGTAGAACACCTTTTTTTTTCAAGTGGGTAATTACATTGTTAATAAATATACAAATACGAGAATGACACTATGAACTTCACAAGGGTTTGAGCACTAAGGGTAGTACTCTTACTGCGGTACTCGCAAGAACCTTAATTCTTGGAAGAGGCATAAAACCTGTGAGGTCAGCAAGAGCAACGGCACCAATGGGCAACACTGAATGTGGCTCATAGCCAAAAACTGCATGGAGTAGACACTTATTTCATTAGTTAGTCAAAACAAGAATAAATAAACTAGACTTACCAGCACAAAAATAAAGTCAAAGCTCCTTCGAGATCAAGGAGATCACAGAGACAACAGCTTGTTACTTGTTGCCACTTCAAGGCATGTAAAAAATCACCATTTTATAGCCAGCTACCTTGCTAGATTGGAAGTACCTAGACGGGGGAGAATTGGGACCACACTAATAGCAAGGGCATAAAGTACTTAAAACCCCAGAACCCATCAACCACCAAATATCACACTCACAATCCAGCCAAAAGATATATTCATTGCCTTACTCAACCATGACATAATCACATTATAAATGCATCCCATGAAAAACTACCCAAATAAACTGTGGGGCAGGAATTAAGCATGAATGGCTTCAGAGAAGACGCATCTAGAGTGGATGCTGTTCTTTATAAATCCCCTTCTACCAAAACTCCGTATTTTTCTCAAGCAATTTTGTGTGTAAGCTTGCACATTGAATGAAATATTCAAGTTGCAGCCCTGAATTGTTAAAGTCCATAAATCTGACCACAGAGAATGAAATAACTAGTCTTGCAAAAGTGCAAGATACTACTGCAAATTATTGCTATAACAACACCACAGGAGACAAAACGATAAGACATATTAAAAAAACAGAATCATTGGCACTAAATCTTATCATTATCATCATTAAGCAACCAGTCAGGTTGCCAATCATTACCATATTTCTATTCCTATTTTCTTCTGCTATGCGGAAGGGTCTGAGGGGGTAACTAGTGTGACGGTCCTATCTTAATGTAACCATAAGAAGTCCTACCCAATGGGGCTATGAGACAGAAAGTATACCTCCCACCTAACTATCCCAGCTAAAAATTCTCATAGTGATATCTGGATATTGGATTGTGGACAAAACAAATTCATTTAGAAATCTATAATGTAAAACATATTCACAAAAAATTACCATGGCAATTGCCTAAAACGTACCATGAACAAAGATATATAACCTACACCAAATATTTTGATAAAAAGTGAAGCATGGATAAAAAAATTCCTGTGATTCCTAAATCGAGTTGACGTTCATAATGTCACCAAAAACCTAAATCACTGTTTAAAGCCTGCTGTAAGGATGTGAATGCTGGATCACACTACTAGCTGCTGCTGAGCCCATCACTCTCCTCAAACCAGATCAACTACGAGACCTTTGTTCAAGGTTTGGCTTTCAAAACTAACATTTCATGCTTCTAATATGTACATTGATGAAGCCACAATTATAAAAATAACTTGCAAGAGAGAAATTGGGCACGTGCGTGTGTGAGTGAGAGAGAGAGAGAAAGAGAGAGCTTAGTGATGGTGATTGAAGAGAGATCAAAAAGAAAAAAAAAAGAGAGAGAGAGAGAAACAAGAAAGGCTTTTGAGGCCTGTTAGTGCTTTCATAGGACCCCAAAGAAGCATGATTTAGACTAAGGCTAGAGTTCTAGCTTTAGAAGCCTAAATTCTAGCTCTTAGTTAGTTGGTAAACAAGATTTAATTAGGGAAAATGCTAAGATATTAAAACATCCATGAATTTCCTGTATCCTTGGGCCTGGAGGTATCAAACCAATTCATAAATTGAAACCATATGGGGAACAAGGAAATCCAGCGAGCCAAAAACTATCATTAGATGAGAAAATATGTATAATAAACGCTCCTTACAATAACACTCTGAATGAATCACATACCTACAGGCAAGGAGAAGAAATATAAGATCTCATTTATGATTTACCCATATGCTATTATTGACATTACAAAATTCTAAAACTAATACGCAACACCAACGCTCATACAAATTTAAGCCCTTGGGATTTAATCATAGAATCATATGCACATCCCTGTTGACACTATAATTAAGTCCTTGGACTTTGCCCCACGAACAACACCATCCCCAAAATTGGTCAGTTCAGTTTCATATCACTAATAAGCCTCCAGTTCAATTACAATAGGCAGACCATAAAAATTGCATTCCATAGAGTGGCCAGAGCAAGGAATGGAACAAGGGCGAGGTCATCAGAAACAGGATAAATGATCCAAAAGGTTTACCAAAACAATTTTGTGATAGCAATTCAATAAAGAAGTACCGAAGAAGAAGAAGAAGAAATTTACCATAGGCCTGGTTTGCATCGAAGGCATTAATGTCCTCCACATGAAGCGTCACCGGAAAATAACGACAAACATTTTTGCAGATGTACCTGAAATTCGTTTAATCAGTCATCACCATACTGACTGAAATGCTGAGGTTGTAAGAACACGTCACTCAAATTGTGTAACAGACAAAACTTTAGCAGTTAAACGGCTGACCTCGCTAATTTCCGGCCCCATTTGCTCTTATCGTCCAACGGAAGCACCATAAAAATCACAAGCACCCCCAATACTCTGAGAATCAAATGAATACACACATATTTACACAGTCAATACACAAACATAAAGCAAACAAATCTTTTTCCACTTTTCAATTTTAGCATGTCAGAAAAAACAGAGAGAGAGAGAGAGAGAGAGAGAGAAAGAACGAACGCGAAGAATTTGGGAAGGGGAAGGAAGAGGAAGGAGGCGACGACAACAATAAAGTTAAAGTGGATGGCTCCAAGCCAAATTATGATCGCCAGAATCGTGTGAATCATTGAGCCTTCTGAGCCCCTGAACTCGGCCGGTGTAGGCTCGGCCGCCACCGACGGCGGACGTTGCCGGATTCCGTTAGCCTGCTCCGTGGCCATCGAGAATCGGAATCTCAACCCGAGAGCTTCGGCACTTTTGAATTATTCCCACAACGTAAATCCGCAGATAGATAGATATACACGAATACACAAGTGTATATATATAAATCCAAATAGTTTATGGTCTCGTCTCGGCGGAGCAGTTTCTAGCGACTTCGAAAAAGCGCAGTCGACACCGCCCAACCACCGCTCGCGTCAACCCCAGGGGCAAGTTGCTGGTTCCGCTCCGCCATGCTGGCTCTCTTAAGTACACGTTTCTTGTAACGACGGGATCGACCTTGGACAACGTGGGCCGGGGCTTACCTGATTATTTCCCCTTCTTTAAAGCGCCTGTACACCTCCCTCTCTTTATTATTAAAAGCTAAACCTTTTTAGGCAAAGGCACGCAAGCAATTAGAAAAGATATTATTGTTTATGCATTAAATAGCACAAAAAATTATAAAGGAGAAGATATTTACATTTCATAAATAAATTTTTATATTTTATTTTATTTTTTATTAAATAAAATATATAATTATTTTATTTTTTAATAAAATATATGCAGTATGACTTTAATGTCATAAATATTTTTTTCTGATAAAATATGTGGTATAATTTTAATGTCATACATATTCTTTTATAAGAATAAGAGTAATTGTGTAATTTTATTTAATTAATAAGTAAAATAAAATATAAATAAACTAATTTAATTAAAATTTCGAGATAACTTAAATTCTGAAACTAATTTGGACAAAAACCATTTTGCAGCCCTCTTTTAAAACAACACTCTAGATATACTCCTTTAAATTATCTTTTATAATATAAAATATTTATTTCTCTACCCTTCTTTACATTTTTTAGTTATTCACACTTCAAGAACCATATTTAGATAAACAAATAATTCAAGGATGATAAAATTTATCAAATAAATATATTGCGTCTGCTTTCTTTCACAATTTGTTTTTTTTTTTTTTTAATTTTAGATCCCCAGTTTTCTATCAAATTAACGTGGCATTTGATTTGTTTTTTTATTTTCTGTTTTATTTTCTTTTTTATGTGTTAAAATTTCAAAACGAGAAAACAGAAAATACTCTATTTTTTTATTTTCAGATTTTTTTTATTTTTTGTTAAAAGCTCTCAAAACGACTTTTTGTCCTTTTTATTTTATGTGTAAATTTATTTCTATTTTCGAAAATAAAATTTGAAAATGTAAGTAACCAAATGAATTTTGATCTGTTTTCTTTATTTTAAAAAATACTGAATGAAAAATAAGTTCAAAACAAAAAATAGAAAATAAAAAAGACAAAAACAAACCAAATTAATTTAAAAAAAAATTGCTTTGGGCAAATATAGGACGGATGTCATTGTGGCACGACAAAGGTGCAAAACTAAGATATGGAGAACTCAAGTTTAGCATGGTTAGGTTTATTTGTTCGGAAAGAAAGGCGCTAATTTTTTAACAGTTGAATAGTAGTTGGTTATACCCAAAAAAAAAAGGTATTTTTTGTATTTGAAAAGTGAGAAAATTAACTTTAGTAGTTAATTTTATTAATTTTTAATATAACTTTTTTAACTTTTATGATTTAAAAATAAATCTAAAATATAAAAAAATAATTTAATCATCTTAAAAAAGTCAAAAAAATTAAGCAGATAAAAGTTTAACCCCTTAATTTTCTTTTCCAAACAAGCCACATAATCTCAGTTCTGTACATGAAATTGACCTGTCCCCTGTCCCAATCAGGATATGTTTCAGGTGGCTTTTGCTTGCTGCTTTTTAACTTTGTATTATGAAAATAGCAAAAAGCAAGAAAAAAGAGTATAACCATTTTTTTTTTCTTTTTTTTTTTTTCAACTCATAGTGTCCGATCTCTCTCTCTGACTTGAAATTATGGATTGGATAAATTCTTGTGTAGTTCTAAGAAAAAATTGATTTAATGATATTTGAGGAGCACACTAAAGATCTTATAATAATTTAAAATGAAAAATAAAAGAGAGATTGAGCACTTACTACATTCCTAAACCCGATTTATCAGTCTTCAAACTATAGAATTAAATTTTAAGGGTGTGTTTGGAAATTTTAAAGTATAAGTTTTGATGTGTTTATAAAATATGAATTCTGAGATATTAGATGGTGAAAATTCTAATGTATTTACGAACATGATTTAAAAAAAATTAACTAATGTTTTGGGAGTTTATTTTTTAATGGTTTATGATATATTTATTAATGTAGATAATAACACTTATACTCTTATTTATTTGTTAAGCAACAATCACTGTAATAACTATCGATATTTGTACACATGCATATAAATAATATATTATGATATATATTGAAATAACAAAAAAAAATCAATAATAAAACTGGAAACATATCAAATTGAAATTGTTAAAAAAAAAAAATTAGGCTGCTGCAACATAAAATGGAAAATATGAGTAATAAAATTTTGTTAAGATTTATCAAATTTGGACTTCAATATTTTCATGAAAGTATTATACTCCAAAATTTTATGAATTCATGAGATCGCCAAAACCCTTAAGATGGCATGTTCAAAAAATTGGAATAAAAGCCCACTCATGGTTTATAAGGTGTTTAATAAATCCATGAAAACACCCTAGAACCTATCACTGAAAACACTCCAAAATTAAAAATTCTAAAAAAAAATTAGAAATACAAATCAAATGCTACATTAAAAATTTCAAGCATGATTCTGTATAACTACACCTTAAAACTTTTACTTTTGAAATTAGAAAAATTACCTTTACATCCCATGTACTTAGACCCACAGTCACTTACATCCTTTATATTTCAATAATGTGCACTAATATCCCTGTATTATTCACAAAAATGACAAAACTAATGCTGTTACATTAAGTATTAAAAAGTCAAAAATGCTTTTTATATAATTAAAAGGCTAAATCTAATCTCTATCTTTCAAGCTCAGGAGAGAAAGTGAGTCCCCCAGGGCTAGTTCTTTTTCGTTGCCCCCAAACCCGTCAATCAAAACTAGCAGCAGGGTAATTTTGCCAATAGAAAGTAGAAGTGGTAGGAGAGATTTTGTCGATGGCAAACCTATTTTTTTTTCCTCAGTTTGTAGTTTAGTAGAAATTTGTGGCAAATCTACCATAATATGTTTGGTATGTTTGCATCCAGAGAATTTGTTTGTGATTTTGTGAAGATTTATAGGAAATCTACAAATCAATTTTGAAAGTAGAATTGATATGTTTGTATATAAAGAATTTATTTGTGATTTTGTGAAGATTTGCATGAAATTCACAAATCAGATTTGATATATATGTGTATATATATATATTTGTGATTTGGTGAAAATTTGTAGCGAATCCAGATTTGATATACATATCTAATTCGTATGTATATATAAGATTTCATGTATATCCAATCCAAAAATTGAATTCACCTCTAGATCCAATTTCAAATCTTTCAAAAACAGAGTTTGATCAAATCAAAGAGATAGGTATGTTTCCATCATCTTCTCTCTCCTTTTCTTTTTTCTCTTTGACCTATTTGGATATACTCATTAACTTTCAAAACTCTCTTGATGGGTAAACCCAATAACAGCGGTAGAGAAAGAGAGAGCTTTTCCATTTGTATTATTCTTGAACTTGATTGGATTTAAGTTAGGCATTTGGGGTCGTAGTAGTAGAGAAGCATTGAAGCTTCGTAGTAGAACGACAGGGAAGAAGGGGAAGGGTATTTTTGTCCATTCAACACATATTTTTATGGGGTATATGGCATATCTGCACTTATCCTAAGTGTGAAAGCTTTTCCAATCATGTTGTTCTTGAACCTAATAGGATTTAAGTTAGGTGTTCGACGTTGTAGTAGCAGAGAAGCAATGAAACTTCGCAGTAGAACGATGGGGAAGAAGGGGAAGGGTATTTTTGTCCATTTGCGACATATTTTTATGGAGTATATAGCACACCTGCACTTATCCTAAGTGTAAAGTACAAGCACTGCTAATTTTAACAATTCTGTCCATTTTGTCATTTTTGTGAATAATACAATGGGTATTAGTACATATTTTTAAAGTATAAAGGGTGTAAGTGACTTTAGGATTAAAGGCAATTTCCCCTTTAAAATTTTATCAAAACCATTAACTTTTTGACTCCAAGCACAACCAAGGGCTCCATAATTTTGTTGTGCATCCAAATATCATAACCCATAACAGCATAGTACAAAAATGGGTCAACAAAACAAAACTTAGCCACGCTATGTTCGTTATTGCCTTTGTGAATGCTGAATAATCAATTAGGGGACTCTTGTGCTTCATTAAGGATGCAAGAGCAGGTGGAATTGGATTGTCGATTTCATGAGCTTTATTATATTTATTTTGTTCTTTTATTTATTTATCAAATGGTGTATTATTTAAAATAGAAAATATACAGTATATCATTTTCTTATTAATTCAAAGTTAATGTATAAATATTTTTAACTCTTATCAAATCTTATCAATTATTTTATTTTATATCTTTCCAACCAACACCAATATTACAAATTTCATAGCAAAAATTAATCTAATATTATATTTAATTTATATATTATCACATATTATTACTTATCCTCAATATAAAAGTAAATGGTGATTACATTTGATCCCGTAGAGTTTAGGTACTTTCGCTTGATCTCCCTGTATTTTAAAATATAACACTTCATACTCTTGTGGTTTTGATTAAAGTGCAATGATCAAATCTTTTGTCTAAATTAACAAAAATCTCAGATGCAATCAAATTTCTAAAGAAAAAATCTCAAATGAAGGAAACTCATTCCGACCTTGCCAAGATAATAGAAATATGGTTTTGGAAACGACTTAAAAAATTTTCAAAATGTCAAAACTTCGTTCGAATGCCCCTCCAAATGCCTTTTCGTTTGGACCCTCATTTGAATGATTGAACCCAAGTTCAGAAATTTTGAAAAAATATTCTAAGTATTGGTCACCAAACTTATCCTCCCCAACCCTATTCCAAATTAAGCAATAAAGTCTTTAACTAAATATAATTAAAGCATCAAAAATCTACATTTTGATTATCATTTAAGTTAAATGAAATATATATTGTTTTGTTTGATATTTTATTAATAAACTTCATATGAATGTTACATGTTGTGATGATAAGATGAATTGATTTAATGAAATGAATTGAGATAATAAGATAAAATAAATAAAGGGATGCTGATTAAGACGTGAGAGTTTATATTGATTTTGTATGGAGTTAACAACTACTAAAAATAAAGAGCATATATATCCATGTGTTGAGAGTCATTTGACTTACGTAGGGGTTGGTTATCATACTAGTAGGCTAGTAATCTCTATAACAACATAGATGCCTAATGTTGTATTTTAATATCCCAAAACTATATGTGAGAAATAGATTTTTAGTTATATGCGAGAAACATGTGAATATATAGGTATTTTAATATTCCAGAACTATAAGTGAGAAATAGATCCTTAGTTACATACGGGGGATATGTGAATACATATCAATACTTTAAGAAAGATTGTGTGTCACTCGGATGGATTATCAACTATGTGTGAGGAATATGTGAGTATTCTAGAATTGCGTGTGCGGAATTGTACATTACTCCCTAACTGTGCGAATAGACTAGAGTGCCGAGATATTCGAGTCAATCTTGTAGAATACATAACCTAAGTTTATTACTTTGATTGTGATAATGATGAGTATGAAATATTGAAATGACAATGATGATATAATTAAAACCTATGAAACTGGGATAATAATGATGTTATGATTAAAACCTAACGATATTCGTATGTTACATTATTATGTTACATATTAATAGTATGACAGGATATGTTATTTATTTTTTCTTTTTTTTTAATTGTTATTGTTGTTTAGGATATGCTTATGTTGGAAGTAATGGAGGGTAAATTTTACTAGAACAATTTTTATCCTCTATTACGTTAGTTTGGATGAGAGATAGCAATTACTTTGGGAGTAATAATTACTTTCATATGGAGGTAAATTTTTACTCTAAAGGAGAGGTGTGCAACGGAGGGTAATGAAAAATTTTACTATTTTTTTATTACTCCCGTAAAATATTTCTTTATAACCTTGCAAAACCTACGACAACGTTCTCCTAAAATTAATTATAGTAAATATTATAAACAATAATTTATTTGATCAAACTAAAATTCATTAATTAATAAATTATTTTATCAAAATAATATTTAATAAATAATAATTATTATAATAATTTAGTTTATTTTATTAAATAATACTATTGAAATATAAATTTATGATAAAATTATTTATTTTCTCAAATTAATAATTTCTTATTAAAATAATATATTTATTAAAATATTTTATTAAATGGAAATTATTTCTCAAAAAAATAATTTACTAGATATATTGTATTAATATAATTTATTAAAATTAATAATTTATTTAAATAAACAAAAATATTTTTTATTAATTTTTTTAAAATAAAAATTTTTTAACAAATAATAATTCATTATTAAAATTAATTACTATTGAAATATTAATCTATGATAAAATTATTTTCAACTAATATTTTTATTTAAAATTATCTTTAATAATATATATTTTATTAAAATTATGTATTATTAAAATAACAATTATTATGATGATTTATTTTATTATAATATTTTATTAAAATTAAATATTAATATTTACCCCTTAGTTAATTTACCCTCATTTCAAATACAATTAACTTTTACCTCTTTAAAATTTTTAGCATCCTAAGCATGTATAATTAGTACTGGACAATATTTATTCTATGAACCCAAACATAAGTATCATAAACATTTTACCCCATTAATTGTTACTAAAGTAACAATTACCCTAACAATTTCTTAAAATTTTCACCTTGTACTATACATTTCCTTCGTGAGCACATCTGTATGAGTACTCACTTTCCTATAGCTTTTTTGCAAGTTCCGATAGGACCATATATGATAGGCATGCCGGAGCACATGATCAAGAGATTTAGCTATCAAGGATTTAATTTAAGTATTTCTTTTGGTTACGAGAGAGCATGTATATTTTGTTTTGAGAATTCTAATATTTTAAATATAATAATTTTGATTGGGTAGTATATGCTAGTTATAAAGCCTTAACATGTATTTTAGGAGGTGTGTTTTTTTTTTATTCTTTTTTGTGGTTTAACCCTAATTAGAGGCATAGGTTATGTAGTTGGTATTATAATGCAAGCATGTATTTTAGTTGGTGTCCTTGGATTGCGAAAATTTCTGGCTTAACATCAATCCTTATTTTAGGTAGTGCTCCCGAGTTGTAAAAATTTATAGGTTCCTTTAGAATTCCAAATTTTTTTCAAGAAACTCTAAATTAAAATTTTCAAAACTTTATAATTTTCTTCTAATTAAATTTTATTACATGTCAATTTTTACACTAACTTTTTTTTTTTCAAACTTATTCAGAACTCCAAATATAACCTAAGCTCCATTCACCAATAGAAAGTCTAGCCATGTATGCACTCTTTTGAACTTTCCTTGGCACCAAATACCTTTAGACTATGTTTATTTTGAGAGATTGGATGATGAGATAATATATAGGATTAAATATAATATGAAATTAATTTTTTATATGTGATTATTTTTTTAGTATTCGGTTGATGTGATATAAAGTGGAATAAAAGATGTGATTTAACGTGAGATGTGATAAGAAATAATTTTGAACCTTCAGATTTTGGCGGAAAACAAATCCAAGATGGAAGACAAATAATACTATGTCCCTATGGTATTACTTATCCCCCATTTTGAGGGATATGAAATCCAATCTAGAGTTGTAATACTGCAAACTAAATACAGGACTAAAGTCAACTTAGTAAAAATGATGATTACTTATCCAATCTCTCGTTTTTATCTCCCAAACAAACATTACCTTAGATTCTTAACTAACGTATCCAATTGATGCCTCTTCAATATCTCCATGACTATGAGGATAAACCGTGTAACAATAATCGGAAGTAAAAGTGGAGCGTAGCTTTCAACTTAAGACGCACTGACAAGCGCGACTAATGTTTGGAAAGTGGGACCCAACTACAAGCCGGACACAAATTACCCCGGGAGGAGAAAAGTGGGATTTTGGTACCGAGTTTGATGTCAGTTATATAATAATATAATTTGAGTTATTAAATTTTAATTTAACAATTTAAATATATTTACATATTTTTTAAATAAAAAATTTATGAATGCATTTGATTTATCAACCTCTCCATGTGGTTAGGAATCAAAGTTGCTTAGGGGTACCATAGAAGGTTACCAACAGAAGACTACAAACTGGAGCCATTGATACCTAAGATAGATTCCTTGATAACAACTCCCAAAAATTTTTGTTGCCGATCACACTTAAAGTCCCCCAAATGAGTATTTTAATTTAATAATAAAAAAAATAATAAATAAATAAATTTGATAATTGCATCACCATCATTTTGATCTCCATTTCTTGTCTTGTCAAGCTGCCCTTGTTCCTTCCTGTCCATGCTACCATTCTTGATTGTTTCCCACTATTACTTCTTAGGTATTATTAAAATAATTTAAGTTTACATTTGTATTTATGAATTTAAAGTTAAGAAATTTAATTTAGATAGGAATTTCAACAAAAATTTGAACTATCAATTTATATTTAGTGGGTATTAATATTTGATATTTGAGTTATCTTAAATTGGGAATTGAGTTATTTTTATAAAAAAACTCAAAACCTTGAAAAAATTTACAAATGTTACATTTTGTTGGAGTACTATATGTATGTGAACTATTTATCTTGTGGAAAGACTTAGTATTGCTTTGAAACATGTAATTACAATTTTCTCCATCTGAGACAATGGAAATAGGAATTCCGTGAAATCTTACAATCTCCTTGATATAAAGTCAAGCAAGAATATCTATAAAATCAGTTAAGCGAATAGGTAAGAAATGAGTTGACGTTATAATCTATCCACCGCCACCCATATTATGTCATGACTCTTTCGTGCTCTCGGTAACCCAGACACAAAATCCATTGTCACATTCTCCCATTTTCACATTGATACTGGTAGTGGCTGTAACATACCCGCCAGTCTCTGATGTTCGGCCTTCACTTGTTGACAAGTAAGGCACCTACTAATAAATTCCGCCACCTCATTTTTCATCCCTACCCAAAAGAATTGTCGGCACAAGTCATGATACATCTTACCACCTGGATGCACTGCAAGTTTGGAGTGATGAAACTCTTTTAAGACCTCATCTCGAATAAATACTGCTACAAATAATCTACCTTGATATCTCAAATCACTATCTGTATCAAAAGTCCAGCCTGGTAATCCTTCTTCAGTTAACACCTTTGCCCGATACATGTCGAACTCAACATCGAATCTTTGAGCCTCTATAACACGAGTAACCAACGTCGGTTGTGCCACCATAGAAAAGAGTAGCACGTCCTTCTTCTTCTATAAAGTGAAAATCAAACTCTCCAATTTCCTTAATCATATCCCATTCCCTCATTGTAAGACTAGCCAAAACATTATGAGTCTTTCAACTAAGAGCATCCGCAACCATATTTGCTTTCCTTGGATGATAGTGCAATTCAAAGTTATACTCTTCCATGTACTTTATCCATCTCCTTTGTCTCAAATTTAAATAATTCTGGGTAAATATATACTTTAAACTCTAGTGATCTGAGAATACCTCAAACTTTTCTCCATATAAGTAATGTTTCCAACTTTTCAAAGCATAAATTACTGCTGCTAACTCTAGGTCATGTACATGATAATTTTGCTTATGAATCTTTAACTGTCTTGACCCATAGGCCACAACCCCTACCTCCTTGCATAAACACATACCCTAATCCCTCCTAAGAAACATCACAATGCACTATGTAGCCCAATCCTCTTTCTGGAATTACTAACACTGGTGTAGAAGTTAATCTCACTTTCAACTCTTGAAATGACTTTTCACAAGCCTCATCCCACACAAATTTTACTCCTTTTCGAGTCAACCTGGTCATTGGTGCAGCTAACCTTGAAAAATCTTGAACAAACATTTGATAATATCCAGCTAATCTCAAGAAACTTCGAATCTCAAATACTGTCTTTGGTGGGGGCCAATCCATAACTACTTCTATCTTAGATGGGTCTACTGATACCCTTTTACTGGACACAACATGCCCCAGAAACTTCACTTCTTCAAGCCAAAACTCACACTTACTTAACTTAGCATAAAGCATAAAGCTTGTGCTCCCTTTTAGTTTGGAGTACTAATCTCAAATGCTCCTCGTGTTCCTCCTTGTATCTGGAATACACCAACACATCATCAATGAATATTACCACAAATTTATCTAAGTAAGCACTAAATATTCTGTTCATCAAATCCATAAAAGCTGTAGGGGCATTTGTCAGCCCGAAAGGCATCACTAAAAACTCGTAATGCCCATATTGAGTTCTAAAAGCTGTTTTTGGTATATCTTCATTCTTCACTCTCAATTGATAATACCCTGATCTTAGATCAATCTTTGAAAAGCACTGTGAACTCTTGAGCTGGTCAAACAAGTTGTCGATCCTCGGTAGTGGGTATTTATTCTTTATTGTCACCCTATTTAACTTCCTGTAGTCGATACACATCCACAACGAACCATTTTTCTTTGTCACGAACATTGCCGGTGCTCCCCACGGTGAAGTACTTGGACGAATGAAACCTTTAGCAATCAAGTCCTCAAGCTGAACCTTTAGCTCAACTAGTTCTATCGGAGCAAGTCTATAAGGTGCCACAGATATTGGCTCCGTGCCTGGAACTAGATCAATACTAAATTCTATTTCCCGTTCTGGTGGCAACTCTATCAAGTCTTCGGGGAATACATTGAAAACTCACACACAACTGGTGGCAATTCTACCTCATTACTCACCTCCTCCTCCTCCAAAACTAAGTTGGCGAACAAGCTATGCAAATCAATCATTTTCTGTCCATCTAGAAAATGTGTGACCAAAGAATCTCTATGATCGCCTGTGAATCGTATTCGATCACCCTCAGGTGTATGCAAAGTTATTCTCCCTTTGGCACAATCTATTATTGCTCGATAAACAGATAGCCAATCCATACCGAGAATAATGTCAAAGTTATTCATCTCTAATACAATCAAGTCGAACAGTAAACGATGATCGGATGTAGAAATCTCGTCAATTATGGTGATCTCGCACCCTTTACAAATTTGAGTTAAAATGGTATGATCCCCAATTGGTGTCTCGACACGTATAGATGGGACTAATTGTTCCATAGTTAATTTCAATGTAGAAGCAAAATGTGTAGAAATAAACGAATGCGATGCTCGAGTATCTATAAGTACTGTGGCTCTAGAAGTAAAAATAAGAAATGTACCTCTAGTCACAATGGGTTCAACAGGCCCATCATCTGGTGTCAATGCAAAAACTCTTCCCTGTGTTTGCGTCGCTGATGGCTTGTTACCCTGCTGGCCCTGTTGAGGTCCACCCTAGGTTGCTTTTGAAAATTACAGTTGCATAGCCTGCGACCCTGATGGTTTAGAACTCTACTGGTAAGAAACTGACTGATTAGGTTATTGTGGTCGAACAACACTTGAAGTCCCTTGCCGTTGCGGACAATCTCTTAGAATATGACCTTGCTGGCCACACTGGTAACATGATCTTGATTCAATCCTCTGCTCAACTCTACTTGATCCTCCCCTTTGAGGGCATTCTGACTTTCTATGTCTGGGTTGCTTACACTGGAAACAAATAATTGGACTTTGTGAGGTCGTTCCTGTTGTAGAATGAGTAAGAGGTGCATTACTCTGTTGATACTGTGAATCTTCTCTTTGCCTCCTTTTATTTTTCTTGTCTAGTGTAGGAGCTGAACTCTTACTCTGCCTGTTATCTATCTACTGCTTCATGTTATTTAAATCTTTCTCTACTATCATAGCTCGGGATGTTAACGTTTTGTAGTCCTCCAAATGTAGAAGCACTACCCTACCCCTGATGGCTAGCCTCAAACTTCTCTCAATCTTCGATATTTATTATACTTTCTCGAAACCATTCTGGTGCATACTTAGAAAGAGTAAAGAACTTACGCTCGTACTCTAACACAGTCATCGTACCTTGAATCAGATTCACGAACTCATCTCTTTTTGCATCCCTCATTGGTAGCGGAAAAAATTGTTCTCTAAACATCTCCTTGAATTTTTCCCAAGTTATTTCGCCCACATCCTAAGAATCTTCTATTGATGTCTATCAATCATTCGCCTTTCCAATCAATTGAAACGCTGTGTAAGACACCTTCACCTTATCCTGAATAATCCCCATTGTATTAAATATCCTCCCACATTGTGATAGAAAATTCTCAATTGTATCTAGATCTGCCTCTCCATCAAATGTGGGTGGATTCATCCTCTTGAACGTAGTTAATGCTGAAATGGATTCATCTTTATTGTTCCTCCCACCATTTTCATCATTGCCGTTGCCATATTCCGTAGAAATTTTTCGGGGTTGACTGAGCCTCCTTAAGAAACATTACCCATTCCAGCTTGATTATTAACAGCTCGTGGTGTATTAGCCATCATTGCCTGCTCGCCTTCTGCCTGAGGCACGTCTCCAAACTTCGGTAGAACTCTAGTACCACATGGGACCTCTACTCCCTACGGTGCATCGGCCGCTCCTGGTGGTAGCTCTGCTCCAATTCCTGCATGTGACTTTTGATACCAAGCCACGTCAGGTTGCATGTGTATATCCTCAATTGCCGAGACTCTCGTCCCTATCCTTGACCTTGGCCACGACCGCAACCATGACCTTGGCCATGGCCTTGACTACGGCTCTTATCGCTAGCATTAGCAACACGTGGAGGCATCTTCTAAGGATGAAAATCAGAAAAGGATTAAGAAACTGATTATTATCAATTCACAATTCCAATTACTACTAACTCTCTTGAAATCCTATCAGGCACGTGAGTATATCCTATCATATAGAAATTTTAGTTCCCACTGTCCCTAATATTCTAACCTAGGCTTTGATACCAATCTGTCACGCCCCGAATTTTTTCACAAACCCGAGAGCATGAACAAAAAATCACAATCACCAAAACCATCAATTCATAATAGTCAGAGCCAATCATATTTAATAACAATAAACTAATAATTTCCAACTTAAAGAAATTTCAAATAAATAAATCAATCTCTAGTTTCCCAAACTGAGACATATACCATAAAAATCCTATAAAAAAAATAAACTGAAAACAAATGTACAATTCTCTTCTTAAAATAAAATTAACGAATTATTAAAAATCTTTACTTTGCCTAAGTGATCTATCACAACCATTGTCTTGCGCAACACTTGCACCTGCATCTAAAATTGTAGGGGTATGAGCACAATATCAAGTATATTAAAATAATCAACTGGTGCTCGGAGAAAAATAAAAATTAAATAAATCATGCACGGTGTCCTATAAATCTCCAACATGTCATGTCAACATACATCATACATCAAAATATTTAAATTTAAATATTTTAATCACAACATTAAATAAAATATATTATTTTAGCAACTACATTATTAATTAGTGGGGTAGGTACCACTACCCGGTCAACTTATGCCTCAGCCATAGGTTACCAAAAATATCAACTCATTAATGCTTCGTAGGTTACTAGCCTACTGGACACGATAACCCAACCCCGCGCGGGTTTCTGGTCTTTCACCAGCGGAGCTTTCAGTACCAACTACTTATTCCGGCACCTCTCACAACCCAAAACCAAAATCGTAATAATCAATGAATAAATAATTATTTATTCGAATCCAAATCATTCTCTAAAATACTCATTTTCCTTATTCAAGATTTTGTAATAAAATAATTTTTTTAAAATAATAATAATAATTTTTTTAACTTAAATTTAATTCCTCAAAATCAAAATCAATTTATACATACTTTTCTATCCACAAGATAGCCACAATCACATAATTGATCACGTAACAATAAACCCAATAATCACATAAATTCACAAAATTAAATCACACATAATAAATTTAATTTTATTTAACTCCACCCCTGCCTCAAAATAAATTTACAAAAGAAAAACAAAAAAGAATGCTTCCAAATCACGAACACCGAAAAATTTTCCCCTCTGGCCGAATGCTCTACCAATCGCCAACCTCTTCTTTTTTTTTCTAAACTCTCTGCCGAATCACAGGGAGTTTGTACATATATATATATATATATATGTATGTACACGGCTGTGTTAGAATCCAAAGTGGATTTGAATTCTTTTTTTTTCTGCCGAAGCACTCTACTCGACTTTCCTTAAATGATATATATATATATATATATATACAACACACTGCAGGAATCCTTATTGGATTCAATTTTCTTTTTTTTTTTTTACTTCTCTGCCAATCACTCCACGTCACACATGTATATATATGTATATGTGTGTGTATTCACATAAATCCATACACACCTGCAGTATCAGTGGACTTGGAGTCCTAATAGGATCCAAATTGGATTCAAATCAAAACAAAATCCATTCCCCGAAATACTATATAAATATACTATAATAATAAAAAGAAATTCAATTTGGATTGAGATTCTAATTCATGTATGCATATAACATAGCAAACCATTAGTTAAGAAAATTTTAATATTTAATTTAATTAAAATAAATTCATATTTTATAATAAAAATAAATTATTTAAATATTCAAATGAAATTCTCATACCCATGCATGCACAATAAAATAAATATTTCAATAAAATTTAAATTAAAAAAAATCAAATCAAGACTTAAATTTCCTGGGTCATTACAGTTGATATTTTAATATTCCGGAATTGTATGTGAGAAATAGATTCTTAATTACATGTGAGGAATATGTGAATATATAGGTATTTTAACATCCCAGAACTATATGAGAGAGATTTATGTCACTCGGATGAATTATCAACTATATGTGAAAAATATAAGTACTTCCAGGACTGCGTGTGCGAAATTGTACATTACTCCCCAATTGTGTGAGAGGGTTATTTATTTTAGACTAGAGTGTCGAGATATTCGAGTCAATCTTGCAGAGTACCTAACTAGGTTTATTACTTTTGATTATGATAATGATGAATATGGAATATTGAAATGACAATGATGATATAATTAAAACATATAGAATTAGGATAATAATGATGTTATCATACTCGTAGTTACAGTATTATGTTTCATATTAATAGCATGACTGGACATGCTATTTTTTTCTTTATTTTTTTAATTGTTCTTGTTGTTTAGATATGTTTATTTTGGAGGTAACGGAGGTTAAATTTTAGTAGGATAATTTTTACCCTCTATTATATTAGTTATATGAAGGACAACAATTACTTTGGGAGTAATAATTATCTCCATATGAAGGTAAATTTTTACTTTAAGGAGGAGGTGTGTAACGGAGGGTAATGAAAAATTTTACTTTTTTTTTTTTTCATTACTCCCATAAAATATTTTTTATACCCTTGCAAAACCTAAGGTAACATTCTCCTAAAAATAATTATAGTAAATATTATAAAGCAATAATTTATTTAATCAAACTAAAATTAATTAATTAATAAATTAATTTATCAAAATAATATTTAATGAATAATAATTTATTATTAAAATAATTTATTTTATTAAATTAAATTAATACTATTGAAATATTAATTTATAACTAAAATTATTTATTTTCTCAAATTAAAATTAATGTTTAATAAATAATAATTACTTATTAAAATAATTTATTTATTAAATATTTTATTAAATGATAATTATTTCTCATAAATGATAATTTACTAGATTTTGTATTGTATTAATATAATTTATTAAAATTAGTAATTTATTTAAATAAACTAAAATTATTTGTTTATTAAATTGTTTTAAAATAAAAATAATTTTTAGCAAATAATAATTTATTATTAAAATTAATTACTATTGAAATATTAATCTATGATAAAATTGTTTTTGTAGCTAATATTTCTATTTAAAATTATCTTTAATAATATATTTTTATTAAAATTAATTATAATTAAATTATCAATTATTATAATAATTTATTTTATTATAATATTTATTAAAATTAAATATTAATATTTACTCTTTGGTCAATTTATTCTTGTTTCAAACACAATTAACTTTTACCCCTTCAAATTTTTAGTATTTCAAATATAATATAATTATTACCAGTAATATTTACTCTATGAATCTAAATATAAGTATCATAAATTTCTTACCCCATTAACTATTATTAAGGTATCAATTATCTCAGTAATCTTTTACTTTTAAAATTTTCATCCTGTACCAAATATTTTTTTAGTAAGCACATCTACGTGAGTACTCACTTTCATATAGACTTTTTTGTAGATTCTGATAGGACCATATATGATAGGTACGCTGAACCTCATGATCAAAAAATTTCGCTATCGAGGATTTAATTTAAGTATTTCTTTTGGTTTTGAGAGATTGTATATTTTGTTGTGAGAATTCTAAATATTTTAAATAATAATTTTGATTGGGTAGTATATGTTAGCTGTAAAGCCTTAACATGTTATTTTAGGGTGGTGTGTTCGTTTTTTTTTTTTTTGTGACTTGACTCTAATTAGAGACATAGGTTATGTAGTTGTTATTATAATGCATGCACGTAGTTTAGTTAGCGTTTTTGGGTTGCGAAAATTTTTGGTTTGACACTAACCCTCATTTTAGTTAGCGTTCCTGGGTTGTAAAAATTTGAAATTCTGTTTGGAATTCTAATTTAAAAAAAAAAAACTCTAAATTAAAAACTCTATGACTTTATAATTTTCTTTTAATTAAATTTTGTTACGTGTCATTTTTTATATTAACTTCTTCTTTATTATTATTATTATTATTTTAACTTATTCCGAACTCTAAGCATAACCTAAGCTTCATTCACCTATAGAAAGTCTAGCCATACACTCCTTTGAACTTTCCTTGGCACCAAATGCCTTTAGATTCTTAACTAACATATCCAATTGATGCCTCTTCAACATCTCTACGAGGATAAACCGTCTTACAATAATCAGAAGTAAAAAACGCACTGACACGACTAACGTATAGAAAGTGGGACCCAACTACTACCGGACAAGGATCATTAGGAAGAACCCCCGGGGGAGGGAGAGGAGGGAAAATGGGAGGTTTTGATATCACGTTTGATGTCTGTTCTGTGACAATATATAAATTTAAATTTTAATTTAATAATTTAAATATATTTATATTTTTTTATATTAAAATTTATGAATGCATTTGATTTATCAGCCTCTCTATTTGGTTAGGAATCCAAGTTGCTAGGGGGTAGGATAGAAGTTATCAACAGAAGGCTACAAACAGGAGCCATTGATACCTAAGATAGCTTCCTTGATAACAACTTCCAGAAATTTTTGTCCCGATCACACCTAAAGTCGCCCAAATGAGTATTTTAATTTAATAATAACAAAAAAATAATAATAAATAAATAAATTTGATAATTACATCGCCATCATTTTGATCTCCATTCTTGTCTTGTCAAGCTACCCTTGTTCCTTCCTGTCTAAGCTACCATTCTTGATTGTTTCCACTATTACTTCTTAAATATTATTAAAATGATTTAAGTTTATATCTGTATTTATATATTTAAAATTAAGAAATTTAATTTAGATAGAAATTTCAACAAAAATTCGAACTATCAATTTATATTTAGTGAGTATTAATATTTGATATTTGAATTATCTTAAATTGAGAATTGAGTTATTTTTATAAAAAAACTCAAAACCTTGAAAAAATTTATAAATGTTACATTTTGTTGGAGCACTATATGTATGTGAACTATTTATCTTGTGGAAAGACCTAATATTGCTTTGAAACATGTAATTACAATTTTCTCCAATTATATATATCGAGGATGACTCTTAACATTAGTTGAAAAATAAGAAAAAAACCATAGTCTTGAAGAAACGAGCTCATTTATGAGAATTTCAAGTTTGGAAATTTTGTGGGAGATTGTTGAGAACTTAATTATTTAATAGAAAGCTTCAGTACTTCGAATTTTTTTAATTCCAATAGTAATATCTTATGATAAAGGTGAAGACTTTTTAGAAAAGTACTCTTGCGAATCTAATCTTTCCCCGGTGTGAATGCATCTTATTGGATGCATATCTGTAATATTTTGGGGGAAGATACATATTAGGTTTTCTAGCTTACCTACTTAAAAAGAACTTTATGCCATTGAATCGATGCCAGGTAAGAAAACCTAATCCGTATTCCCTGAATATTATATATATATACATATAATAAAATAGGATGATTTCTACAACTGTTCACCTCACAAATTAGAATTTAATTGTTAAAAATTATTTTTTTTTCATTAAATAATTGAAATTATTTTTATATTTTTAACTTCCCGCTCAATTTTTAGTGGAACTTACTATCATTTATCTCGTAAAATAATTTGGACATTTTAAATTTATCATATTTCAAGGATAGAGATCATATACAAATCAAAACTGCCTACTTAAATTCCGTCTAATTATAATTTTAATAAATTGAACCTTCTCAATTAAAGCAGTATAATTTGTGTTTTATTTTATAGTACTTATCAAAAATTAATTAGAGAGAGAGAATAAAACACACGTAGTAACTACTAAAATTTAAAGTCTTGGAAAAAAAATTAAAAATCATTATATTATAATTTTTTTAATTTAAAATTTTTATCCAAAGTTTCAACTATATAAGAAATTTACTATTAATTTTGTTAAGAGTAATTATTGCTAATATAATATATGTCTAAAGTTTCAACTATATAAAAATTTACTACTAATTTTGTTCAGAGTGATTATTATTAATATAATACACGATAATAGAAAGATTAGTTTCACAAGAAACCTTTTCTAAAAATTTCTTAAGATATTACCATTGAAATCTGGATATGTTTGAATTTAAAAAAAAATAAAAAATAATTTTTAATAATCTTTTTAAACTTTATCCAATCAAATTTATTATTTGTTACTTTTAAACCAACCAAATTAAATTCTTACCAATCTCTGGCAAAATTTCAAAACTTTAATGGATGAAAAATTCTAACTTTCTTAAAATACAAAAATTCGCATACAATAAGTTTGTTTCTTTAGGACAATGAAAACTGTCATTTTCTTTTCTCTTTTTTAAACTAATATTGAGAAGCCTCCATATCATATCTAATTAGAGAAAATTGGAATTATACGTTTCAAAGCAATTAAGTCTTTCCTTTCCACAAGATAAATAGTTTACATACAAATAGAATTTGAGTAAATTATATTTATCTTTCCTTGACATTAATTACAATATTTAAAAATTGTACTTAGCTTTTTATTTTGAAATATTACTAATATCGACCTCTTTCAATAAAATCAACGATCAAAATTTAACAAAAATATTAAAATAAACTTCATTCTCTCATTTTTTATCAATTTTTTTAAAAAAAATTCTCAAAAATAAGAAAAAAGTAAAAACAAAAAGTATTTGAGCGGATTTGTAAATAGAATTGACAAATGTAAGAAAGAGGGGTAAAATAAGAAAATACTTAAAATTTTGATTAGTTTAACATTTTAAATTAAGCTTTTGTAATTGATTTTATTAATGGAAGGAGTTTAATATTGTTAACAACATTTCAAAATAAATGAAACAAATATAACTTTTAAATGTTGTAGGTGCTAAATGTAATTATTTCAATATTAAAAGAAATTAAATGTAATTTAGCCATAGAACTTGAACAAAATATATTCCAAAGAGATTGTTTCTCCAAATGTCTTTTTTCAAAATGTCTTTTCATACAATAGAGTTTGTTTCTTTAAGACTATGAACACTATAATTTCCTTTTTGTCTTTTCTAACGAATATTGAGAATCCTCCATCACATCTAATTGGAAAAAATTGTAATTATACATTTCAAAGCAATTAAGTATTTTCACCGGATAAAGGGTTCACATACAAATAGAATTTGAACAAAATAAATTCCAAGGAGATACTTTCTCAAAATGTCTTTCCACATGTAAAGTATTATCTATGGGACTGTTTGGTGCCACTACAAAAAAAAAAGATGCAACTTTGTGTTAGAAATAAACACACAGTACTTTAGTAGTTAGTTAGGCGTTTGATAAAAATTTATAAAAATAGAAAAAGTTAAAGAAAGTTAGTCAAAGTTGAAAAAGTATGTAAAAGCTAATTTTGTGTTTGATCAAAAAAACTGAAAAAAATAAAAAAAATATTAGTAATTAGTAATTTTTTTTGGGCCAAATAACTCTTATCTATATAATAAAACAAAACAGTTTTAAAAGTGTCCATGTCTCGAAGTAAAATTCAACCATTAAGAATTATTTTTTCTTTCATTAAACGATTTTTTTATTTTTAACTTTCCGCTCAATTTCTATTTTAGTGGATTTCACTACCTCACAAAATGGCTTAGACGTTTTAATTTCATCATGTTTTTAGAGTGGAGATATGCAAATCAACCCAATTATAATTTGCATAAAATTAAACTTTCCAAATTAAAGTATCACAATTTGTGTTTTCTTTTACGATACTTATCAACAATATTAATTGGAGAGAATTGTAAAAAATTTAAAACTCATGAATTATCATAATTTTTCGATTTATTTTTTGTCTAAAATTTTAATTATATAAAAAACTCAATAATAATTTTGTTCAGAGTGTCATAAGTGCGGATTATTACTATTATATTTACATATTTTGGGCATCTCCAATTTAACTGTTTGTCTTTTTTGGTTGCCTTGATGCTTGAGGAGAATTATTTGTGAGCTAATGGAATGTATCATGCTCGTTTGTATCTTTCATCAATGCTTGATTATTTATTTCTTAAACATACGTGGTTACTTTATGAATTATTGTTATTGTCATCTAATATTTTTGTAATTATTTTACGAATAAAATTTACATAATATCCCCAACAATCAAAACTCTAGGCTTTTGAAACTGATAAAAATCTTGCATGGAAAACATGGTTTATTAACACTTCGTTTAAAAGTATCCCACTGTTGAAATTGATTTTATTTTAAAATAAAGTATTAATTTGATTTGATTTGATTTGGTAAATAAAATTTAGTACTTGGAACATATTTTGAATTTAAAAATTGAATTGATTTGGTTTAAGCTAGTTATATATCTAGTTTGACCATGTGAATATGAAATAGAAAAATAGGGTATATATGATATAAGGAGATAAATTTGTTAACTTACTTAGATTTTTTAAGAAAATAATAAACTCTCATCAAATTTTATTATTTTATATTAGATTTCAAATTTCATAGAAATTCAAAATTTTAGTTATGAACTAAAATCAAATCCAACTTATAAAATTTATTTTAGTTCCAAATATTAAATTGATGAGAATTTTTATTAAATAAAATCAAATATCAACAAATCTACCATTTCAAATGGAGTGTAATGGATTCAAAACTCCCTGTAAGTACATTAATTATTTCATTAAGAGGCTGAACTTTTTCTTTCAATTCATCCAAAATAGGGGAAGGACATCGAAATCTAACCGTTGCTTTAATAATAATAACAATTGACATAATAGTTGCAAATATAATGTAATGGACAAGAAATGTAATAGCATAGAATAACAAAAAGTTATTAACAATTTGTGAGATAAATAATAAAAGTTAATTTAAAAATCAAATATATTTATTGGACAAGTTCGATATTTAAAATTGGCATAGGATCAAATTTGAAAACAAATGTTAAGTCTAGTGCCTGTCGATTATTCACTCTTACCTAAAATAGTCCATATTCATTTAAATTCTCTTTAAACTATTAAATTGTTTAAGAATTTAAATATTCCACGTTTATTTAATATTATCACCTATTTGAGAATTTTAAGTTTTTCTATTTGATCTTAACTATGTTAATTA